>UESW01004044.1:178050-318531 GCA_900491605.1 Calamus simplicifolius
ATTGATGATCTAGTCCTTACACCTTGAGATGGATCACCTATGATTAGGTCCTTAGGATGACCATAAGCATATCTCCAATCTCTAGGTAGATCTTGATCATTTGATCAGTATCAATACCATCATCCTTAGGTGAGTCATCATCCTTAACTTCAGGTTCTTGATCTGAAGATACATTAATTTTTCAATATCTCTTTCAATCAAAGATGTATCTTCCTCATCATCAATTTTCTGAACTTGATGCTAAAGACTCATCAAACACTATATGAATGGATTCTTCTACAACTAAGCTTTTCTTATTAAATACTCTATATGCTTTGCTAGATGTAGAATATCCTAGGAAGATACCTTCATCAGACTTTGCGTCAAACTTTCCTAAGATTATCCTTACCATTGTTATGAATAAAACATTTACAACCAAATGCATGAAAATAACTTAAATTTGGTTTCCTATTGATCCATAAGTTCATAGGTTTTCTTTAAGGATAGGTCTAATTAGGGCTCTATTTAGAATGTAACAAGCTGTGTTATAGCTTCCGCCCAAAAATATTTTGGAAGTTGGCTTTCACATAGCATGGTACGGGCCATGTCTTCTAAAGTCCTATTCTTCCTTTCTACTACACCATTTTGTTGTGGTGTTCTAGGTGCAGAGAAGTTATGATGTATGCCTTTTTCAAAACAGAAATTTTCAAATAAGTGATTTTCAAATTCAGTTCCATGATCACTTCTAATAGACACTATGGTAGTATTTTTCTCATTTGTGACTTTCTTAACAATTTCATGAATATTGAGAAAGTCTCATCTTTGTGAGCTAAAAACATTACCCAAGTGAATCTAGAGTAATCATCTACAATCACTAGACCATATTTCTTTCCTCCTAGACTTGTGGTTCTAGTAGGTCCAAAAAGGTCCATGTGTAGTAGCTCTAGTGGCCTAGTAGTTGAAACAACATTTTTAGATTTGAAAGAAGTTCTTGTTTGTTTTCCAAATTGACATGCATCACATATTCGATTATTTTCAAAATTAGACTAGGAATACCTTTAACTAAATCCATTTTAATAATTTGAAATTAGGTGTGTGCTTGCATGACCTAATCTACGATGCCACAGCCAACCAATCTCATTCATTTAGCATTATCAGCAACTAAGCAATGATTACTTGGAGATAATTTTTCTAAATCAATTAAGTACACATTGCCATAGCTTAACCAGTAAAATAATGCTATTATCAATGGGATTAGTAACAGTGCAAACAGAAGCTTCAAAGAAACATTAAAGTTTTTATCACATAATTGGCTTAATACTAATTAGATTATGCTTTAAACCATCAACATAAAGTACATTATCAATATGAGTAGATGGAGTATTTGAACTTTACCAAGGCCCATGATTTGACCTTGACCATTATCGCCAAAAGTCACAACTCCACCTTTTTTTCTTCTAGGGTGATGAATTCCTCTTTGTCACCCGTCATGTGTCTTGAGCAGCCACTATCAAGGTACCACTTTTTCTTTGATCTTTTGGCTGCAAGACATTCCTGCAATATAATCAAACTTTATTTTAGGTACCCAAGCTTTCTTGGGTCCTTCATGGTTAGTAGCAAAAAATTGTTCCTTTCGGAACCCATTTTCTTTGCTTTAACATTTAACTTGTTGTTAATATTTAAGTTTTGCATTCAAATGATTTATGTCCTTTTTCATTGCATTTAAAACAAGTAATATTACTTTGATTGGCTTTTACAAAAATATCTTTAAAGATTTTTGTTTCCTATACGTATTATAACCTAGGCCAGCTTTATCGAAAACAGCTTTTTGATTATCTAAAATCATGTTTAGTTTAGTTGAACTTAAGGTGAATTTCTCAACAATGTCTTTATATTTTATAACTTCTTTCTTTAATGAATCATTATCTTTAACTTGCTGTTCTTTTTCTAAAGCTAAGGTTTCTAATTGATTTTTAAATCTTTTGTTGAGTTTTTAGTTTCAGATTTCAACAAATCTATTTCTTGATTAAAATTATCTTTCTTTGCTAAGTTCTTCTTTTTCATTAGTTAAGTTCTTAACTTCTAAAGCTAATTCATTTTTACTTTTAGCTAAGCTAATATTGTCATTTTTCAAAAACTTATACTTCTTTTTCAAAGATTTAAAATCAATCATAAGTTCATTGAAAGCCTCAACATTTCATCAAAAGTGAATTCATCATTTGAGTTTTCAGAACTTACCTCATTGTCGTTGTCGTCGTTGTTGGCCATGAAGCAGATATTGGCAACTTCCTTTTGTTCTTCTTCTTCCGACGAGGAAGATTCATCAGACCATGTTGCCATGTATGCTTTCTTCTTTTCTTGTAGGCCTTTTTCAGCAAAGGACAATCATATCTAAAGTGCCCTGGCTTTTTACACTCATAACATACTAAGGGCTCTTTCTCTTTTCTTTCTCCTTGTTCTTTTTCTTATCTTTTTCTCCATCAATTCTTGCTCCAAATTTCTTTTTATGGAAGGGCCTTTTTCTCATAAACTTTCTGAATTTTTTTGGCCAAGAGAGCAGTTTCATCATCATCTTCATCATTACTTTCACTGCTGCTCTCTTCCATTTCTGCAGTTTTGAGGGCAAGTATTTTCTTTCTTTTTGTTTCCTCCTCAACATGCTGCTTCATTGTCAGCTCGTGGGTCATTAGGGATCCTAGAAGCTCCTCTAAAAGTAATGCATTGAGGTCCTTTGCTTCTTGGATAGCAGTGACTTTCGCTTCCCATGATCTTGGTAGTGACCTAAGAATTTTGCGCAGAAGGTCAGCATTAGAATAAATTCTACCAAGACTTTTAAACCATTCACAATATCAGTGAATCTAGTGAACATGCATGTGATGGTTTCAGTTTGTTCCATTGTAAACAATTCATATTTATGAACCAAAATGTTATTTTTGATTCCTTAACTTGGTTTGTTCCTTCATGAGTTATTTCCAACCTATCCCAAATTTTTTTAGCGGAATTACATGTTGAGATTCGGTTGAATTCATTAGAATCTAAGGAACAATATAAAATGTTAATGGCTTTAGCATTTAATTGTGCCATTCTTCTATCATTATCATTCCAATCCCTTTCGGGCTTAGGAACAATAGTGCCATCTACTAAGTGTGTGGGTGTACTAGGTCCATTTAATATAACTCTCCATAATTCATAGTCAGAAGCTTGAATGAATATTCTCATTCTAGCTTTCCAATATGAATAGTTGATTCCATTAAATAAAGGAGGTCTATTCGTAGAATGACCTTCAGCAAAACATGAACCACTTTGTGTTGCCATAAGGATCTTTAGCCCTTGATCGTGAGATCAAATTCTAAATGAGCACTTGCTCTGATACCAATTGTTGGCCCAGATGGCAACCCAAGAGGGGGGGGGGGGGGGTGAATTGGGTTCTTTAAAAAATTAGCCTTTTTAAAATAGTTTGCTTGAGATTAATGAAGGCAAATGCAAGGTAACTAAAAGTGCAGTGAATAAGATAGAGATAGAGAAAGAGATAATGGAACACTGCAAACACAAGAGATTTTATAGTGGTTCGGTGTATCCAACACCTACGTTCACTCCCAAGTTCACTTGGTCCACACTATAATCACCCTAGATTACAGCGAGTTGTTTTACAAGCTCACAACTCAAACTTGTTGTTTGCCCGGGATCACAACGAACCCAGCCGGTTTTACATGGGCTCACCAGCATAAAAACCTAACCCAAGCTTAACCAAGCTTGAACCGAGGTAAAACTACCTCCTCTAGTTCAATCCGCCAGATTGAACTAGACACAAACAAAATAGTATTATTTTTGAAATACAAAGCTCCTCAATGAGCAAATATACAAATTAAGAATAACAAGGTTTAGAAAAGCTTGATTGTAGATAGGTTGGCTTTTGAGCTTCTTCTTTCTTCTTCTCCTTGCTGGATTGAATCAAGCCTCAGCTCCGATTCTTCACTGTTGAAGCAGTTGAGAAGAGTTGAAAAGCAAGAAATAAATCTCCTTTCTCCAAGTTGGGAAATCCGCCAAGACTTTGATTTGAACGCTTTGGATTCCTCTTGAGCCTTTTGGAGTGGAGTGGATTTGAGCTAGAAGGTTTTTCCTCTCAAGATTCAAGCTCTCGGATTTTTTGAAATGGGATTTGTCTATCTCAGATTTTCTCTCTTTTTCTTTCTATTTTTTCGTTCTTTTTTTTGAACAATAGACTTCCCTTTTTATAGATTTCTTTTACACCATTTTTGAAAGAAAAACTATCCGTTGGAGTGTACCTTGTATCAAAATATATCCATTAGAAATAAGGTAAAATAGAAATATTACCGTTAGAGCTGATCTGGCAACTTAATTTTCATTCCAGGAGGGTTGGAGTCAACTCTAACTTTTCTGGAGTCAGCTCTAGCTCGAGGCATTTCAAAACGGTACTTCTGGAGTCGACTCTAACAGTCTCGGAGTCGACTCTAATGACCGTGCTAGTTCCGAAGTCGGCTCTGATTCTCGGAGTCGACTCTAATATCTGCAATTCTTACCTAGACATTAGATTCGATCCAGAACACTATGTAACTCCTGATTTTGATCATTCAATAGTCTTATAATCTGAAACACTAAATCAAAATCATCAGAGCCTTCAAGAGTTATACTCAGATAGTTTTGTTAATCATCAAAATCATCAATTGGGTCAACATAGAGGAAAAGACTCTCTCCGTCTCTCAGCTTCGATAGGAGCAACGGAAAGGACAGGAATGCTTTTAACCCGTTGAAGGCCTTCTGATAGTCATCTATCCACTCGAAGCTATTGACCTTTCGTAGGGCTTTGAAGAAGGGCAAGCACCTCTTGGTTGATTTGGAAAAGAAACGACTTAGGGCTACCACCCTTCCTATGAGCTATTGTACTTCTTTCTTGTTGGTCAGTGGCCTCATGCCGAAGATAGCGCTAATCTTCTTCGGGTTCACCTCGATCCCCCGTTGGGTCACCATGAAGCTTAAGAACTTGCCTGTTGTGATGCCGAAGGCATACTTCTTTGGGTTTAGCTTGACTTGAAAGAGATGGAGGTTGCTGAAAGTCTCCTCCAAGTCGGAAATATGGTCGGAGGCATGGGTGCTCTTTGTCAGCATGTCGTCCACGTAGACTTCCATATTCCAGCCCAGTTGATATTGGAAGACTTTGTTCATCAACCTCTGATAGGTCGCCCCTATGTTCTTGAGGTCGAAGGGCATTACTTTGTAGCAATAAATACCTTTCTTTGTCACGAAGGAGGTGTGCTCCACATCGCTTGGGTCTATCTTTATTTAGTTGTATCTGGAGAAAGCATCCATGAAGCTGAGAAGCTCATGTCGGAGGTGGAGTCCACCAACTGGTCGATTCGAGGCAAAGGAAAACTGTCTTTTGGGCACGCCTTATTGAGGTTAGTGAAGTCGATGCAATCCTCCAGCTCCCGTTTGCTTTCCGGACCATGACCATGTTAGCCAGCCAGCTGAGGTAGTGTGCTTCTCGGATATGACCGTGCCAAGCAATTTGTTGACCTCCTTGTCGATGGCTTTTTTTCGCTCAGGGGCAAAGCTTCTCTTTCTTTGATAGATAAGGCGATGCTTTGGATCGATGTTGAGCTTATGGGTGATCACCTTTGGAGGGATGTCGAGCATGTCGGATGCCGACTAGGCAAATATGTCTGAGTTAGCCCATAGGAAAGTCAGGAGATGGTTGCGATCCTCTGGAGGGAGGAGTCCACCGATGCGCATAGTCTTTGCTGGGTCGACCCTAAGGGGAAAGTCAAGAGCCGCTCGGCCGGCTCTCCTCCTTTGTTGGACTCCCTAGGGTCAGGTGCTTCCGAGGCTGGCTCGGCCTCATGGGGACTTGAAGCCGCATTGTAGCAGGGCAGGACCGGGTTGACTTCACCCTGCATTTCATCGACCCCACCGCTGGTAGGGAATTGCCCGAGCAATCATCGGGTGGAGATGACTGCATCCAGAATATTGAGACCCAGTCATCCAAGAATGGCATTATACGCCAGGGGGACTCACACAACTAGGAACTTCATGATGACCGTGCTTTGATGTGGCAGCGCTCCGACTGTCAGGCAAGGAGATTTCACCTTCGACCCTCACTGAGTCTCCAGTGAATCTGACTAGAGGAACTGCTACGGGTTGGAGAGAATCAACAGACAAGCCCATCCTAACAAATGCATCGTAAGTAAGGATGTCAGCGGAGCTGCCACTATCAACTAAGATCCTCTTTACAGGGTGTTTGGCGATCGTCATCAAGACGATGACGCCTTCATTGTTCACATTTTCTACAACTGCTAACCCCCTCCCGAGAGCTACATTATCTGGCGCATCCTCCCCCCTCGGCCGCTTGGATAAAGAAGTTGCCCCCCAGGACACCATTCCTATCGTTCGCTCTGTGGGGGTGTTGTTGATGGCAGCTTGAGCAGGCAAGGGCCCCATGAGAGCTGGCACTGGTGGGGGTACCTTCTGGACATATTTTCTAAGGTAGCCCCGCTGGATGAGCTCCTCGATAACACGCTTCAAGCTGTAGTAGCTATCGGTGTCGTAGCTGTAGTCCTTGTGGAAGTGACAATAGCAGCTTTTGTTGCGGGGGAGGCCCTTCTTCATAGGAGGAGGTCGCTGGAGGTAAGGCTCGCTGTAAACCCCCGGAAATTTATTAGTGGGGAGGTTAACTCTCTGTATTAATTGGGGTGGCACCTGGTGTTATTATAACATTTAAGTCCCTGTATGCCGCTTGGATTCTTGAGTCGCATCTGATGGGTTTCCGAGTCCTTGAGCTGAAGCGTTGCATTAGGGAATTATTTATATGATGGAGGGGGGGCTCCCTCCATCATCCTGGCATTCGCTTCCATGCTTCCATCAGGTAAATCCCTGATCTAGAGAGAGCCTGAGAGAGAGAGAAAGAGAAAGCATGAGAGAGAGAAAGAGAAAGCATGAGAGAGAGAAAGAGCCAGAGAGAGAGAGAGATAGCGGGAGGCAGAGAGAGAACGAGGGAAACAATGTGAAATTCCGGCCGGTCGACGCTTGGTTCAGACCCGGCGGCGTGCTCGCCGCCGCGCCGGGCCTGAGCCTTGGCCGGCGACCCCGCCGGCGCCGGGGGTAGCGTCCGGCGGGGTGGTGGTGGAGAGAGAGTACAGAGAGAGGGCCAATTGGCCCTCCTCTCGCGCGGTGGCGGAAGCCGGTCGGCTTCCGTCGGTTGGTTCGGGCCCGGCGGCGTGCTCGCCGCCTCGCCGGGCCCGATCGTTGGCCTGTCGCCTCCACCGGCGCCGGGCGTGCGTCCGGTGGAGGTCCGGCCGGCCAGGGTGGCCGGCCGTGCCGCCGGCACGATTCCGTGCCGCGCGGAGGAGTTGAGGGAGTGAGAGAAATTGAGGGGGAGAGAGGTAATTTGGCGGCGGCCGGCTCTGGCCCGGCCATCGGCGGCCGGGCCGCCCTCAATTTGGCCGGCGGCGGCCCGGCCGCCGGCCATGTCCCCGTCCCCTGTTCGGTGAAACAGGGGATCGGGAGGGGGGTTAAGGCTGAACCGGGCCGGCTGGGCCGGCCGGTTCAGGCCTTTTGGGCCGTGCTGAGAGCTGATGTTTGGGCTGATTTTTGGGCCCTGTAACGGGCCCGGATTAGCATAATTTTTATATGGCTAGAATCTGGGTGAATTCTAGTTTCTTGGGGTATTTTTACTTCCCCATTTGAGTGAGTATGGTGAGAGATATTCGAGTCCGAAGTTGGGCCCGTGGATTGGTCAGGGTAGAGTCTTAGGAATCATTTCATTATCCAGATTTTAATCAATTAATTGTGTAGGTACCCCGACATCTGATTAGATGAGATATCTATTGGATTGCGTGCAAAGGTAAGTAAACCAGTTATCAGTTTATTAAATAAGTTATTTCAGGATATGCGTAGTTAAATTGTGAATTGTTATTGGCTAATTGTGTAAGTAGATGAATACTATGATTTCATATGCTATGCATGTGAGATGCAGTTATTATGCATGTGAGATGCTGTGGCTATGCATGTGAGATGCCGTTGCTATGCTGTTGCTATGCATGTGAGATGCCGTTGCTATGTTGTTGCTAAGCATGAGAGATGCAGTTGCTATACATGAGAGATGCAGTTGCTATGCATGAGAGATGCAGTTGCTATGCATGAGAGATGCAGTTGCTATGCATAAGAGATGCAGTTAGCGTGACATTGATGTGATATATTACATGCAATTGTTCAGTAAGTATAATCCACTGTTTTGCCACATGATTGATGTATTGATGTATTGATGTGATGTGAGGTACTGTTATGTGTCGCCACGGCTCTCCTTTATCCTGTCATACCACACATACGTCTAGAGGACGTGTTCTGATGGATTTCGATATTGGCATGACCCTGGTATTCCGACCCTTTCAGTAGGGAGGGATACTTCTAGGGAATGCTGGGTGATACATTATTGGCATGACCCTGGTATTCCGACCCTTTCAGTAGGGAGGGATACTTCTAGGGAATGCTGGGTGATACATTATTGGCATGACCCTGATATCTTGACCCTTTCAGTAGGGGGATACTTCTAGGGAATACTGGTTGATACATTATTGGCATGACCCTGATATCTTGACCCTTTCAGTAGGGGGGATACTTCTAGGGAATGCTGGTTGATACATTATTGGCATGACCCTGATATCTTGACCCTTTCAGTAGGGGGGATACTTCTAGGGAATGCTGGTTGATACATTATTGGCATGACCCTGATATCTTGACCCTTTCAGTAGGGGGGATACTTCTAGGGAATGCTGGTTGATACATTATTGGCATGACCCTGATATCTTGACCCTTTCAGTAGGGGGGATACTTCTAGGGAATGCTGGTTGATACATAATTGGCGTGACCCTGGTATCTTGACCTTTCAGTAGGGGGATGCTTTAAGGGAATGCTGGCTGGTACACTATTGAGATATCGCAGGGCCGTGGGTCACATTTACAGTTACCATTGAGAGTATAAACAGTGGGTTTACTTATAAAGTATAATTGAGCAATTATGGATGCAAATGATTGGTATTATATTCATAAGTGCCGCCGCGGTTCTCCTTTGTTATGGGGCATTGTAGGGCCGTGGGACACGCATGATATAATACTTACATTGCATAATGGAGTGATTGTGAATGCAAAAGAATGAATTATATTGATATGTGCCGCCACGGCTCTCCTTTGTTATGGGGCATTGCAGAGCCGTGGGACACATATAATATAATATGACAATGAATTGTTTATATACACTATAATTTGCTATGATATAATATAACAATGATGAGTTTACTTACATTACATGTTTGAGTATTTGTGAAATGTTTATGCATGCAGATTATTTATATGCTTATTGATTGCTATGCTATGATTGGACTGTATAACATGGTTTACTTACTGAGTGTAAGCTCACAAAATCCTTACAATGTTTTTATCAGAGCCACGAGGTTGAAGATGGATTTTGGGGTGATGGATCTTCTATTAAATAAGCCAGATCATTATTTTGTTGTAGCCCCAATATTATAGATGTGTAGGGCTTGATGCCCAGACTTTATCATTGTGGTGTGTAAGGAACCATAGGTTCGTTGGAGCTTCTATACAGTGGATTCATATGTTGATGTAACCCCTGTAATGCTTATGTGTAGGGCTTGTAGCCCAAATCTTTAGTTATGGATTGTATTAAAGACATGGACTTGAATGATATATAGGTTGTTGCTTTCTTGAATTCAGTGTCATGTTTCGGGACGCCTTGCGTGCTCGGCACGCGACGGGTTGTCACCCTAGCTCAAAATTTTGGGTCTGGGGCGTGACAGCTTTTATGGTATCAGAGCATAGGTTTTGACCCTAGGGACATGAACATATGGACATGATACAGTTATGACCCTAGGGACATGAATATATTGACATGATACAGTTATGACCCTAGGGACACGGACGTATTGGCATGATAACAGGTAGAGAACTTATGATCCTAGGGACACGGACATATTGACATGATAATACGTAGAGAACATATTTTGATGACATTATATTTAGAGACACCTGACACTTTAGTTTATGACGATATTAACTACATCTAATTTAACAGAAAATAGTTATGGCTCACCGTACTAGGAGCCAACTGTATGGGGAGGACTCTCTGGCCGGTAATGCTGATCAGCAGGTGGGTCAAGGGAACTACTGGAGGTGTGGCCCCTGCCAACCCAGTAGGAACTGAGCACCAGCGATTCCAGTATGAGATGCTTCAAGCTCTCTCGAGTATGGCGCAGTCTATGCAGGACATGCAGCATCAGAGTGCGCAGCGGAAGCATGGTGGGCCCATAACCCACAAGACCCAGGTTATGATCTTAGGGACATATACATAATGACACTCTAGGCAAAATACTTGGATGACATTGAGACAATTATGACTTTCAAGGAATTTCATGAATTATGCTTTGGAGCTTGAAATTTAAAGTTTAACAAGACATTAATTGAATTACAAGTCTGATAAGAATTGAGAATGAACCATCGCAAGCCAATGATATTATGTGGGCTCCCTGGCTGGTAGCCTTGTCCAGTGGGGAGGCCTGGGGGCTTCTAGAGGTTTTAGCTCCATTAAACTTGTTGGAAATCATTCGTAGCAATTTTAGACCTTTAAATAATATGAGAGATGAAATTTTAATTGAATATGCAATAAAAGATAGATAAATATATGGAATAAACCATAGTAGTGGAAAATTGCAATTGATGACTAATATAACTAAACACCAGTATGTCCATATTGCAATTGAGTTGATATATGGATCTTGAGGTATAAAAATTGAATTTGAATGTGGATGAATATAATGAATTTTAATTGTAGAACTTACATTATTGATATTGTAAGATTATGAACTCATCTGCTGGTTATAGGGATGATTAATATTGATAATATTTTGGGAAAGGAATAGTTAATTATATATTTTTGATTAATTGCAATTGAGTACTTTCTGAATTCGAGACTGGATGGATAAATTATCAATCAGCCATGAGTGGCATATCCATATTCAAAGAAAATGAATTTTAATTATGATAATTATGAAAGATATCTTAAATGATTGACATGATGTTCATTAGTGTTAGATTGAAGTATTCAAGAGTGAAACCAAGTATATTATGATGATTGATATAAGTGTCGTAATGATTAATGGTATATTCAACTATTCAAGAGTTGAGAGAGCATTGAAAGAAAATTATCTTATATCTAATTCACAAGAATTTCAAACTGTCTTATTAAGGAATCGAGAGTACCTGATATGTTGCTAACCAATGATGTTATGAGGTTGTGTTAGAGGTGACTTGTGTCACAAAACATTAGTTCATTAGAAACTTTGACCAAGATGAAGGAAGTGTCTTATAGCTTAACACTGCTTTCATTACTCTTTGGGGTGTTCAATGTGTTTCAAATCTTTATAACTGAGGAGGTATATTTTAAACCCCGTTATGTGCTAGAACTTGAACCAATTTAACTTAAGAAAGAATTGACTTATGAAGATCAATGAAGTATAGATGACCGTGACCTTTAATAAAATTTAATTAAAATTTAATTGATTATGAGAGGGAAAATTTGGATTCTATATTCTATTGGATGTATATCAATTTCGAGGACGAAATTCTTATAAGGAGGGGAGAATGTAAACCCCCGGAAATTTAATAGTGGGGAGGTTAACTCTCTGTATTAATTGGGGTGGCACCTGGTGTTATTATAACATTTAAGTCCCTGTATGCCGCTTGGATTCTTGAGTCGCATCTGATGGGTTTCCGAGTCCTTGAGCTGAAGCGTTGCATTAGGGAATTATTTATATGATGGAGGGGGGCTCCCTCCATCATCCTGGCGTTCGCTTCCATGCTTCCATCAGGTAAATCCCTGATCTAGAGAGAGCCTGAGAGAGAGAGAAGAGAAAGCATGAGAGAGAGAAAGAGAAAGCATGAGAGAGAGAAAGAGCCAGAGAGAGAGAGATAGCGGGAGGCAGAGAGAGAACGAGGGAAACAATGTGAAATTCCGGCCGGTCGACGCTTGGTTCAGACCCGGCGGCGTGCTCGCCGCCGCGCCGGGCCTGAGCCTTGGCCGGCGACCCCGCCGGCGCCGGGGTAGCGTCCGGCGGGGTGGTGGTGGAGAGAGAGTACAGAGAGAGGGCCAATTGGCCCTCCTCTCGCGCGGTGGCGGAAGCCGGTCGGCTTCCGTCGGTTGGTTCGGGCCCGGCGGCGTGCTCGCCGCCTCGCCGGGCCCGATCGTTGGCCTGTCGCCTCCACCGGCGCCGGGCGTGCGTCCGGTGGAGGTCCGGCCGGCCAGGGTGGCCGGCCGTGCCGCCGGCACGATTCCGTGCCGCGCGGAGGAGTTGAGGGAGTGAGAGAAATTGAGGGGGAGAGAGGTAATTTGGCGGCGGCCGGCTCTGGCCCGGCCATCGGCGGCCGGGCCGCCCTCAATTTGGCCGGCGGCGGCCCCGGCCGCCGGCCATGTCCCCGTCCCCTGTTCGGTGAAACAGGGGATCGGGAGGGGGTTAAGGCTGAACCGGGCCGGCTGGGCCGGCCGGTTCAGGCCTTTTGGGCCGTGCTGAGAGCTGATGTTTGGGCTGATTTTTGGGCCCTGTAACGGGCCCGGATTAGCATAATTTTTATATGGCTAGAATCTGGGTGAATTCTAGTTTCTTGGGGTATTTTTACTTCCCCATTTGAGTGAGTATGGTGAGAGATATTCGAGTCCGAAGTTGGGCCCGTGGATTGGTCAGGGTAGAGTCTTAGGAATCATTTCATTATCCAGATTTTAATCAATTAATTGTGTAGGTACCCCGACATCTGATTAGATGAGATATCTATTGGATTGCGTGCAAAGGTAAGTAACCAGTTATCAGTTTATTAAATAAGTTATTTCAGGATATGCGTAGTTAAATTGTGAATTGTTATTGGCTAATTGTGTAAGTAGATGAATACTATGATTTCATATGCTATGCATGTGAGATGCAGTTATTATGCATGTGAGATGCTGTGGCTATGCATGTGAGATGCCGTTGCTATGCTGTTGCTATGCATGTGAGATGCCGTTGCTATGTTGTTGCTAAGCATGAGAGATGCAGTTGCTATACATGAGAGATGCAGTTGCTATGCATGAGAGATGCAGTTGCTATGCATGAGAGATGCAGTTGCTATGCATAAGAGATGCAGTTAGCGTGACATTGATGTGATATATTACATGCAATTGTTCAGTAAGTATAATCCACTGTTTTGCCACATGATTGATGTATTGATGTATTGATGTGATGTGAGGTACTGTTATGTGTCGCCACGGCTCTCCTTTATCCTGTCATACCACACATACGTCTAGAGGACGTGTTCTGATGGATTTCGATATTGGCATGACCCTGGTATTCCGACCCTTTCAGTAGGGAGGGATACTTCTAGGGAATGCTGGGTGATACATTATTGGCATGACCCTGGTATTCCGACCCTTCAGTAGGGAGGGATACTTCTAGGGAATGCTGGGTGATACATTATTGGCATGACCCTGATATCTTGACCCTTTCAGTAGGGGGGATACTTCTAGGGAATACTGGTTGATACATTATTGGCATGACCCTGATATCTTGACCCTTTCAGTAGGGGGGATACTTCTAGGGAATGCTGGTTGATACATTATTGGCATGACCCTGATATCTTGACCCTTTCAGTAGGGGGGATACTTCTAGGGAATGCTGGTTGATACATTATTGGCATGACCCTGATATCTTGACCCTTTCAGTAGGGGGGATACTTCTAGGGAATGCTGGTTGATACATTATTGGCATGACCCTGATATCTTGACCCTTTCAGTAGGGGGATACTTCTAGGGAATGCTGGTTGATACATAATTGGCGTGACCCTGGTATCTTGACCTTTCAGTAGGGGGATGCTTTAAGGGAATGCTGGCTGGTACACTATTGAGATATCGCAGGGCCGTGGGTCACATTTACAGTTACCATTGAGAGTATAAACAGTGGGTTTACTTATAAGTATAATTGAGCAATTATGGATGCAAATGATTGGTATTATATTCATAAGTGCTGCCGCGGTTCTCCTTTGTTATGGGGCATTGTAGGGCCGTGGGACACGCATGATATAATACTTACATTGCATAATGGAGTGATTGTGAATGCAAAAGAATGAATTATATTGATATGTGCCGCCACGGCTCTCCTTTGTTATGGGGCATTGCAGAGCCGTGGGACACATATAATATAATATGACAATGAATTGTTTATATACACTATAATTTGCTATGATATAATAAACAATGATGAGTTTACTTACATTACATGTTTGAGTATTTGTGAAATGTTTATGCATGCAGATTATTTATATGCTTATTGATTGCTATGCTATGATTGGACTGTATAACATGGTTTACTTACTGAGTGTAAGCTCACAAAATCCTTACAATGTTTTTATCAGAGCCACGAGGTTGAAGATGGATTTTGGGGTGATGGATCTTCTATTAAATAAGCCAGATCATTATTTTGTTGTAGCCCCAATATTATAGATGTGTAGGGCTTGATGCCCAGACTTTATCATTGTGGTGTGTAAGGAACCATAGGTTCGTTGGAGCTTCTATACAGTGGATTCATATGTTGATGTAACCCCTGTAATGCTTATGTGTAGGGCTTGTAGCCCAATCTTTAGTTATGGATTGTATTAAAGACATGGCCTTGAATGATATATAGGTTGTTGCTTTTCTTGAATTCAGTGTCATGTTTCGGGACGCCTTGCGTGCTCGGCACGCGACGGGTTGTCACCCTAGCTCAAAATTTTTGGGTCTGGGGCGTGACACTCGCCTCAATCTCCATGAGGATATGAGAGTGAGGGGCGAGGAGAGGCATGAGCTTGCTCTCCAGAGGGGCGAGGCTCTGACGCCTGTCGTTCGGTCGATGAGGCAGTTCAGGCTGCTGAGGGCGAGAGGATCTGCCTAGCTCAGGGCGAGCAGACTTTCGGTCGGATCCTCTTGCCGATTCTTGGTGGGTGAGGTCGGCCTCATTCGGATGGATGTATTTTTGGGCTCGAAGAAGGTCAGAGTAGGAGACGGGGGGGCTTCTTGTCTAGGGAGAAAGTGAAGCGAGATGGAAGGAGTCCCCGTTTCAATGCTAATGTTGCCACCGCATCGTCTAGGTGGTAGACTTTGAGGGCGGCGGTCTTGAATCGGGCCACAAAGTCCTGAAGTGACTCTCCTTCCTTCTGGTGCACAGAGAAGAGGCTGTCAGCAACCCTCGGGATCCTCCGGTAGGCGTTAAAATGCACCAAAAATGCCCTTTCGAGTTCTTGAAAGGAAACAATGCTATGAGAGGGCAGACAGGTGTTCCAGGCGCAGGCGGCTTTCTGTAGGATGGCGGAAAAGCCTTACACAAGAGGGCGTCCGTAGCCCCTTAGACTTGCATCAGAGCCTTATAACTCTCGAGGTGGTCGAGGGGATCTGTTTCTAGCTGAGGGAAGCAAAATTTGGAGGGTACGGACTCCTCCAATATCCGGCGGGTATAGGGAGGACGAGTGTCATACTCCTCCTTCAGTTGGTTGTTGATTTTTCTCGCGAGCTCTCCAGCCGCCGGTGGTACTCGTCCAGGTGCTCCTTCGCCTAGCGGCTGATCACTAGGGCCATCCTGGATGGCTCAGAGGATGAGGAAGAAGAAGATGGAGAAGAACATGGGAGGTGGGACCTCTGCCTTGGCTCTTCCTGGCGCCGAGGCTTTGGGGAGAACTTGCTTGGGTCACGGCCGGGAGATCGTGCCTCTTGAGGGGCCCACGGTGAGGTCTAATGGGAAAGGCCTGACGATGGCCAACCTCTTGCTGGGGAGAGCCTCCCCTCGCAGACTGCTGGCTAGCAGGCGGGGAAGTAGTCTGATGTTGAGTGGCCACGGACTGTTGCTCCTGGAGCCCATGGACCATGGCAGTGAGGGCTTGAACTTGTTGGGTAAGGGCCACGAGCTGATCAGTTGGGGCAGTTACATCTGGTGGCGGGCAGACGATGGGAGGATCGGCGGTAGGAAGGTTGACTTCCTGTTGCCTAGCCAGTAGAGGATGCCCCCCAGGGTAACCGGTAGAAGCGTCTTGAGCCCGTGTCACCACCATTGCTCAGTAGACAAAGGGGGGAACACTCGTGAGCAAATGCTATAGGGTTCACGTCTTCCTTCTTTCCTCCTTTCTGGCATACCAATCTGATGATGCCCAATCACCAAACTTGAGCGTAGGGAAGATTAGTCCGCTTGCTGACGGGATCCTCGCCGAGCAGGATGACCTGCAAGAAGTCCCAAGACCGGAGGAAACTCCGGTGGGGACCCTTCGATGCCCAAGTTAGCAACCGAGGTCACAGCTGATGGGGAGCTTGAAAGAGCTCCTTAGGGAAGAAAGAACTCCGAGAGTTGAGGTCTTTTTGGGGTGGTAGTGTAAGAGCACTTGTTTTTCATACCTGGTCTCCAGTTGACTTACCCTTTTATAGGCGTTTGACACTTGCATGGGGATTAGTCACGTGAGGTTCCGTGAGGGAGAAATATCTGCGGAATATGTGGAAGTTACATGAGTTTGGGCTGATCGATAGGTCCTGTCCCATCGGAGAGGGGGAGTTAACGGTTGGTGGGCCAAGTCCATCAATCTGCGGGGCCAGTCAGTAGGTGGGCCTGGTCCAATCGATGGCAAGGCCAAGCGGTAGGTGGGCCTGGTCCTATCGGCGATGAGGCCAGGCGGTAGGTGGGTCTAGCTATGTCAGGTTGCGCGGGTCAGAGAGTTGGCGGGCTGGACGGCGGGACCATCTTGGAGAAGCAGGACCGAGGCGGGGCCGACTTGAAGAAGTTGGAGCGCCGGGGCCTACTGAGAGGGGCGCGGGGCCAACACGGAGAAGCGTGGCCAAGGCGGGGCTGGCATGGAGATGTCGGGCAGCCTCGGCTTATCTGGAGAGGCCGGGGCTGACACGGAGAAGCGGGACCGAGGCAGGGCTGGCTTGAAGAAGTTGGGGCCACCTTGGCCTACTGAGAGGGGCGCCGGGGCCAACATGGAGAAGCGTAGCCGAGGCGGGGCTGACACGGAGAAGTCGGGGCCGTCTCGGCTTATCTGGAGAGGCCGAGGTCGACGAGGGCCGCCGGGGACGATGTGTCCGTGCCACTTAGTCAATTTTGCCATGATTACCCACGTTGCTTCATCAGCCACATCAATTCCTATTGGGGTTTGTCTGAAATATCGAGATGCTCTCTTCTCCGTCATCCTCCTTTGCGAGGATTTTGATTTGATGTTTTCGATGCTTCTTTCCTTTCGATTAACTGAGAGAATCCCAATGGGAACTCATCTTCTTCCTCCTCATCTATTCTTCTCTAGCTATCTATTATATGATTTGCTTGTAAAAAGACGCGATCTTGGAATGTCTAATCACTGAAAGACTGAATTTTGTGCAAGATTCCTGCATGATCTGTGGTCTCTCTCATTTGGTTTTGCTGAATCCGATGCCAAACAAACTGGTGAAGAAAATTTTCTCCTCTTTCTTGATCTGTGTGTGTATTTCTAACTTCTATGGGCCTATTTATTAATTGAGTTGAAGTAAATAACATTGATCTCTTAAGAAAGATCGTTTCTTTGAAAAAGTATGCAAATTTGGATATGGAATTCGCAATTTTTTCCTTTTTCCAGATGCGGTTATAATGAAAGAAAAGAAATTTCTTTTGTTTGAGTTATAATTTTCTGTTTTGTTGGGTGGTAGCTAGGATGTTATATTTGAGAACTGAAGCTACGAAGGGATGAGGAATTGAATGAGATTTAGATATGCCTGTTTTGTGAGCCATATTGGAGATTTTCACGGTTCTGGGTCATGCCATCATCACGCATGTCTTTCACACAAGACTAGTTTGGAATATCTCACAACTTTGGCTTTCATGCACATTGCACGAATTTTCCTTTGAAAACTTCTATCTTCCTAAATATCTTGGAGAAATGATGTTCAAAATTGACCTGCGCTGCTCATCTAGGGACCGCAAAGACCTTATGACAGTGTTTGGTTAGGTAGTGTTTGATAGAAAAATAGCTATCCCCGAATAATCAGCTTTTTATAATAACAGTTTTGCTCAGAAAAAAATAGCTATTCCTCCATTCACTAGGGAATAAGTTCAGGGGTGGTTAACTTTTTTTCGGCTATCCTTTGTAGTTATAGCTTTTGGGAATAAGGAGGGATATCTAGATATCCCTCTTTATTCCCTATTTCAAACACACTCTTAGGAAATAACAAATTTGAAATGGTGAAAGTTACGCCAGTTGATGTAGTTATTGCACAAGTTACACCTGCTTTGTTTGGCTAAAAGTTCTTATTCTCATGTGATATAACTAATTGTGCCATTTGATTGCAGTATGGGGAATGAGAGAATAAGGTGGATAAATGACATTTTTACACTTACTATCTGTTTCTCACCTATATTCTTTCTAAGCATTCTGTTCAAATAAATAATCAAGCAATCAATGAGTGTGCAAATAATATGCTTATTAGAACAATAAAAAATTATAATGCTCGTAGTTTGACTAAAAATGATTTTTAAATGTATCAATTACCTGCACAATCACTAACAAAACTAGTGATGTGTTTCTCTAATTGGTACACAATGTATTCATCTTTGTCTCTTTGTCACTTGCTTATTTTCTCAAATTTATAAGTGAAAATTTCTAAAGGAATTCCGTCCTTTATAATTAGAAAACATAGCCATTGCTTATAGTCTAATTAGAAAACAATTATTTTTTTATTCCCAAATAACTAAAAAAATATGCTGATTAGAAGTACGAGCATTTATGAAGGACTGGAGTGAAGGGCTGCTTTGTCCATTGCAAAAAATAAGACTTGCATAAATTGAAGCATTCTTGATAGAAATAGCTTATGACAGGATTCTCCTGGAGTAGTTACGCCTGAGCTTTGACTGGCATAGCCATTCCTCATTTATGTCAGGTTTTTAAGGTCGTTTGGTCAGGCATAAGCCTTACTCCTGGCCTGATTTCTGCATTTTGCCCTAACCTATGCAGCCTATAGGGAATTTGGTTTTTTTTTTTTCCTTGTATTGTCGGTCTACTGATTTTTCAATATACGCTATTAATAAATCCCCTGCAGGACTCCTCTATGCCACATCTGACTGCTGGCCATTTATTTTTTATCAGTTGCAAGCATAGCAAAGCAGAAAAATAATAACCTAGGTTTCTTTTTTATAATGATCAAGATACATATAGAAATAAACAAATTTTTATTTATTATGCCAAACTGGTCTTTTCATATTATGTAGAAGAAACATTTCATTTAGTTCTTTTATGATTCATTCTTGCTGCCAGGTTTTCCTTATAGGTTGAAAAGTTAGCTAGTATTATTATGGGTATGTCTATATGTTTTTCAGACTTTTGGTCATACACTGTTTGATACCATCTAACAATTCCAAATGATTACATATAAATTTTAGCCTATAATCCACGTGTCATTTTCAATAAGTTTCCTGCTCACAATTTACAATGCCCAATGTCCGCTTTATGGCTGGGTGTGTCAAAACCTTTTCTTAGTTTGTCCCTGTTTTAGACCATTGGAAAAATTTTAGGAAAGTAATGCTAGGAAGAATTTTTTAGGTGATGTGCTTGGTAGAATCCAGGTTTTCAATTTCTTTAACTATTGAAGAAATTATTCACCTGTCTCTATGCTGATAAGGTATTTTGATTACATCTTTTATGCTCTGTAGAAATTTCCAAATTTGCTTTTTCCAAATTCACCTTTTCTTAGAATAAAAAGTCAATATTATTGTTAACTTTCGTGAATTTGGGTTTTTAAACACTTCAAATTTTGCTGGCATGTCATTTTATAAAGTTTTATATTTGGGTTGGCATGTTTGAGAACTGAACATCTCACCTGCTTTTTTAAATAATTCTTTTCTTATCTTTTGAAACAAAATAAAAGTCGAAAATGGCAAAGTCTTCCACTAGTGATGCTCAGGCCCTCGTTCGTTCTCTGTATACTGCTTATGCTGCCACACCAACTAATCTCAAAGTATATATTTTTGTTTCGATATTTAGATTTCAGTCATTTGGCATTTTATCCACTGTAATTTATCTTGTTTTTCCTTTTTGGTTTGACTAGCATCTTCTCTCTTCATTTATAAACAAATGCAGATCATTGATCTTTATGTGGTCTATGCCATTGCTACAGCTGTAATTCAGGTATAAACAGTTAGCATCTCCACCATATATGTTATCAAAAGTTAGGGTTTCACTCTTCATTTCTTGCTTATCATTCTTTCAAAAATGAAAAGTGAAAAGAAATCTTGACACTAGTGCTGTATATCATTTCAAAATTATTAAAATTTAACTGAAAAATATCAAAATTATTTGTGGTACATAATGCTGAATTTCTCATGAATCATCCTATTGAACTCATGAGGAAGTTTATATCATTCTATATTTTGAAACAATATCTCCTATTTATGGTTCACAGAATTCAGTATTATTTCTGCAATGCAGTTTTGAATTCCATTTAGTTTGTTGTGGGTTGGGGGGGTGGGGCTCAATTACAGTCTAAAGAAGTTTTGAATGCCATGATTACTTTGATTAAACCTGTTTTCAATACAAAGAGCAGCACTTAACTATTGAAGGCGACATCCTCTTATATGTTTCAGGTAGTCCAAAATGACTTAATATTTATCACATAACATGATCTCTTTTTAAGTCAATCACAGCAATCAAAGAGGGAGATTTCTACTTTTATGAATATGTATAATATTCCTCAATGTTCAATGATATGTGAGGGAAATAATTAGGGTAGGTACTAATTCCCTTAGAAAAGAAGTAATTCATTATGTACTATCCTTGTTCAGCCATGTTCTAGCAATCAAGTTAGCAACTACAAGGTGTTAGATATATCTGCCTATTATTAAATGACTTTGAAAGCTAACAAGAGAATAGTTTAGTGAAGTTGTGATGTCATTGAGAAGATAAAGTGTTGCATCTTTGGTTGCATGGTTTTAAGAGTCCTAGTTCATTAATTTTAGAAAGATAAATTATTGAAGATTATTTTCAAGCTCTCTGTGTAAAGATTTTCCTATTGAGATGAAAAGGACAAAAAAATCTAGCAAGAGAGTAAATCTCAACCTGGATGGGCCTTTTGTGGAAAATCTTTGTCCTTGTGATTTTTGTGGAGTGATTTGATATGCTGATGGTGTGGTTTGTCTTTCTTCCTGTTCTATTTGAAACTCAACTCAACTCAACTGATCTAAGCCTTTTCCCAACTACATGGGGTCGGCTATATAAATCTGCTTCCTCCACTCTGCTCTATTCAGGACTAAATCAACTTAAATTACAAATAGTTATATCTTTCTTAATTATTTTTGTTCATGTTAGTTTAGGTCTACCTATACTTCTATCAGTACATGGACTATTAAAAAATCACTCTTTCTAACTGAAGCATTTATTTCAATCATATATTTAAAAACTATATATATATATATATATATATATATATATATATATATATATTATATCTAACTGGAGTATCATGTTAGTTATATATTTTTCTGTCCTATTTGAAAATTGAAAAGAAAAATTGATAAATGGTTTGTCCATTGAAGAATTGGACGACTTTGGTGACAAGTTTTTTCAATCGTATATGGACATTGTCTGTCTAAAATTCTATATATAAAAATTATATCTAACTGGAGTATCATGTTAGTTATATATTTTCCTGTCCTATTTGAAAATTGAAAAGAAAAATTGATAAATGGTTTGTCCATTGAAGAATTGGACGGCTTTGGTGACAGGTTTTTTCAATCATATATGGACATTGTCTGTCTAAAATTCTATTCAAGCAATGTTGGCAATGGTACTTTGTGCATGATTGATCAGTAAATGGTAGATGGCATGGTTGAACCTGTGTCAAATTCTACTCAGTGCATTGGTAATAATGGTACTTTGTGCATGATTGGTCAATAAACGGTTGGTGCCATGGTTGATTCAAGTCCATGTTAATTTATGACACTTTGTTGTAAGCTTTGTCGCCATTTTTATGTTCTCTATCTGAAGCATTCAACGCTAGTGCAACTGTGCTTGTGATTTCAATTTCATTTCAGGGATCATATTATTTGAAATAGGCTAGCTAGCTATTATAGCCCAGTTAAGTTTCATATGATGAGGAAATTTGAACCCATTTGTAAGGTCCATGATAAAAATTTTCCTTCTAAAAGAGGAGGAAGGCTAGCTTGTGCATTTTTCATAGATTATATGCAGGATAGTCACAGCTCTCCTGAAAAAGAAAAAAAGAAAAAGCTTTCTCCCACCCAAGTTTCTTCTCTTCCTATTCCTTTGATGTGTCTTTTGTACCACTTGACCTAATTGCCTACCCATAGATATCCTCTCCCTTTTCCCTTTACCAATCTGTTCCAAGCAGAACCAACCAGAGGCTAAACATATTGTATCAGGTCTGAATCATGAGCAGTGTGATTCAACCTTGTTGACCTTTTGGATCTTTCATGTTCCCACAATGGCGCATTAACTGTGTCAGTCATTAAATGGGTAGGATTTTGAGCCAAATACATGATTTATATCTCAAAAGGTGCAGGTGTGGTCTTGAACTAGCATTTCTATTGTTCTAATTCATTTTTTTTGGGAAACATAAGCCCACAAATATGTTGTACTTGAGATGTGTATCATCACATTGAATTTTGATGGTCATCTATCCTCCTAAGTTGATGTTAAACGAATTAAATTATTCCTCAAAGCCTATGTGAATTAGGGCCACTAAGGTAACTCATTTGTGTTGGACATCAAGTCATTCATAGGCACCTTGGCAAATTTGACAATTGTTACTGATAAGACGAAGTCATCAGCGACAGATCATACCCTCTTATAGGCTTTTCCCAAGTCTGATGTTATGTCTTCCACGTTCAGATAAAGGCCACAGTGAAATTTAAATAAGTATCGACCATCAATTCATTGATGATGCTTGATTATCAGCGCAAATATATTGCATTGCATGATAGTAATGCTGACTGGACATCAATTTATATGATGGTGCTTATGACCGTGTTCTATGGTGCAATAGGTTGTTTACATGGGAGTAGTTGGATCGTTCCCATTTAGCTCTTTCCTCTCTGGAGTTCTCTCCTGTGTTGGGACAGCAGTACTTGCAGGTATGAAGTGTTGTTCAAATACCTTCTTTCATGCCACTCCTTTAAGATAATTAATTGTTCGAGCATTCTCATGTGTGATGATGCAGTTTGTCTCCGCATTCAAGTCAACAAAGAGAATAAGGAGTTTAAGATAACTACTGCTGGAACTTAAAAACTTTTCCTTTAAGACACATTAGCATGGCAGCTTCTTTATTCTGGTTTCAGGTTTTTTTGCCAGACAGTAGTAAAAGACCAATCTGCTTAACATTGCTTGACTTTGGAGATCATGATTGTATAATCTGTTGACAGATGCCTGACGTTGTTGTTGAAATGTTACTTGTGGATATCAACCAATAATTCCGAGGGTAATTTAATTGGAAGGAGGAGGACCTGGCTTGAGTTTTAGAACAGAGGTAGCAAGAAGAGAGGGAGACAAAGGCACTAGCTTTCTCTGTTTCTAATCTCAAAAATTACGCGACCGAGCATCGATGTAAGCATTGTCATCTCAGCTGTAGACACAGTGCTTGTTTTTAATGGATGATGACCATGTACATGCTACATCCCGGATTGCTGCATGAAAAGCATGTTGAGCATGCATGCCAGGTGTTTTCTGGGAGCCAAACAAGCCTTGTTTGCTTAGCACTATAGATTTGGAGTGGGAATTAAGGTAATGTTTGATTCATAAAAAGCTATTTCTTGATAAGTGTACATGATAGTATTTATTCAGGGAATAGCTCAAGGAATAATCATCTTTTTTAAATAACAGCTTTGCCATTAAGGGATAACTCTAGTTATTCCTGGGTCCCGAGGGAATAAGTTCAGGGGATAATCCATGGTATCTCCTTTGGTCAAACAGATAATCCCGGATATTTCCTTTTATTCCCTATATCAAATATAGCCGGATTACCGCTGCTATCTTTTGGGAGGGCGAGCGATTAAGAAGTGTTTTTTTGTGATTTTTTTATATTTTTTATAGTTTTTATCCAACATGTATGATTTAAAACACACACTCTCTCTTTTTTAAAGGTTGGATGGCACCGTAGGAATCCATGAAATTTGGTTGGAGGCTGGCCGCAATAGAACCTTTGGGTACATCAGGGAGGGTTGTAGGTTTTCTGAAATCCATGAAATTATTCAAATACAAGAAATAATAAAATTTGAGAATGTCAAAATCATATAATTGGAAGACTCGTTTGTTTGGTATACTATTGATGCGCGTTTCTAATGTGGGTATTTGCTCAAGGTTTAAGTTGGCTAGAGAATAATTTTAGAATAAAATAAGTTTGATAAGAAATTTTAATACAGATTTTCATCAAAATTCGTATAAGTTTTTTAAACCATCATTTTTAAAAAAATTTAATGCTCCAGAGAGTGAAAAAATATCCTCTATTTTTTTGACCGGTAATATCAAATAATAAAATTTAGTTAAACTCTAAAATTTCTACATTTCCTCCAAATGTCCTTATTTTCAAGGTATCCGTATCCCTAGAAAAGGAGATAACATAGATTTTGCATTATATTCATTCCATGATCTACTATTTGAGTATTTGTTTTCATCTTTTCTGTTGAACATTTTTAATTCTCCTTCATTGACGAGAATTAAGGTAATAAATTAACCAATAATTGCATAGACAGAAAGGAAAAAAAAAAAATTGGTTAGACCCAAGAAGGCTTCATATCTCTTTTACATTCAGTTTTATTTAATCACATATATTTATGTGTATATATATATGTGCATGTATATTTATGTATGTATATGCATCGATTAAAGAAATAGAATCGAATTTGTTAATTAAATAGAGGCAGCAAAACATGATACTGTAGCTCCTTAAGAAGCTCATTTGGCACCAAAAAAACTCTAGTTTCCATGGCTTACAAAACGACTCTATGAATCTCCATATGAAGAAGGGGTTTGCTTGAATCTTGAGTGTTTGGATTCTCTTGATGGACTCTTGGTTGTTTATTCTTTTCTTTTATTTTATTATTGAATCTTGGTGTGAAAAGATGGCTCCACGAGGGTTTTCACAGTGTTTTGAAAGAGGTGAGGGCTGGTAGAGCTTTATGCTTATGTATATTTATGTATGTATGCATAGACTAAAGAACTAGAATCGAATTTGTTAATTAAATAAAGGCAGCAAAACATGATACTGTAGCTCCTTAAGAAGCTCATTTGGCACCACAAAACTCTAGTTTCCATGGCTTACAGAACGACTCTATGAATCTCCATATGAAGAAGGGGTTTGCTTGAATTTTGAGTGTTTGGATTCTCTTGTTGGACTCTTGGTTGTTTATTCTTTTCTTTTATTTTATTTTATTATTGAATCTTGGTGCGGAAAGATGGCTCCACGAGGGTTTTTTCAGTGTTTTGAAAGAGGTGAAGGCTGGTAGAGCTTTATGCTGCGTGGGCCGGCATTTTCTATGCACTAGGTTTCTTCATGTTCAGAGTCTTTCTTTTGAGGGGGACTCGTTGACTGTTATTCCCTGAATTCGACAGGACAATCCTGGTCATTCTCCAACCAACCCTCTGCATTAAAATATCTGGTCTATTTTGTGGGACGTACATAGTTTTCAGATTAGACATGTTTATAGAGAGGTTAACACGGCGGCCGACTAGGTAGCGGCCTCTATGTCCCACCACTTGGTTTTTGGTTATGACGATAGGGTGACCCCTGTCCTATTGTTCTTAAATAAATTCTATATTCTGACTTATCTAGGCTGACTCGCACTAGAATGGTGTGATCACCCATCTGTAAAAAAAAAAAAAGGTGAGGGCGAGAAGGGACATTAAAATTAGAGAAATGGGATTCGTTTCTCTTTTTTTTTTTTTTTTTTTCATTTGCCCTTTATAAACTTATCCATAATAAGTGCATCATCATCTCTTCTAATCCCCAGAGATTCTGCTGAACATGTCAAACATTATCTCTTGTCCGTAATTCATATTAATATTTTATTATTAGATATCGTTGTGAGTGTGCTTCTTGGCACAACATATATACCTTTTTGGACCTCTCTTCATTTTTCTCTATTTTCAGTCAAACTTCAGGGCCCATCATTATATGTTTACTTGGAAAACACTTTGTACACCGCCCCCGGTGCAGCAAGGCCTACGTGGACTGCACCATCTCTTTCGATTGGTCCACGTGGCTCACACGATGGGACAGAATAGCAGGAGGATAATGTTACATCGTACATCCATTAAAAGTCGTTCAGCCTTTTACCATTGGTGTGAAGACGAAAATGTCCTTTCCCTCCAGCCTACTGCCATCTTATTTGAATTTTGCTGATAAAAATAGTAAAGTTCTGGGGTGTTGTGGGTCTTGAGCTAGGGTGTCGTGGGTCTTGAACTGGGGTGTCGTGAGTCTTGAACTAGGGTGTCATGGGTCTTGAACTGGGGGTGTCGTGGGTCTTGAACTAGGGTGTCGTGGGTCTGAACTAGGGTGTCATGGGTCTTGAACTGGGGTGTTGTGGGTCTTGAACTGGGGTCATGGGTCTTGAACTAGGATGTCGTGGGTCTTGAACTGGGGGTGTCATGGGTCTTGAACTGGGGTGTCGTGGGTCTTGAACTAGGATGTCATGGGTCTTGAACTAGGGGTGTCATGGGTCTTAAACTGGGGTGTCGTGGGTCTTGAAACTGGGGGTGTCGTGGGTCTTGAACTGGGGGTGTCGTGGGTAGAACTGGGGTGTCGTGGGTCTTGAACTAGGGGTGTCATGGGTCTTGAACTGGGGGTGTCGTGGGTCTTGAACTGGGGTGTCGTGGGTCTTAAACTAGGGTGTCGTGGGTCATGAACTATAGGTGTCATGGGTCTTGAACTGGGGTGTCGTGGGTTAAACTAGGGTGTCGTGGGTCTTGAACTAGGGTGTCGTGGGTTTTGAACTGGGGTGTCGTGGGTCTTGAACTGAGGTGTCGTGGGTCTTAAGTAAGTGGTGCCTTGCAGCTTGAATTAGACACAGAACTCTTGGCTGATGATTGATGAGAAAAAGGAACAGTGGTGGCCGGCTGACCAGGTTTTGCACTTGCCGAACCGTGCGGAATCCCACCACCACTCTTAGAAACTGAACTTGGGGGGGAGCCAGCAGCAATGGCAGTGGCACATGGAGATGGATTGCTAGTTGCCGCAGGGTGCTGCTGTCCTCCAGTGGGTACAGTTTTCATCGAATTCACGCCGAAAGATATCTGAGTTTGGTGGCATGATGCAGCGAGTGGCTGCTGGGAGGCTCTGCCTGGTTGCTGAAGGAGATGGTTGCATTGAACAGAGGATGGGGCATGTGACAGGTCTTGCGGTGGAGGCCTTCCACTGCGGCGACTGGGTAGGGCTGCCATCTTCTCTCAGCTCACTTGACTATAACTATCTTCTAGATAACTATAAACTGAACTAAACTATAATCTAAAAACTAAAACTATCAACTAAAAAAACCAAACAAAAAGCAAAAAAGGGTAATAAATAAAAGCAATAAGAGAGGTTCTTTGGCTAATTCAATATTTCTTTTAAAAGGTAATTATTCTTTTTAAAATTCATTAAGTGATAAATAGTTTTTGAATTAATTCATAGTAAGATTATTTTTTAGCTTTTACTATTTATCAGCAAAATCCAAATAAGATGGCGGGTTGAAGTAGGCTGGACATTTATGGTAAAAGGCTGAACGACTTTTAATGGATGTACGATCAAAAAGTAACATTATCCTCCTGCTATTCTGTCCATCGTGTCAGGCCACATAGGAGCCACGTGACCAATCGGAAGAGATGGTGCAGCCCACGTAGGCCTTGCTGCACCGGGGGCGGTGTACAAAGTGTTTTTCATGTTTACTAGTCCAGTAACAGAGGTTACACTAGAATTCATAATGGGAGCACTGGCCTTATCTGTGCCCCTGTTTAGGTTCATTCAATTTGAGAGCGCTTATGTATCATATATCTGACCCAAAAAAAAAGTTTGTTATCTACTTCCTATCCAAATGTGTTAGTAAAGGCTTGATCCTGCGAGCAAATGCACTCAATATGATCAATCTGGTCTCTCGGGTGCTTTCCCATGAGTTACTATGGATTCTGCCAAATATGTCATCTGCAGGTACCACCTATCTTCTTCTTCTCATAATGATAATATATCTACCAAAAAAGTATCACAACTATATCTTTTTGGGAGACATTTTTGCAAACAGCTAAATACCATAAAGTTAAAAGCAATAAGAGAGGGCTTATGCTGGCTAATTGTAAAGCTTTAAGCCCATCTGCTGGCTCGATTAATCTATTAAAAGGTCAAAGCCATATGATTCAAAAATTTAAATAAAAATTAATTGATAGCAGATGAACTTGAATTATAAGTATATAATATTTTTTTTAATTCGATATAAGATTATTTTTAAGATATTACGATAGAGACTGGACCAAAGTGCACACGCACAATATCAAAATGAGTGATGCATGATATAATATAATGCTATTGACAGAACTTGCAAGTTTGCCACCTCAATTCCTCAATCCAGTCCACCTTGCTCTGATGACTACTCTGGAGAGGTCCACTCAGTAGATCTTTGGAAAAGTCATAATAATATAAAATAAAAGATGACAGAGTTTTTACATAAATAAACTAAAACATAAACACACTCAAGAACATTAACCAACGGTCCAGAAAGAGAGAGTTGATAATGTTTACGACTTGGTTTTTTTTATTTTTTGGCTGCTGCTGCTGCTGCTACTCAAGCTTAAAACTAATAGAACTTGATAACTAAAACACTTCAGATGCCTACACTCTGTTCCATAAGAGAGTTTTGTTGGTAGTGATAGCTTCTCCGTACGGGAAGCTGTTGCAACGACGGAGGGCACCAGCCTATCCTGCATTGATATGCTCCTGAAGACCAAAGACCAACTTTCTTAGTGAGTTATTAATTTTTAGAACTAAGAACTACTGGTAAGAAAGGCAATAATAATAACTCAAATTCACATGGATAGATAGAAGGAAAAGAAATGGTACTACCGGCTTTGCTTTTAGCTCCTCAACATCTCTTTTCAGTCGAGCATTCTCCTCAATAAGCTGGAGAACAGTCCATTCTAGCCCCATCTTGTAAGCCTGTGTATATTTTTCCCAAGTGAAAGCAAAAAGAACAAACACAATTTTGAGCTCAAAAAATAGATTCATAGGCGTTAAAGAGCCTCTCTGATTGATTGATTGATTGATTGATTTTTGCTGTGTCCACCATGCATGCATTCAGTAGAAAAAGATTGAGAATAACGCTCGTTAATTACCTCCTTTCTAGCACGAGAGCGAGAAGCTGACTCCCGATTCTTTCTTTTCCTCTCTGTCTCTTGTCTGTCTTGGCCTCGTTGCACCTTTTGTTTCGACTTGTTTCCCCTCCCATTCCCTTGGCATTATTATATGGTTCAGGCTCAATGCTCAGATCGTCATCCACTGCCATTGCCATTGCACTTGCTGAGGATCCAAGTACACCCAGTTGCTGTCCCTCGATTCCTTTGATGCCTGAGCTCCCTCCCCCACCACCATGGTGCATCCCTTCCAGGGATACCCTTCTCTTGGCTCTCCCAAGTTGGTCCCCATCGCCCACCTCAGTTTGTTGCACTCCAGTCCCCATGGTCTCCATCCTTCCTCCCGTTGGGCACACCTGGCTCATGATGTTTCCAGGGCTTTGATGGTTCTCATGCCACACCCTTCTAATGCTTTCAGGGCTCTGATGGTCCTTATGTGCTGCACTGCTCTCCATTGGGCTAACACTTGTCCCCCCTTCTGCACCCACTAGGAGGCTAGATGGATCATAGTTAGGTGGTGGTGGTGGTGGTGGTGACTTGAAAGTGGTTGTGTGGGAGCTGTACTCTTTTGGAAGTACTTGCACAAGGAAATCCTCAAAGCTCATCACATCCTCATGGGAGGTCTGGCAGAAGTCATTCTGAGCACAAGATTGCTGATTGCTCTGTTTTTCTCCCATTGATCCACCTGTTTGATGAGTTGGAAGGCTAGATGTATTGGCTTCAGTTGGTGGTGACGGCTGGGAAGAGATTGTTCTGGAGCTATTATTCCCTCTCTTAACTACACCATATTTCTCCAGGATATCCTCTATGGTCATCTCATCAAAAGAGCACTGATTGAAGACACTCTGAGCATTAATCTCGTGGTGTTGCTGCTCTAAGAATTGCTGGTAACTCCAATCGCCATTGCCATTCAAATTGTCACCCATGGTTTGATGAATTGGGAGGGTGAGTGAGCCCTGGTGTTAAAGAGTGGCGATAGAACAAGATTGCTAGTGGTTTGTACTGGTAGAGGCTTCTTTATTATATTATATAACTAGAGGTTGGTGAAACAGTCATCCATGTTCATTGAACCATAGTCTTGACAAGCTTTGAGTATTATGGCAATCTAAATCTCATCAGGCATATAGGAGAAGATGAAGGATTGTATATTTAGATTTTAGCTAGTTACCCTTTGATCTTTTTAGTCTTGCTACAGTAGGATGATTCCTTTTACCTTGTCTGATGTGATTGTATTGATGTAATGGCTAAATCAGAAGGATATGCTGGTGGCCTTGCATTGATTTCTTCTCTCAAAAGCTTGCATCCTTTTCTTGAGAGAGGGAACTGGAACTTGATTTCTGTTGCATAGAAAGAGAAGGAGAGAAGGAAAAATTAGTTTCAGGAAAAGAGAAGAATAACTTTTGGGCAACCAAATGAGAGTGACTAGTTTGTAAAAGCTATCACTATAGCTTTCATTCATTGTTGGTCAAGTTTCCATTAGAGGAAAACTTTTAACAACCAAAAAATAGAAGAAAAAACTTAAATGCTCACATACTTACTTTTTATTTCCATGAGATATTCATTTAGAATGAATTGGGGATAAATCCATTCATGAGCATTAAAGATGAGGAAAATAAAGAATGTTTGATTTGTGCAAAGTCTACGCTAATTCAGTGTACCATTTTCACAGTGATATTTATAAAACAAGCACCAGATCTCATATTTGACACCAATGCAAATTAATGAGCATATATGTAAAGATTAACAAGACTTGATGACAGAAAAATACTGAACCTATATTAATAACCTACATTAGTATTCCGGTTACATGAACTATATTAAAAACCTTAAAAGTCAAACAAGCTAAGACAATCATAATTGTATGCATAGAATGAAATATCTTCTTATCTTGCATGCATCTAAATTATGTACGCAGTCACCAATGTGCAATCAATATTTTCCAAGACCATGATCATCCAAACATCAAGGCTAAGTAGGGACCTTCCACAAGCAATAATATTCGTAAAATCTAAGAAATTCTCACACATGGATGACAAACATGTGGAGATTGGGTGATCCAGCATATGCTTTTCGTTATTTTTACAAAAAAAATCTAAGTGCATTCTCATGGTTAATATGTGGAACAATAAATGTAATATATCATGAGGACATACCTATAACCATGTCCTAGGAAGTTCATGGATCTAAATCCTAGGTTTTATTCTTTTCTATATTTCTTGCTATAGAAAAATCTGGTTGAACCGTGACGGTGCGCATGTGTTCTTGAGCTTGAAGATAGAAGATAGCCACAATATGGCAAGAAATTTTGATCACTTTCTAAATGATCTGACATGGTTTGATTAATCAATAATTGATATGAAAAATGGAATTCAAGAGTGCTTAAAATTAGCAAATCAATTCATGATTTCATAAAACTTTAAACAATCAAAGTGACAAAAATTCATTAAAAACTCTTAAATAGTGAAATGCACAATTTATAACATGAAGCTCTGGCATTACATAAGCAAAGATAAAATCCCATTTATTGCAGAAACAAATAAAATAGAAAGTTTCGAAAGTTTAAGATAACAATGGTAGAAAGGGGTAAATGATTTTTGAAGACTAGTGTAGGATCTTGAATACTAGATTTATAGATCCGAAGCTAAAAAATTCTAGAAATCTCCATATGATGATCATTGGGATCAAGTTTTTAGATCTACTGCTCGAACAATGCATATAGCGATACAGTCTATTGAAATAGAAATCAAACCTGTTAAATAGCTTTCATCGTCTCTTTTATAGAATTTTTTGCGAAGAGAGTAGTGTCAGATAGAGCTTAGAAGAAAAATGGAGGAACGAATTTATGGATCGGTCGGAGAGCGGAAGTGGAGAGAAGGAGAAAGATGGAACTACTTTTACCTATGCCTTTTTGTTCACTCCCACTGACTCTCCTACCACATGTACACAACATTTAAGTCATTAACTTTCTTATTAGTTTAACTTTAATGAAACCGCCCGCCACTACTGTCGTTATCTCTTATAGAGTTGCCCACAGACTGAAGTTGAATTTAGTTGTTTTTAACAAAATTTTGAAGTCCGTCAGGATGAACTCATTTGATACAAAGACATGTGTATGACATCGAAGAATTTAAGTGTCGTTTTGTGTGAGACCTTCTAGATATGACGTAAAGTCTAAGTCAATTTGGTTTCATAATAACTATATGTAGCAAGTGGTGATATTTTGGCACAACATATTTCACATGAGTAAAACAAATATGCTACCATCTTATTATTTGATGAGCCCTAAAAAACACTATTCATGATAGCATCTATTATTGAAGTATATCCTTTGGGCCTACATTTAATCTATGGACTCCTTTTCATATATATCATTGTTCTGATCAATTTTTCTTTACTAGATTTTTCTTGGGATTAAATTTGATTAATTTGTTAAGTTACAATATAGTGGATAAAAGTTCTTTTCTTGATTACTTCCATCTTTTATGTGAAATGTATTGGAAGCATAAGGTGAATTACTAAAATTGTTGTTAGAAATTAGGAAAAGGTGATAAACCCCCTTTTTTTATTAAAAAAATATAGGCATTTTCGTCATGCTTATAAAATATAAGTTTCTCACTTACTCTTATAAAAATACAATTATGATTTGGATTTCATATCGTAAAAATTAAAATATATGTAAATATAAATCTAATGTTAACAAAGTAGTAGCACCAACATACAACATTTTATTATCAACTTGTAGCATCATTAACCATATGACTAGATGTGTGTTAGGCATTAATCAAAATGATTAGTGATGTGGGTGACTTTTTTTGCTTTTCGATGCCTAAAAAAAAGGGGAATGGAGACATCCTCATGAATTAACGCTCTTATTTTGAAAGGATAAAACTTTGTTCTCTGCACTACATTAATTCAATACTATAGATTTATCCAAAATTAGTATTATAGAATAAAGAGTGGACGTTGCTTTACTTGCTTGGATTTTCTATTAATTAAAATTGGAAGAGATATTATATATATGGTTCTAGCTATTTGTCATCAATTAAGCAATTTATTGGAAACAAAAAGTGGAAAAAAATTGGGGAGCTAATAACATACTCATAAATAGCTAGTACGCTATTTTTTCTTTAATAAGATGCAAATACTAGTATTACATATCCATAAAACTTCTACGTTGAAAGATGAAAATCAAATATGCACACACTTATCATAGTAATATTCTGATAAAAACATATTATCCAAGCATAATACACTACAAGAAAATAGTATAATAGTGACAAAAATTTTCATCACTATTCCGTCACAAACTGGGTTTAGTGACGGATTAGTGACGAAAATCTTATCGTCACCATTTTTGCCGTCACTAAATTTAGTGACGGAAAGAGGTCCATCACAAAATAATAGCGACGGATTTGTGACGAATATTCCATCAAAAATTTATGACGAAACATTTTTCGTCACTAAATTGTGACGGATTTACGATGAAATATTCCGTCAAAAATTTATGACGGAACATATTTTCCGTCACTAAATTATGACGGATTAGTGATGGACTATCCATCATGCATTACTCCGTCACTATTCCGTCACAAATATTTACATCACTATTCCATCATAATTTAGTGATGGATTATTGACGAAAATTTAGTCACTAAAACTTTGGTCACTAATCCATCACTAATAGTGACGAATTAGTGACGAAAGAATCCATCAGTCATTCGTTATTGTTCCATCACTAATCAATCACTAATATTTTCGTCACTAATCCGTCACTATTATTTCTATTAGAAATCCATCACTAATCCATCATTAACCTAATAAAAATTCATCAAATTTTTATTCTTATAAATTTAAAATTATTTTTAAATTATAATATATTTAATGCATTCTAATGAAATTTATATATTAAAATTTAAATTTAAGAATAAAAATGCATTTCATAAAATAAGATAAATATATCTGTATACATCAACAATACTAATGTTTTGTACATTAGACATCAAATTATTAAGATGTCTTCGGCTGCCTTGAGGACTCTACACTTGAGAAATGTACATCTGAAACAGTCCTTTGAGCATCATTTACTGGCTCCCCCTCTGATTAGCCTGAAGTAAATAAAAGGTTTTTCCCCGTGACACTGTCCCCTTCCTGCAGTAATGCGATCATTTTTCTCATCAGAGTCAGTAAAAGAAGGAAACCATTAAGTTATATATATATCTATATAATAAGGTGATTCCCATACAAGATCAATTAAACAGTTTCAAGGTCATGAGAATGAAATATAATAATGTTACAATATTGAATTTTCAGCTCAAACCAATCAGTAAAGGTGAACTGCTAGACATTCAATATTGAGTAATTTTTATTACTTAAATCCACTATAACAGTCCATCCATGTTATATAAGAGCAGCATTAGCAATTAGGGCTTTTTCAAAACAGAAATCAGTTACAGATATTAACTCTAGGCAAAAAAGCTCCACAAATGACATGAGAGATCCTTAAAAAATAATCAACACAAAAACACATCTAGACTACCTGATCAGAATTAAATTAGAAAGAGAATATAATGATTATTATGAATATAATGATCTCGACATTCAGCAGGACAGGAAATATATTTTTTATGCAAATATCTTTACAACTTAGAACTAACAGATAATCATCACCATTAGAATATGTTGTAAATAAATAACATTTCATATAGGATATAAGGTTCAAACAAATACCGCTTTCCTCTGTTTCACAGGTTACGTTTTGAAGCCCCTCAACTGATTGAGGTGTGAACATGCAACATAAATTTGCTTCAGGGTATGGCCCTAACGTTTTATGTTCCAATGTAATGGGCCGTTTGTAGAGGTCATGATGGTGAACGAAGGATGAACAAAACAAGACCACCAGCAAAATTATGCTCTCCAACCTATTCATTTTCCGGTACCTAGATGCTACTGCCAGACCGTCTCACCCATAAATCTTAAGGCAGGAACACCCCTGATCTCTACATCAACTAGTGGTGCTTGGATTTGCTTCAGGCCCATGAGTTCTGGATCATTTTGGATCATCTCAAGTGCACGCATTTGATCCTGAAATAAAGAGCAAAATAACAATTTAAACTGAGGAATATATTTTACAATGTCCTCAAGAAAACACTACAAGTCTTAGAAAAGAAGAGCAGTAGCTAACAAGTCATAAGGAAAGGTTGGAAAGTTGGTAATTTGCTTTATCAGCACCATGCAAGCAGAGTTTTCTTACTTGTTTGTCACATAAAAGTGAAGGAATAGAAACGAATCCAGAATGACTCAGAGCTAGGTAATGAAGGAAAGCAAGCATTTCATACTTGTGAAAATTAGCAGCTTTACCTTCCTTTTCATTGCACAAAATTTGCAGTCTGATGCAGATGGTGGAAGAATCTGGTTGACAACAAGCCTCTTGATAGGCACATTTTCTTTCTTCAAGGAAGAACACAGTCTTGACGACTCACTAATTGCCATGACCTCAGAAAATTTAAACATTGAAATCAGTTTAAAAGGTTTTCACATTTACAAGCATGCATCAGACATTAAGCATATCCATCATAATGTACCAGACATCAGTTACTATCATCAGCAATGTGATTTTTGCAAAAGCATACAGAAAAAGTAACATGCAACCACACAAAAAGATCCTCAAACATAAACTACCAATTCAATGATCAAATTACAACGATGCAGTCTTCCTTGTTTGCTAGGCTCTTTCAGGTTGCGTAAGTACAAAAAAGCTCTTGGTTATACTCATGTCAGGGCAACCTTGCCAGTAGTTGCCAGTGAAAGAATAAAATAATGAGGCACGATATAAAGGCAAAGCTGGTACCTGAGGTTTTTATCACAAATATACAGTCTTTTCCAGCTTCTCAATTCAACTCAACTCAACTAAGCCTTTTTCCAAGTACATGGGGTCAAAAGTTTAATGCTTCCAGCTTGAATAACAAAAATCCATCACTTAGAAAATATAAGAGTATGAATGAGTTGATTCATAACTTCATTCAATATCACTAATTACAACAGGAAGACCTATTTTCTGAACATCACAAGCCTGTCCATTCCCCTCCATGAGGATCTTGCCATCCATTTCAAACTAGGAAAATCATTTCACCTGCCCAATATTCTAGAGGCCCAGAAAAGATTTAAAGCTTAGCAAACGTTTCAGTAAATGAAAATGGATTGAAAAAGTAAAAAGAGCCAACCAACTGACATGGTCAAAATGAAGCTTCACTGCATAAATATTGAATTAATTTCTTTTGCTCATCAATAAGCTTTCTTCTCCAAGTGATCTCTAAACCATTTTCAATTATAACCTCTTAAATGTAATTTAAAGTTATCATCAGTCCTTCACGGCACTTCTATTTTTCTAAGTCAACAAAAAGGTGTCTCCGGTTATCATCTTAAATGCAATTTGAAGTTATCATCAATCCCTCATGACACTTCAATATTTCTAAGTTAACAACAAGGTGTCTCCAGTTGAAATTTCTTCCATGTTAGAATTCAAAGCCCCATGCTCTTTGATAGATAAATTTAACCTAACTATTTTTTACCTCAAACATTCTACATCAAGAAAAGAATATAATGCTTAATCTTCTCCATAATTGAATAGATTAATTTATTGCACTAGTTACTTTCTCAGCATGACTCTACCAGCAACCAGATTTCATTTATAATTTCAGAAAACAACACTCTCAAACTTTTATTTTCCTTTCGGACTTTTACTAGCATTATCCCTTCTTGAATTAGTTCCTTACAAATGGGAACTCATTTGGCTATGTCAGAACATGCATGCCTTGACTGCAATGAGCATTGATAGCACAAAGGTATAGAACGTGAGCTTCATGGCTCCATAGTCTGTCAACATTTTTCGAAAAAAGAAGATATGGAATTATCTGGGATAATTACATTTGACTACGATATACAGGTGTAATCCAAAGGAATTTCCAAGTACAATCGAGTAAGTAGATCGAATCAGACAGAAAAATAGAGGGAAGAGGGGGAGAGGATGGAAAAATATATGAGGACAAAATTGTTAGAACCTAATATTTACCGTAGGAATTGTGACAATGATGAATTCAGTTGATTCAGTATCCCGGAAAAGCTCTCTCACTTTGACCATTCTCTCTCTCAGTTGCTCCAGTTTGTCAGACTACACAAGTGAGAAAAATAAAACATTTAGCAGATTTACAAGGAACAATTTATGTCCCAACAAACTTGACCTTACAGCCGCCGCCGACCTCACCCCTTCGCTAGAGCTCGGGGTCGACGGCGTGGACGGCGTCTGGTTGGTGGGTTTCTCCTTCAGATACGCGATCGTCAACTAGAGAGAGAAGAAAGAAAGAAACAGAGAAATCCAATCTTTAGCAAACCATGGAACCAATCAAAGCCTAACCCTAGACAAAGAAACGGGGTACCTGGGAGACGGCCTTGCCATGGGAGTAGTGGAGGACTGCGGCGGGGTGGGTCTTCTCGTACTGGAGCTTGTACCGGCCCTCGGGGGTCTTGAAGTAGGTCTTGAGGGCCGGCGATTGGGCGTTAATGGCGGATGACGATGCTGCCATGATCAGAGGCTTAGGGCTTTCGAGATCAACAGAATGAGCGCAATCGATCGAATGATCATGCTACCCTCTTTCTTCACCGAGGATTCAAGATTAGAGGCGATCAACGATCAAAGAATTAGGGTTTTAACAGGGGAGAAGAGTGGGATGGAGACGATAGATAAGCGAGAAGGGTTTCTCTTCACCGTCTCCTTTGCCTCCACCGCGATCCCAACGGCTCCGGAAGGAAGGAGAAAGGGAGGAATCGGCAGAAGATATTGGCCAGTTAAATTTTTTTTATTATGTTGATCATTAAATTTATATTTTAATTATTTTAAAAAAAATTGATGAAAGAATTAATTAATTTAATGATGGATGGAGCATTTCGTCACTAAATTAATGACTAATTAATTTTTTTTATAATAATTTTTTTTAAATCAAAGTATAAATTTAGTGATTAGGGATGCGTGCATGCGCGCGCCAATGACGGGCATAGGGCGCTGGGCATGCGCAGACACTGAGCAAGGGGCACCAATACAGGCGAGATTGTGCAGCCAAAGAGACAGGCTGATTGGTGCAAATGCGTGTGGGCCATGGCAAGCGCGCGGCCGAAGAGACAGGCTGATTGGTGCAAATGCGTGCGGGCCATGGCAAGTGCGCGCAGGCCCAATAATGATTCTATCACTAATTAGTGAGGGAACAATGATTCCGTCAGAATAATAATTTCATCATAATTTTTAAAAAAAATTTAAAGTATAAATTTAGTGACGGATGAAAAATTCATCACTAATTCGTCACTAAATTAGTGACGGATGACCTTGTCCGTCACTAATTTAGTGATGGATTAATCTTCCGTCACTAATTTGTGACGGATTAGTGACGGATAGGATAATTCGTCACTAATTTAGTGATGGATTGCTGCATCCGTCACTAATTTATGATGGATTAGTGACGAAAGGCAATCCATCACTATTTAGTGACGGATTGCCCCATCCGTCACTAATTTGTGATGGATTAGTGACGGAAGGTAATCCGTCACTAATTTAGTGACAAAATTTCCATCCATCACTAATTTATGATGGATTAGTGACGAAAGATAATCCATCACTAATTAGTGATGATTGCTTTTCTATCACTAATTTGTAACGGATTAGTGACAAAAGGGCAATCCATCACTAATTTAGTGATGGATTGCCCCATCCATCACTAATTTGTGATGGATTAGTGATGGAAGAAAAATCCGTTACTAATCCATCACTAATTTAGTGATGGATTGCTCTTTCATCGCTAATCTATGATGGATTAGTGATGGAAGGGCAATCCGTCACTAAATTAGTGACGGATGTGATAGTCCATCACTAATTTAGTGACGGTTTAGTGATGAAAAAACTAATGCGTTACTAATTTTAATTTTTCGTCACTATTTTGTTACTAAACCGTCATAATTTAGTGACGAAAATTTTCATCACTAATTTTTGTCACTATTTTGACATTTTCTTGTAGTGATAAGAGCATTTTAGAAAAGATATACAAAATTTTTTGACAAGAGAAGGTATAAAACTAAATAATAAATCATTATTTAGTTATATTTGATTGACTTCGCTAAACAATTATATATATCTTTATTTAATGTATGATCGATAATCTAGCAATAGGTTGCTTTTTCTAGTATATGGATGTGACATCTTTTTGAAATGATGAGTTATTTATTTATTATCTCCAATGAATTGACTAATTATTTATAAAAATTTCACCTTCTTATTCTATAGCTTGTCCTTAGTGTCTGTAGATGGTTAGGATTGTGGAAGGATGATGGCAAGCATAAAGCAGTAACTACATCATGATCCATAGAAAATTATTAAAGTATTCCTTAGTGTGATGCATTGCATCGGAGTCCAAGTATACTAAGTGTTTCCTAATAGTCATATGCTATATTGATGCTTGGGTATGGTGACAAATACATTAGTGTTCTTATACTTTAATAGACAAATATAGGTAAAAGGTTAATCCAAAAGTATAGGATACATTTAGAGACTTGAAATATAGGGCTATTGGTACAAAAATTGATAGAAATAGTATTATATAATGAATAGAAGAAGAGTTAACATAAGTTTCTTGTCAGAGACTAAGTACATCATAGAAAAAATAAATCAAGCTAGTAAGATAAGTTATTAACTTTAGTATATAATAAAGATAAGAATAAAATTATCTTAAAATTAGAATTTAAAAGATAAGGTTATAGACTTTAAAAGAGTAAGGGATAGAATAATCCTCATAAATTTAGTGTTAAAAGAGGAGTCTATTAATAAAATTAATATTTATACTTCTCATGTAGAATTGGATGATGCTACAAAGCATTATCTTTGGGATACGATAGATGAATTAATTGAACAGATTCCAAGAAAAAATAGGACATGTCATCTTCGAGTTTGCAGTAGTATGTTATCTAGTATTAGCTAACATATAGGTTTAAAAGTAAACATAGTGTTAACCAACTAGATATTTTTCTTACAAAAACAACTAATCAAGTTATATGTAAAAATCGTGAGGTTGTACCAGTGAGAGAGGTTAATCATCTATCATCGATTGATGGATATATATATATATATATATATATCAGTGTTGCCCAGATCTAGCAATCCAAGAGGGAGGATGAATTGGATTTCTTAAAAAATTAATCGGCTATCAAGCATGTGCACTTATATTCTTTTACAAGTAATTATCGTATATTGAAGTGAGTCTAGTACACAATCAATCACATAAAATGAAACACAATCAAACACACAATATTTATAGTGGTTCGGTGCCAACCTTGCACATACATCTACTCGCCAAGAACACCTTGGGTATTCCACTAATCACTACTAGCCTAACTGGCTAGCAAACTTGTTTACGAGCACAAGCAAGCCTTACACACTAGCCCTTCAAGCTAGTCTTCTTGTTTACGGATACAAGGGGACCTTACAAATCAATCCGAGTAGACCTCTACCCAACCATGTTTCACAACTATGAAACAAATCAAAGCACAAGTAATAGAATATTTAATACAACAAGCTCCTAGATATGAGCATATTTAAAGCAATAAAAGTACTTATCAACTTGAAGAGCTAATCCCGAAGTTGCTTCTTTTTTTAATGAACGCAGCAACATAATAGAAGTCTTTGAGGTAGCTTTGAATGCTCTTTAATGAAGGTAGATGGAGCTTGAAGACCACTTGAAGAATCAGCAATAAATGAGCTCAGGTGGGTAAAAAATAATCAAAGCAATGCTCCAACAATCCTCAAGCAAATCTCTCTTTCAAATGATTTTTGTCTTAATCAATATTTTCACTCTATTTTTCACACGATTTTTCACTTTTCTTTTTCTTCTATTTTTCTTCACTCTTCGATCTCTCTTAAAAACACTATTCATCTTCTCTATTTATAATTAGAACATCAAGATATAGCCGTTGTGAAATAGAGAAGGGAGTGAGAAAGAAATCTGGCCAAGAGAGGAAAAAAAAGGTAACAAAATGTGAAGCAGAAATCCATTGCCAAAAGAAAATAGAAACTAGGGAAGGATCCAGCCGAAAACAGCACACCAAAATAGTGGAATCGGCATTCCAAAATTCATGCAGAACGAAGGTAGCCGAAGGCAATTACAGGTTGGCATTCCAACAGAGAGACTAGCATTCCAAAAATGCAGAATTGGCATACCAAAGACCACCAGCCGATTGAGAGAGAAATCAATATGCCAAAAGAAAGATGAGCATTCCAATTCCTGGTTCCAAAAACCATCAGCCGCAGGAATCAATAAATCGGTATGCCAAAAGAACAATTAGCATTCCAACAGAAAGCAGCCGATGCACACAAAAAGTTGGCATTCCAAGTAAGCAAACTGATATTCAAACTTTTAAATCATAGAAAAAACAACCGAGAGTTCATTAAGATTAGCATGCCAAAAAGACAATTTAGCATGCCAAGAAAACATGCCAGGGAGCTGGCAGAGAGCAATTGGGAATTACCATGCCAATGCCATCCATTAGCATTCCAAAATATGGTGTCAGGGAGCCGGCAGAGAGCAATTGGGAATTAGCATGCCAACACCATCCATTAGCATGCCAAGATATGGTGCCAGGGAATCCCCAAACTCCAAATACAAGGAACTAGCCATAAGATGTATGCAAGCTAAGTAAGCCAGTAATCCGAAGGCAACCGATGCAACAGAAGGCAACCGAAGGCAACCCAAATTTAAATCGAAGGCAACAGAATCTGGTATTCCAAATCAAAGATTGGTAACCCAAGATTCAAGCATTAAGCATCCAATCCGAAGGCAATATAAAATAAGTATAATCCGGTGATAATTCAAAATAGAGTTATAAATAGGAGCTTGTTGGATAATTGAATCCAATTCAAGACAATGCAAATATAATTGAACCTGAAAGTCATTTTGTCAGATAAATTGTATTACTTTATATCATGAATTATACCTGGGACAGATGAAGTGTACTATTCCATGATGAATAACCTGAAATTGATTGAACTTAACATACAATATTAGCACAATACTTAATTATTTTTCATTTCATCAAAATCAATATGGGGTCAACAATCTCCCCCTTTTTGGTGATGACAAAACCATTAAGAATTTAATAAGAAATAAGTAATTTAATCAAAACATTTCTTGCAACTTTGAAGCATAAGATAGTGCGTGCCGAAGTGTATATGTAACATGCTGAAACTTGATTTTGCAAAACTCCCCTTTTGGTTTTGATATAATGAAGTTTTCAAAATATTCATTTGACTTTCCCATTTGATGTCAAAAAAAGTTTTCAAAACATAACTTTGAAAGTTAGAAAGTGTGTTTTCTATTTTTCCCATGATTATGAAGTGCATTTCATTTAGAAAATTATAAAAGTTAAAAAGTGTATGCAAAGAAGAGTGTGTATATGTGTTTCATTTCTCCCTCTTTTTGTCATTAATCAAAAAGAAGGTGAAAGAGTTTGCATCTATTACTGTATGTCTTTTCTTCAATGGAGCAAATAATAATAATCATAAAATTTTCAATATAAAGCAGATATTGTAAAGTGCAGATGAAATTGAGCAAATCTTACAAACCAGTCATTAATAACTTTCAAGCCAATACACAAATTGGTCCCCAATAGTAAGCAACAGTTATACAATTTATACAAACATAATAAGAAACATAGTTTCAAAACAACATAATTCCAGAATAACAGAAATAACATGGGCAGGAGCAGCATAAGCAGAAGTCTAGAAGCAATATCAATCTATGATGTCAACGTGAGATGACGAAGAAGATCCACGAGCACGTCTGAAAGGGCGAGATGATCTCAAATGAGGGGTAGGACGTCGAGTGGGGTCTTCAACATTAGGAGACAACTGAGATATAAAAGATTGAATTTCTTGTTGCATATTGTGGCATTCATTAATGAGCCTAGAATGATTATCAAGAGCATGCTGGGCCTTGACAGTTTGCAATCTAAAGGAAGACATCTCATTACTTGCAATGCCAGTACTTTCCAACAAAGAGTTCACATCCTTTTTTAGCTTGCCTAACTCAGCAAAGAAATTAGAAATGTCCATCATAGTACCATAATTGAAAGCTTTTCCTTTAATGATGGTCACACTGCGTTGTAAATCATATAGGCTTAATTTGATTTCACTTAGGGTAGAGAACATTGAAGATATGTGGGGAACCATGGTAGTATCAGAAGAACAAGAAGATGAACTGTTGACAGATCCACCAAGAGAAACAACATCAGAAATCCTACGAACTAGAGTCTCCATGTCATCAGGGTCCATTTGGGTAACCATAGCATGACTTGGTTGGAAAGGATTCTGAGCGGGTGGTGGAACATTGGGTGGATTCGGATCAGCAGTAGGATTGTTAACAAAAGACGGATTAATATTAATAGAAGGATTGGGGTCCAAAGGCATAAAGCCTTGTTCAGCAAACATGTAAGTATAGTTTGTAGGAGGGTTAGTAAACATAGAAGTAAAATTCTGAGGTACATTAGAATTAGAGGGATAATTTTGATTTTCAGGAGGAACAGAAGGGTAATTCAGATGTTCAGTGAAAAATTCCTGAGGCACAGTAGATTGCTCCCCTTGGACAAGTGTATGAATTTCTTGCATTTTTCCTTTGCTCTTAGTCCAAAGGCCATCTACCTTAGCAAAACCCATTCGAATTAAGACACGTTCATTGTAAACATCATTATCGCTAAGGTGGTAGACATTCTCACCCCTAACATCAACATTGAAATGATTAAATACATGGATAAGAAGTAGACCATAGGGTAGGGCAGCTCTAGATCTACTAACAGCCTCTCTCATCACACAAATCATTTTTCTAGGCAGGTGTAGATGAGTTTGGGTTACAACATGAAACATGAATGTTAAGTCTCGATCATTCACATAATTAAAGCTACCACTCCTAGAAGTAAGACAACGAGAAACAATACTATGAAGTAATCTCATTTCGCATTCAGATCTTTAGCAAAAACATGATCAATATTAGAAGCATCATCAATATCTAGAACAGTCTCTAATTTAAACTTTCTATCTTCAAGAGTATCATCACCAGGATCAGTACTTGAAATGTTCAAAATTTGACTCAAAGAAATTTCATTAAATTCAATTCTAACACCTTTAACAGTTGAAGTTACTCTATCATTCTCAAAACTAATATTATGATAGAAAATTTTAACAAGATCGGGGTAAATGGGTAGGTTTATCTTAAGTAAGTGTTCCCAACCTTGATAAGCTAGATTTTCTCTGATGAAAATTTTTTTAGAAGCTAGAAACTCAAAATCCATAATTTTTTCAAATACTATAGATCTTCTAATCATAGATTGAAAGTTTGAAGGATTAGAGGGAGAGCACTCACTAATGCTTTGAGATGATGATCCACACACAGATTTACCTTTCGAAGCCATAGTCCAAAGAAATCAATGGGATTGAAGTTGAAATGAGGAAGTGGAAGAGAAGGAGAGGACCGCTCAGCTTGGACTTGAAGAAATCGGTGAAGCACGCTTGGAAAGAAAGAAATTGGAAGCAAGGGGAAATAAATGGCAGCCGGTTCCCTTTTTCTAATTTTGGAATTCCAATTATGCAAAGTTGGTATTTCAAAATAAGAAAACTAGAAGACCGGTTGACAAAAAGTAGAATACCAGAACATGAAAACCGGTAGACCGATTAAAATGCCAAATAAAAGATTTCGTTCATTCATTATATCATCCAAAATAATTTAAAATTGATCCAATAAAAATATTAAAAAATGAGAAGTATGAAGATCAAACAGTTGCGATTCATATGATATAAAATTCATGCAATCATGATGAGTATAGGTGAGTATATAAATTAAACAATCATGATGACTCATTTAAATAGAAAGGTCAAGCATACCAAGCTCTCTTCTAATTTCACAAAATTTTAATTCATCAAGGGGTTTTGTGAAAATGTCAGCGAGCTGCAAATCAGTACAAACATGCTCAAGCACAATATTACCATTATTAACATGATCCCTAATAAAATGATGCCTAATCTCTATATGTTTTGTCCTAGAGTGCTGAATAGGATTTTTAGTTAAATTGATAGCACTAGTATTATCACATTTTGGTGGAATATTTTTAAGTTTGATGCCATAATCTTGTAGTTGTTGTTTAATCCATAAGATTTGAGTGCAACAACTTTCAGACGCAATGTACTCAGCCTCAGCTGTGGACAGTGCCACTGAAGTTTGTTTCTTGCTAAACCATGAGATTAAATTAACACCTAAAAATTGGCAAGTTCCACTAGTAGATTTTTTGTCTAATTTACAACCTGCAAAATCTGAATCAGTGTACCCTATTAAGTCTATGCTAGATTGTCTGTCATACCATAATCCTAAGTTTACTAAACCACTCAAATATTTAAATATTCTCTTAACCGCTAATAAATGAGGTTCCTTAGGGTTAGCTTGATATCTAGCGCACATGCATATCTGGCTTACTAGCAGTCAAATATAATAAAGATCCTATCATTCCTCTATATAATTTCAAATCAACACTTTTATTAGTACTACAAGAGTCTAGTCTACAAGAGGAGCTCATAGGTGTACCGATAAACTTAGAAGTCTCCATGCCAAATTTCTTTAGCATTTCTTTGATATATTTGCTTTGGCAAATAAAGATTCCATCATCACTCTGCTTGATTTATAGTCCAAGAAAATAGTTTAATTCTTCCATCATGCTCATCTCAAACTCTCCCTGCATAAGCTTAGCAAAGTCTTGACATAGTATTTCATTAGTAGAACCGAAAATGATGTCATCAACATAAATTTGGACAATAAGCATATCATCATTTTCTCTTTTAATAAAAAGTATTGTATCAATATTTCCTCTAATGAATTTATTACTAATGAAGAATTTGCTTAATCGTTCATACCACGCTCGAGGAGCTTGCTTCAAACCATACAATGTTTTATTCAATTTGAAAACATGGTTTGGAAACAAGTGGTTCTCAAATCCTGGTGGTTGCTCGACAAACACTTGTTCAGCAATATATCCATTTAGGAAAGCACTTTTAACATCCATTTGATACAATTTGAAATTCATAAAGCATGCTAAAGCAAGTAATAATCTTATGGCTTCCAGTCTAGCAACATGAGCATAAGTTTCATCAAAATAAATTCTTTCTTCTTGATAATAACCTTTAGCTACTAATCTGGCTTTGTTTCTAACTATATTGTTGACTTAAGTATTGATTTTGATGATTAATAAAAGACATGAATATATTCACTATGTTTCTGATAGATTTAACAAGTGTTACAGGGATTAAAAATGTTTGATCAATCAAAAGGAATAAAGAAACAAGTTTTGAATCAAAATATCAAAAGATTTTTTTAAAGTTCAGAGCTTGGAGTCGACACCCAAATGGCCAGGAGCCGACCCCAAGGCGTATCAGAAGTTTTTTGGAATTTTGGTACGGTCTGGAGTTGACACCCAGAGTTTCAGAGCCGACTCCAACCTGAGATATAGAGAAGCATGTTCTGTCTTAATTTTTGGAGCCGACACCCAGTATTCGAAAGCTGACACCTGAGAGTTCGGGAGCCGACACATGATTTTCTGGAGCCAACTCTAACCTAAGAACAGAGAGCGTATTTTTATGAGCATTTCTGGAGCCAACACCTTCGGATTGCAGAGCCGACCCCCAAAAGCGGCGAGCTGACACTTAAATTTCTTGGAGCCGACTCCTCAACAACCTTTTATTTTCTATTTTTGGATACCCGACTTGGAGCTGACACCTGAAAAGTTGGAGCCGACTCCAACCTGTCAGGAATGAATTTTTTATCTATCAGAATGGACTCCAACGGTAAGATTTCTTTTACCTAACCTCTAACGGCTATTTTCTTTGTGTGTAAAAAGATCCAAACATCTCACAACAGCTATATTTTCCACCTAAACCTAGATTAAGACATCTATAAAAAGGAGAAAAATTGTTTGTTTGAAAAAGGAGAGAGCACATACAAGAGAAAAGAGGAGAAAAATCAAGAAAAATACTCTGTGAAAAAGAGAGAGAAATCAAGAGGAAAGACTTAAAGCTCAAGTCCATCAACCTCAAAAAGCTCAAAGAGAAATCCCAAGCTTCTCAAGTTCAAACAAAGGAGATTTCCATCCTTAGAAGAAAGAAAGCAAAAGCCCCAAATCCTCATCTTCTCAACTACAAGTTTCTGAAGAATCTGAGCTGAGGCCCTGATTCAATCTTTCAAAGGAGAAGAGGAAAAGAAGAAAAGAAGAAAAGCACACATTCAAAGAGCTTCAAATAGGCTTTTCTTATTCTTGTTTAGTTTATTATTTATTTGCTCATTTAAGGAGCTGCTGTGTATTCTAAACTCTATTTTTCATTAGTGCTTGCTGATTCAATCGGTGGATTGAATTAGTGGAGGTAGTATACCTCGGTACAAGCTAGGGATAGCTTATGGTTGGGTTATGTGCTGGTGAGCCCGAAAAACCAGCTGGGCTCGTTGTGATCCCGGGGGAAACAATAAGTTTTAAGTTGTGAGCTTGTAAAACAACTCAACTGTAATTAAAAGGATTATAGTGTGGACCCAAGTGAAGCTTGGGAGTGGACGTAGGTGTTGGATACACCAAACCACTATAAAATCGTTGTGTTTTCCGTGCTTTGTTTCTTTGTCTCTCTCTAACTTATTTATTTATGATTAGCATTTATCTACTTTGCACTTAAGCTCTTTCATATCAAAGAAAAAAGTTTTTAAAATAGTTAAATTTTTTTTAAGAACCCAATTCACCCCCCCCCCCCTCTTGGGTTTCCATCTAGGGCAACAATTGGTATCAGAGCTTGTGCTCATTTCTTGTTTGATCCAACGATCAAGAGTTAAAAATCCAAATGGCAGCTCAAGCTGGATCTTCATATGCTGAAGGTCATTCTACCAATAGACCTCCTTTATTCAATGGTTCTAATTATTCTTATTGGAAAGCTAGAATGAGAATTTTTATCAAGCTTTAGATTATGAGCTTTGGAGTGTAATCACTAATGGACCTAGCACACCCACACACTTAGTAGATGGTTCAATAGTTCCTAAACCCGAAAGGGATTGGAATGAGAACGATAGGAAAATGGTTCAGCTCAATGCTAAGGCCATGAATGTTTTATATTGTGCTTTAGATGCTAATGAGTTTAATAGAATTTCTACATGTATTTCCGCAAAAGAAATTTGGGATAGACTAGAAGTTACCCATGAGGGTACTAATCAAGTCAAAGAATCTAAGATTAATATTCTTGTTCATAAGTATGAATTATTTAGCATGGAACAAAATGAAACTATCACATGCATGTACACTAGATTTACTGATATTGTAAATGGTCTAAAGAGTCTTGGTAAGACCTATACTAACTCTGAATTGGTTTGTAAAATCCTTATGTCTCTCCCAAGATCATGGGAAGCGAAAGTAACTGCCATCCAAGAAGCCAAATATTTAAATACATTACCTTTGGAAGAGCTACTTGGATCATTGATGACCCATGAACTGACCATGAAGCAACATCAAGAGGAAGAGGTCAAAAAGAAGAGAATAATTGCCCTCAAAGCTACAGAAATTAAAAAGAGCAGCAGTGATGATGAAGAAGATGATGATGATGAGGAGACTGCACTTCTTGCTAAGAAATTCAAAAGATTTATGCAAAGGAGACCCTTCCACAAGAAAAAATTTGGAACAAAGATGGATGGTGAAAAAGAAAAAGAAAAGGACAAGGATAAAGAGAAAGACCCCCTCATATGCTATGAATGTAAGAAACGAGGGCACTTTAGATATGATTGTCCTTAATTAAAAAAGGGATACAAGAAAAAGAAAAAAGCATACGTTGCAATATGAAGCAATAGCGAAGAATCATTATCCGAGGAAGAACAAAAGGAAGTTGCAAACATTTGCTTTATGATAAAAGAAGACGATGAGGTATGTACCGAAACTCATGACTTTACCTTTGACGAATTGCTTGATGCACTTAATGAATTAGTTAGTGATTTTAAAATTTTGAAAAAGAAAAGCAGAGTTTTGAAAAATGATAATTCAAATCTTGTCAAGGAAAAGGATAAACTAACACATTAAATTGAAGAATTGAAATCTGAAAAGAAGAATGTGTTAAAAGATAAAGAGTCAATTTCTATTGAAAATGTTAGCTTAAAGAAAAAAGTTGATAAATATAAAAATATAGTTGATAAATTTATATATAGCTTAGAAAAACTTAATTTGTTATTGAGTAATCAAAGAGCTGTATTTGATAAAGCTGGATTAGGTTATAGGTCTAACAAGAAACAAAAGTATGTTAAAAATTTCTTTAGAAAATAACTGGATAAAAATGATGTTTCATGTTATTGTTGTAATAAAAAGGGGCATAAAGCTTATGAATGTGATTTTTAAAAAATTAACAAGAATTTAAGTAGTAAAGGAATGAAAATATGGGTTCCGAAAGGAACAATCTTTGTTGCTACTAACCATGAAGGACCCAAGAAAGCTTGGGTACTAAACAGAAAGTTTGATTACTTTGCAGGAGTGTCTTGCAGCCAAAAGATCAAAATAAAAGTGGTATCTTGATAGCGGCTGCTCAAGACACATGACGGGTGACAAGAAGAAATTCATCACCCTTGAGGATAAAAGAGGAGGAGTTGTCACATTTGGTGATAATGGTAAAGGCCAGATTATGGGATTTGGTAAAATTCAGATTACTCCCTTCACTTTTATTGAAAATGTTCTTTATGTAGATGGTCTAAAGCATAACTTAATTAGTATTAGCCAATTGTGCGATAAAGGTTTCAAAGTCTCATTTGAAACTTCTATCTGCACTGTCTCTAATCCTATTAACAATAGCATTATATTTACTGGATATAGAAATGGCAATGTATACTTAATTGATTTGGATAATTTATCTAGTAATCATTGCCTAGTTGCTGATAATGCTAATGTAAATAAGATTGGATGGCTATGGCATCGTAGATTAGGTCATGCAAGCACACACTTGATTTCAAAATTAATTAGATTAGACTTAGTTAAAGGACTTCCAAAGTTAGATTTTGAAATAACCAAATTTGTGATGCATATCAATTTGGAAAACAAACTAGAAACTCTTTCAAATCTAAAAATATTGTTTTCACTTCTAGGCCACTAGAGCTACTTCACATGGACCTTTTTGGACCTACTAGAACAACAAGTCTAGGAGAAAAGAAATATGGCCTTGTGATAGTAGATGATTATTCTATATTCACTTGGGTATTGTTTTTGGCTCACAAGGATGAGACTTTCTCAATATTTCTGAAATTCTTCAAGAAAGTCACTAATGAGAAAAACAACACCATAGTGTCTCTTAGAAGTGATCATGGCATTGAATTTGAAAATCATTTGTTTGAAAGTTTCTGCATTGAACATGGCATTCATCATAATTTCTCTGTACCTAGAACACCTCAGCAAAATGGAGTTGTAGAAAAAAAAAAAGGACCTTAGAAGACATAGCCCGTACCATGCTATGTGAAAGCAACCTACCAAAGTATTTTGGGCGGAAGCTATAAACACGGCATGTTACATCCTTAACAGAGCCCTAATTAGGCCAATTCTCAAGAAAACTCCTTATGAATTATGGAATAATAGGAAACCAAACATTGGTTATTTTCATGCATTTGGCTGTAAATGTTTTATTCATAATAATGAAAAAGATAATCTTGATAAATTTGATGCAAAATCTGATGAAGGAATATTCTTAGAATATTCAACAACTAGTAAAGCCTATAGAATATTTAACAAGAAATCCTTAATTGTAGAAGAATCTATTCATGTAGTTTTTGATGAGTTTTTAGCATCAAGTTCAGAAAAAATTGATGATGAGGAAGATACAAATATACTAGAAAGAGATATTAAAAAATTAAATATAGATGTATCTTCAGATCATGAACAAGAACCTAAAGATGATGATTCACCTAGGGTTGATGTTATTGATACTAATCATAATGAGGTAGATCTTCCTAGAGATTGGAGATATGCCTATGATCATCCGAAGGAATTGATTATAGGTGATCCATCTCAAGGAGTAAGAACTAGATCATCCGTGAGGAATATCAATAATCATCTTGCATTTGTATCTCAAATTGAATCTAAAATAATTGAAGAAGCTAAAAAAGATAGTAATTGGATGCTAGCTATGCAAGAAGAATTAAATCAATTTACTAGGAATAATGTATGGTCCTTAGTTGATAGACCTAAAGGTCATTCTGTTATAGGATCTAAATGGGTATTTAGGAATAAATTGGATGAAAATGTCATAGTAATCAGAAATAAAGCTAGATTAGTTGCAAAAGGATATAATCAAGAAGAAGGAATTGATTTTAATGAAACTTTAGCACCTGTAGCTAGACTAGAGGCAATTAGATTACTACTTGCATTTGCATGTCATATGAACATCAATCTATTTTAAATGGATGTTAAAAGTGCATTTTTAAATGGTTTTATAAATGAGAAAGTTTTTGTGGAACAACCACCTGGTTTTGAAGATTATGAATTTTCAAATCATGTTTTTAAATTACACAAAGCACTATATGGAAGCACCTAGAGCTTGGTATGATAGGTTAAGCAAATTTCTAATTGAAAATGGTTTTTTAGAGGAAATGTAGACAAAACCCTATTTTTAAAAAGAAAAGACAAAGACTTATTAGTAGCACAAATATATGTAGATGATATTGTATTCGGTGCTACTAACAATCATTTGTGTCAAGAATTTGCTAAGCTGAATGCAGGGAGAATTCGAGATGAGCATGATGGGAAAACTCAACTTCTTCGTAGGACTCCAAATCAAGTAAAGCAAAGAAGGGATTTTCATCAACCAAACAAAGTACACAAAGGAAATACTCAAGAAGTTTGGAATGGAATCAATCAAACCCCTTGGAACACATATGAGTCCTTCATGCAAATTGGATAAAGATGAAGACGGTAAGAAAGTTGATCAAAAATACTGTAGAGGTATGATCGGATCTCTACTTTACTTAATCAAGTAGACCTGATATCATGTTTGTTGTTTGTTTATGTGCTAGATTTCAATCAGAACCTAAAGAATCTCACTTAATTGTTGTAAAAAGAATACTAAGATATCTAAGTGGAACAAAAATGTAGGATTATGGTATTCTAGAGATTCAACACTTAATTTGATTGCTTATTCAGATTTTGATTATGCTGGATATAAACTAGATAGAAAAAGTATAAATGGTGCATGTCAATTTTTAGGAAGTAACTTAATCTCTTGGTTTAGTAAAAAGCAAAATTCGGTTGCATTATCTACTGCTGAAGCAGAATATGTTGCAGCTGGAAGTTACTGTGCTCAAATCCTTTGGATTAAGCGACAACTTGAAGATTATGGCATAACACTTGATAAAACTCCTATTAGATGTGATAATACAAGTGTAATCAATTTAACTAAGAATCCAATATAACATTCAAGAACTAAGCACATCGAAATTAGATATCACTTTATAAGAGAACATGTAGCTAACAATGAAATTTGCCTTGATTATGTTAATACTGAAGAACAATTAGCTGATATATTTACAAAACCTTTGAGTGAAGAGAGATTTTATTATCTTAGAGGAGAATTAGGAATTTGTGATCCTTTGAAATGATTTTGAAACACCTAAGGAATGATTATCTAGAATTCAATCAATTCCTAAGATTTCTCTCATGACTCCAAGGACAATTTATCTAGACTTTTGAGCAATTTGATTCTCCACATTACAAAGATTTTTTCAAAAATTTATTGACCTTATTTTGACAAGTTTCGCTGTTTAAAACTCATTTATTTTTCTCTGAATCTGTTAGTGGAGTCGTCACCTTAATCTATGGAGTCGACACTTGTCTGTGTTGCTCTCGATCTCTGACCTTGGAGCCGACACCCGCTAAAGTGGAGCCGACTCTAGCTCGGGCGCTAACAGTTTTAGCGACTTGGAGTCGACACCCGACTTTGCGGGAGTCGACACCTGGTGGACCTAAATTGATTATATTAGGACAGAGTCGACACCTTCTTATTTTCTATCTTCTCCAAACCTTCTCCAAAACCCCTCCAAACCTCCCAAAGTTAAATACTTCTCAAATCAACCATTCTCCAAGATTCCAATGGCACCTAAGCGTAGGGGATTGGTCGTTGATGCTCCCGTGGCTACAAGGAAGTGCACGGCTTGGCGTCCCGTCCATGAAGCTTTCCCAAGTGATGATTCCTCTTCAACTCACTCGGATAATCCTAGCCCCTCCTTTTCTCAAGTAGACATCCTTGCTGGGCGAGTCATTACCATGGGAAGAAAGGTGGATTTTGATTTCTTTGAAGCCGAGGGTTTTGCAATCGGTAGTCAAATTAAAGAGCTCGGCTAGGATAAGGTATCTTCTTTGGAATTTTATCTCAATTTATCAAGAGGAGATGGTGGTATAGTCAGTTCTGTAAGAGGGAAGAGAATTCATCTCACTTTTCAGATTTTAGGAAATCTTTTAAGCATCCCTGTCACTGGGCTTGTGGTGGACATTCACAGTGAGAGATCTACTGCTTTGTCAAGGATGTTAGGAATAGAAGTAACTGAGTTTGAGGAAGTTAGGGAAAATCAATTGCCACTTGAACTTAGATTGCTGCATAACATCTGTGGTAGGATCTTATTTCCCAAGACTGGCCGTTTTGAGTATGTCTCAGAGCGAGACATAGTGATTATGGATAATATCTTGATGGGTCAGCCAATAATCTTGCTGGAATGATGATATGGTATATGGCTGAGGCCGGGGGCAAGAGGAGATCTTCATTGCCTTATGGGATGATCCTAACCATGGTTTTTAGAAGTCAAAGAGTTATGATTTCTGACAATGAGCCATCGAAGAACCTTAGACACACAGATTACTATAGCTTGGCTAGTGTGCACAGAATGGGGTTTGTAAAAGTGGATGGTAGATGGAAAAGGAAAGGCCACCTGGATGAGAGAGCAGTTGATATTAGGGCTACTGCACCATCTGAGGCAGGTCCATCAGCGAGGCATCCATCACCATAGCCTAGCAGATCTTCACCACCATTGGCACCTACTCTAGCTCCTGCACATGTACCACCACCTATGTCATCTATCGATTTCTCTGATATCCAGTTAGAACAGCTTAAAAGTTTATTTGCTCTCACAAGGAAGAAATGAAAACAAAAATTGACAACAGTTTAATGAATTTAAGAGAAATGTATTATTCTTTGGATGAAAGAATTGGTAAAATTGAATCTACACTTGAAGCCTCCGCAGAATCTTTGAAGAATGATCTCAAGAATATTTTTGAAGAGCTTAAAGATATGGGTGGAGATTCAGAGACCTACTCCAAATGCAATGCTGAGCTTCAGGATAAAATTATGACAACATGTGCAATTGTTGATAGAAGACTAAAGGAATTTGTAAGAACACAAAGTGAAGGAATGGAAAAAATATTAGAAGATTTGCAAAGACTTCTTAGAACTAATCTTTGATTACATTGTAATGAAGTTCTTTGATAATGTTTAATTTAGTTTGATGTTGATTTACTTTTCACTAAACTCTTGATGTAATGAAGTTCAGTTTAGTTTGAAATTTTGATGTAATGAAGTTTCTTTTCGCAATATGATGTAATACTTGACTTTATGTAATGAACTTATTTGATACTTAATGAATATCATTTGATCTTTGGAGCATCTCTCAATTTTATCATTTAACTTGAAACTTCTTAACCTTTTTGTTGATTACAAAAAGGGGAAGAAGTAATTGATAGTCGTATATGCATTAAAAGTTAAAAAGAGGGAAAAGTATTTGTATGTGCACTTAATAAATAAGCTTAATTAATTGGTATTATAAATAGAGAGAAGTAATTTGACATATGTGCACTTAATCTGATATTAAAAGTTTATTATTAAATTGAGTATCATAGGGGGAGCTACTTCATTCAGGGGGAGCCTACCTATGAGAACTAAGTATTTGAGAAATTTTGAGTTGAAAATCCTATTGTCTAACTCATGCATATACTCAATATTTTTATAATCATCAAAAAGGGGGAGATTGTTGACTCAAGTATTGATTTTGATGATTAATAAAAGACATGAGTATATTCACTATGTTTCTAATAGATTTAACAAGTATTATAGGGATTAAAAATGTTTGATCAATCAAAAGGAATAAAGAAACAAGTTTTGAATCAAAATGTCAAAAGATTTTTTCAAAGTTCAGAACTTGGAGTCGACACCCAAATGGTCAGGAGCCGACCCCAAGGCATATCAGAAGTTTTCTGGAATTTTGGCATAGTCTGGAGTTGACACCCAGAGTTTCAGAGCCGACTCCAACCTGAGATACAAAGAAGCGTGTTCAGTCTCAATTTTCGAAGCCGACACCCAGTATTCGGAAGCCGACACCTGAGAGTTCAGGAGCCAACACATGATTTTCTAGAGCCGACTCTAATCTGAGAACAGAGAGTGTGTTTTTATGAGCATTTCTGGAGCCGACACCTTCGAATTGCAGAGTCGACCCCCGAAAGCAGCGAGCCGATACTAACTTTCTTGGAGCCGACTCATCAACAACCTTTTATTTTCTATTTTTGGATACCCGACTTGGAGCCGACACCTGAAAAGTTGGAGCCGACTCCAACCTATCAGGAACAGATTTTTTATCTATCAGAATGGACTCCAATGGTAAGATTTCTTTTTACCTAACCTCTAACGGCTATTTTCTTTGTGTGTAGAAAGATCCAAACATCTCACAACGACTATATTTCCCACCTAAACCTGGATTAAGACATCTATAAAAAGGGAAAAATTGTTTGTTTGAAAAAGGAGAGAGCACATACAAGAGAAAAGAGGAGAAAAATTAAGCAAAATACTTGTGAAAAAGAGAGAGAAATCAAGAGAAAAGACTTAAAGCTCAAGTCCATCAACCTCAGAAAGCTCAAAGAGAAATCCACAAGCTTCTCAAGTTCAAACAAAGGAGATTTTCATCCTTAGAAGAAAGAAAGCAAAAGCCCCAAATCCTCATCTTCTCAACTGCAAGTTTCTGAAGAATCTGAGCTGAAGCCCTGATTCAATCTTTTAAAGGAGAAGAGGAAAAGAAGAAAAGAAGAAAAGCACACATTCAAAGAGCTTCAAACAGGCTTTTCTTATCCTTGTTTAGTTTATTATTTATTTGCTCATTTGAGGAGCTGCTGTGTATTCTAAACTCTATTTTTCATTAGTACTTGCTGATTCAATCGGGGGATTGAATTAGTGGAGGTAGTATACCTCGGTACAAGCTAAGGATAGCTTGTGATTGGGTTGTGTACTGGTGAGCCTGAAAAACCAGCTGGGTTCGTTTTGATCCCGGGGGAAACAACAAGTTTTGAGTTGTGAGCTTGTAAAATAACTCGACTGTAATCAAAAGGATTATAGTGTGGACCCAAGTGAAGCTTGGGAGTGGACGTAGGTGTTGGATACACCGAACTACTATAAAATCATTGTGTTTGTCGTGCTTTGTTTCTTTGTCTCTCTCTAACTCATTTATTTGTGATTAGCATTTATCTACTTTGCACTTAAGCTCTTTCATATCAAAGCAAAAAAGTTTTTAAAAGAGTTAATTTTTTTTAAAGAACCCAATTCACCCCTCCTCTTGGGTTGCCATCTGGGCTAACATATATTACCATGCTCATCCAACTTGTTTCTAAATACCCATTTAGTCCCAATAATTGGATGATCATGTGGTCTATTAACTAGCATCCATACATTATTTCTTTCGAATTGATTTAATTCTTCATGCATAGCATTTATCTATTCTATGTCATCTTTAGCATCTTCAAAACATTTAGGTTCAATATGGGATACAAATGCTAAGTTATTATAAGTATCTTTAAATGAATATCTAGTTTTAATACCATGCGAGATATTACCAATGATAAATTCCTTAGGGTGATTGTGTACATACCTCCAATCCTTTTCTAGGTCATGATTACCTTGTGTTTCTTCATGATTTACCTCTTCTTGATTAGTTTGAACATTTGCGTCTTCTTTTTCCTCCAAAGTAATTTCTTTCACTTGATTTTCAATTTCTCCTGCATCATCAATAGCCTTTCTCTCCCTTATTGGAAGATCATTAGTTTCATCAAAAGCAACATGAATTTACTCTTCCATTACTAAAGTATTTTTGTTGAAAACTCTATAGGCTCTACTAGAAGAAGAGTAACCAAGAAAAATACCTTCATCAGATTTTGGATCAAACTTGTCAAGATTTGATTTTCCATTATTCAATATAAAACATCGACATCCGAAAACATGAAAATATGAAATGTTGGGTTTTCAATCTTTGTAAAGATCATAAGAGGTCTTTTTCAAAATAGGTCTAATCAAGGCTCGGTTTAAAATGTAACATGAGGTATTGATTGCTTCTACCCAAAAGTACTTTGGGAGATTGCTCTCACACAATATGGTACGGGCCATTTCTTCCAAGGTTCAATTTTTTCTTTCTACAACCCCATTTTGTTGAGGTGCTCTAGGTGCAGAAAAATTATAATTAATGCCATGCTCATTACAGAAACTTTCAAAGAAATGATTTTCAAATTCTTTTCCATGATCACTTCGAATCGATAAAATTGAAACTCCCTTTTCATTTGTAATATTTTTAAATAAGTTTTGAAATGCAGAAAATGCTTCATCTTTTCTAGCTAAAAATAAAACCCAAGTAAATCGAGAGAAATCATCAATAATTACAAAACTGTAGAGGACACATCCCCAAAGGCCATACTTCTTTGATGAGGCATCGGGTGCTGCAGCGCCACCGCCTCGTCCATTCTGACCATTAAGATCAAAGGGAGATTCTCCTTGGGTATGAAACTACAAAAAGGTGGGCACCATCATTGCGGTGAGATCACCACTGTCCTGTCATTGGTGGTGCCCCTCGCATTCTGCGCATCGGGTGGTTACCGAAATGATCTCCAATGGTGAGCGGGCATATGGCCAAGTCGAATCAGACGGGATGATTTGAAACGATGGGGCTATAAAAGGAGTCGTCCCTGACTTGAGCCACTTCTACTACCTTTGCTTCCTTCTTCCTCCTCCCGATCTTGCTCAAGCGTCTGTTCATCTTCTTCTGCCCATGTTCCTTCTTCCCGAGCCTTTCGTCCAAGTTTAGCTTCACGATCCTTCCTCCAGGTTAGTTCACCCTTTCCATGGATTCATCCCTATCCTGTTCCATTTTCGATTCTGGGGGTTATTCCCCCAATCCTTCGCCGCCTTCTCCGTCCCCAGCACCCAGCTGGTCCACCTCCTCCACAGATAGGGTCCCACTAGAGCAGCAGCGAGCCGCTGGGCGGTCTCCCGCCGAGAGTCCCCCGGTCGCCGGACGGGCCCCCATTCGACGTCGTCCGGCCATCGCTAGCACATCCTCCACCGTGAGGCAATCCCCCGAGTGGACTACCTCTAGCATGACCATTCAAGAGATAATAAATCTTAGGGTCAAGTACAGCCTCCCCACCAGCATCTGCTTATTCCGACCTCTTCCTGAAGATAGGGTAACTTCTTTCTGTCCCGGTAGAGTTGCCCTGTACGAAACCTACTTCAAGGCCGGCCTTCGCCTACCCATCCATCCTTTCATACTTAACCTCTTGGATAGATACTCTCTAGAACCGACATAGTTGGTTTCGAATTCCATTCGGACCATCATCAATTTCTTAGTGCTATGCCACATCCATGGGATAGAAGCTAGGATCTCTCTTTTCCAATGCTTTTATACCCTTAGGAAATAGTCGGGGTGGTGGTCCTTTGCCCCTAGACCAACCAGAACCCTCAAACTATATCTTCCTACATCTATCAAGGGGTGAAAAGATAGGTTTTTCTTTGCTCAAGTTGAGGGGGTGAGGATAGTATGGGAGACTCCAAATACCAAGCCGAACAAGGATCCGACCATACTCCCAAGGGACCAAGAGGCATTTGGGCAGCTAATAACTGCCGACGTCCTCTGATGCAACCAATTGTAGGCCAAAGAGAACCTTCGGCTAGCAGGCCTCATTCCGAGTAGCAGTGAGCAGCCATGACTTTCCCCTTTTCACCCATATCATCATTTGCTCTCTTCTTTCTTTTCCCCCTTTTTTTTTACCAAGTACTTTGACTTATGCAGATATACTGCCGTCAATCCAAGTAGTGAGAAAGGCTGCGGCTAGGAAAAGAAGAGCCCAGGCGGATGGAGCCCCTGTCGAGAAGAGGGCCAAAATCAAGGCCAGAAAGAAGGCCGAGGCCGGAGGGGCCACGGGAAGAAATGAAGAGGCCAAAGAATCAAGGAAGAGGCCTCAGTCACCCTCACCAGCACCGTCTCGATCCCCAACTCCACTCATTCACAAGCCACGAGTGGACCAGGAGGTCCACATTGATCTCACCGACATGCCCCTAGAGGAGCCGAGGGCCAAAATTCTACCATCGCCGCAGCCTGCCGCTCCTGAGGTGGAGCCAACCGCACCAGCCGCAGGGTCGGCTCCAGAGGCTGCTCCATCAGCTGAAGAGGCGATAGTCGAAGAGCCTCCATAGGCAGTTGCCCCAACGAAAGAAAGGGCGCCATCGGCCTCTGACCCGACACCAACAACTCTGACACCCATCAGGACCATGGAGGAAGATGAAGCCGAAGCGCCCTCCTTTCGGTCTATTTTCGAGCACCACGGCCGTTGGGCCAAGCGAACGATGGCTCAGGTTTGCGTACCTAAGCTTCATAGGGTCCTCCAGAACCAATGGACCTCCACCTTCTTCCGTGAAGCCTCCATGGCTCACTTGTGGGTAAGTGTTTTCCCCTTTATCAATAGTCTTCATTAAGGATTTTCCTTGTCACTTACCCGAGTAATTTTCTTGTGCAGGCGATAAACTCCTTGGCCACCATCAAAAGTGTCCTTTCCAGGCCGAGGCCACCCTCGGCCATTCACATCAAGAGGTTAGCCAAGCTTAGGCCAGAGCAAAAGAAGCCAAGAAGGCTCTGGAGGCGGCTCGAGCCGAGGGTTTGGCCCGAGCAGAAAGGGCTGAGAGGGCCTTGGAAGCTGTTCGAGCTGAAGGTTTGGTCTGGGCGGAAAGGGCCGAGGCCGAGGTCGAGGCTGCCCGATCCGAGGGTTTGGCCTGGGCAAGAAGGGCAGAAGAGGTGCTTGAGGAAGCTCAATGCCAAGCAACCCGTGAGCTCGATAATGCTCGGGCGGCAGAAGAGAAGCAAAAGATGGCGGAGTTAGAGGTGTTCATATTGAAGAATCGACTACACTCCGCCATCATTGAAATAAAAGTGGCCGAGTAGCGGGCAGAAAATGCCGAGGAGATCGCCCGCCGATTCGACGCCGAAATAGCTGACCTGAAGGTGGCTATGACGGCTGCCGAAGAAAAGATTGTTGCAGCCGAGAAGAAGGCCGCCGAGGCCGTAGAGAGTTTTAGGCAGTCCACCAGTTATGAAGAGGAGCTAGCCGGGGCTACCGCCTTCACATACAACGTGGGCTTCCAAGATTGTAAGGCCAAAGTGAGAAGAATCTACGGTCTCGAGGGAATCGGCAACCTGGAACCAGATGAAGAAGAACATCCTTCCCCTAACGATGATCCAACGCCGGCCTAGCCCAGAACACCATCTCTTTTTATTTTTCCTTGTAATGAGGCCCGACTAGAGTTGGCAACTTTGTAAGACTTTACAATCATGAAAATACACTTTTGAAGTCTTTGGAATTTGCTGTGTTGATAATTTGCTTTCGTAGTAGCCAAGACGCTCACTTTAGAATAGGGGCCAGGGCCAAAAGCATAGATCCGAGCTAGGAACCAAAACTGTAGCTAAGGTTAGGTGAGGCAGAAGCCAGGATGGAAACCCGGGCTGTAGCCGATACTTGGAGCCATAGTTGAGACAGTCGATACTCATAGGTATCGAGGCTGAAGTCAAGACATGGAAGCAGTCGAAACCAGAGTTGACTTGAGGCTGAAGTTGAGACCGAAACAAAATTGTTTGAATAAGCGTTGATCCAACCTCATGCTTGGGTGCCGACGTGAAGCTGAGCTAGGTTGCCGACATGGGGTCGGGCTTGAGTGTTGATGCATAGTCAGACTTGAGTACTGACTTGGAGTCGGGCTTGAGTGCCGATGCGGAGTTGGGCTTGAGTGCTGATGTGGAGTCAGGCTTGAGTGCCGATGCGGAGTCGGGCTTGAGTGCCGACGCTGAGTCGGGCTTAAGTGATGATGCGGAGTCGGGCTTGAGTGTCGATGCTGGGTCGGGCTTAAGTTCCGATGCGGAGTCGGGCTTGAGTGCCGATGCTGGGTCAGGCTTGAGTGCCAACGTGGAGTCGGGCTTGAGCTGAAGAAGCAAGATTGCTTGAAGTTACTTTTGTTAGTAAAAAAGTAAATATTATTTTAGTAGACATGCTCGAGCTTATAATATCAGTACACTTTACTGATAATACTAACAGAGATTGTTCGCGTTCCGAGTGTGAGGGAGAGGCTTCCCATCCAATCCTTCGATCTAGTATGCTCCATGATGAAGTGCATCGGTGACTCGATAAGGTCCTTCCCAATTAGGCGATAGCTTTATCCCCTCTGTGGGTTTGGAGACTTTGGCTTGTCTGAGGACCAGGTCTCCAAAGAGGAATGTTCTGGGACGAACTTGGGCATTGTAGTACTTTGCGATCCTTTGTCAGTAGGAAGCCATTTTGAGTCGTGCTTGATCGTGGACTTCCTCAATGAGGTCAAGGTTGGCTCTCAATTGGCTGGGATTGTCCCCCTCATCATACAATTATATCGGGGACTAGGGATGCCAATCTCCATCAGAATGACTGCCTCCGACCCGAACACAAGACTGAAAGGAGTTTCTTCCATGGGGGTTCGGGGCGTCGTGTGATACGCCCATAGCACGTTCGGGAGCTTCTCCACCCATCTTCCTTTAAATTCATCCAAACGTGTTCTAAGCCCTTGAAGGATAATCCGATTTGTCACTTCAGCCGCTCCATTTGATTGTAGATGACCGACAGAAGTGAACCTCTGACATATGCCCAGTTCGGTGCAAAACTCTCTGAAAGGAGCATTGTCGAACTATCGACCATTGTCGGTAACAAGGGTATGGGGTAGTCCGAACCGACAGATAACAGACTTCCAAAAGAAGTTCCTCACCTTGGCTTCGGTGATTTTGGCAAGTGCTTTGGCCTCTACCCACTTAGTGAAATGGTCGATGGCAACGAGCAAAAACTTTCGTTGACCAAAGGTTGGAGAGAATGGTCCTAAAATGTCCATCCCCCACTGGGCAAAGGGCCATGGAGCCGATAGGGGACTCAATTGAGAGGTTGGCAATCGTTGAATGTTAGCGTGTCGCTGCAACTATCGCACTTTCGGACCAACTCGGCCACGTCTCCCCACATGGTAGGCCAGTAGTAGCCTTGGCGTAGGGCCTTATGTGATAACGCTCTGTCCCCCAAGTAGTTTCGCAAATACCCTTATGTATCTCATAGAGGATGTAGTCAGTGTCAGCAGGACCGACGCATTTGAGGAGAGGGTGGGAGAAAGATCTCTAGTACAATTGTCCGTCGAGCACCAAGAACTTGGATGCTCGCCACTTGAATAACTTGGCTTCAGCGGGGTCGACTGGGAGAGTGCCATTGGTGAAGTACCGGATATAAACATCCATCCATGAAGGATCTTAATTCACTGGCATTGATTCTTCTACCATATCGATGCTTGGGGCTTCCAGATGCTCCACATAGGTTCTTCCCAAGGTCCCGTCGGTCGAAGTGGCTAGCCGGGACAAAGTATCAGCTCTAGCGTTCTTCCCTAGAGGGATGTAATTGACACTGAAGTGAGTAAAAGGAGAGGCTTATGACTGCACCATACTCAAATAATGAGACATAGTAGGATCTTGAGCCTTATACTCCTCTTTGATTTGACCAAAGATGAGCTGGGAGTCGGTGAAGACTCTGAGGCATTTCACCCCGAGTTTCCATGCCAGTCTCATCCCTGACAGTAAGGCTTCATACTCAGCCTGGTTGTTCGTGGCCGAGAAGAGGAAACGGAGGGCGTACTCGGTCAACACCATCCGGACTTGCTAGGATGAGGCCTGCCCCGCTTCCTTGAGAATTTGATGCTCGGTCCACGTGAAGGATCTAGTCCTCCCCTCTTCCCTCGATTGTGACGTCCGAGGGGTTTGCATGAGGCTCCTTTGGCTGCTCTTTTGTCCAAGTACACTCGATCAGGAAATCTGCTAAGATCTAGGATTTCATGGCTGACTTGAGTCGAAACGATAGGTCGAATTCTCCCAGCTTGAGTGCCCACTTCATCAATCGGCCGGAGGTATCAGTACGAGAAAGAATTGCCTTGAGTGGTTGATCCGTGACTACCACAATCGAATGAGCTTGGAAGTAGGGCCTGAAGGGCTGGGCAGAGATAATTAGGGCAAAGATAACCTTCTCGATTCTGGAATATCTAGTCTTCGCATCATGAAGCACCTTACTAGTATAGTAAACTAGCTTCTGTGTCCCGTCGACATCCATGCGAACAAGCATGAAGCTGACAGCCTCGGGGGAGGCGCAAGGTATAGAAAGAGCTCCTCCTCGCCCCTCAGCTTGGACAGCAATGGCGGAATGGATAAGAACTCCTTCAACTCCTCGAATTCTTTCTAGCACTCCTTCGTCCACTCAAGTCGTTGACTTTGCGCAGCGCCTTAAAGAAAGGAAGACAATTCTCTGCGGATTTGGACAAGAAATGACTCAAGGCCACCACCCTTCCAGTCAAGCGCTGCACCTTCTTCTTATTAACTGGGACCTCATGTCCAAGATGGCTCGGATCTTATCAGGGTTCTCCTCGATCCCACGCTGCATCACCATAAAGCCCATGAATTTTCTTGCCGTGACCCCGAAGGTGCACTTGCAGGGGTTCAGCCTCATTTGGTATAAGCAGAGATTATCGAAAGTCTCCGCAAGGTCAGCAACATGGTTAGTGATATGGATACTCTTGGTTAGCATGTCATCCATGTACACCTCCATATTGCGCCTGATCTGGTCTTCAAAGATCATATTCATCAGCCTCTGGTAAGTGGCCCCTGCGTTCTTCAATCCGAATGGCATCACCTTGTAGCAGTATATGCCCTTCTCAGTCATAAATGAGGTAGCCTCTTTATCCGTCGGATCCATCTTGATCTGGTTGTATCTTGAGAAGGCATCCATAAAACTGAGGGTCTCATGACCAGATGAAGTGTCCGCCAGTTGGTCGATCCGAGGCAGTGGGAAGATGTCCTTGGGGCACACCTTGTTGAGATCAGTAAAGTCCACACACATCCTCCAGCTCCTGCTAGCCTTGCAGACCATCACGATGTTAGCTAGCCAATCGGGGTAGTGGACCTCTCGGATGTGGCCCGCTGCCACCATCTTATGAACCTCCTCGTCAATGGCCTTTTGTCGATCGGGGGCGAAGCTCCTCTTCTTTTGTCGGATGGGCCAACATCCTAGTTTGATATTGAGCTGATGGGTAATTACTTCCTTGGGGATACTCGGCATGTTGGATGCTAACCATGCAAAGATGTCGGAGTTGGCTCGCACAAAAGTGAGAAGCCGCTCGCGCGCCTCCTCTAGAAGTAGTGCTCCAATATGAACGATCCTCGTTGGGTCATCCCCAGCGGGAAGGTCAGCAGGTGCTCAGCCGGCTCCCCTCTTCTTCCCAGGTCATGGGGGTCGAACGATTTCGGTGCCGGTGTGGACACCACCCCCTGCGGGCTGGGGGCCATATGATAGCAAAGTGGTAGTGTGTTCTGCTCCTCCCTCATCTTTCCGATTCCTTCGCGGGTGGGAAACCTTACGAGCAATCTTTCGGTGGAGATGACAACATCCAAAAGGTTTAGACCGGATCTCCCAAGGATGGTGTTGTAGGCTAGTGGGACCCGAACTACTAACAAGTTCATGAAAACCGTGCTCTGACACTGTGACATCCCGGCTATGACAGGGAGAGTGATCTTTCCCTCGACCCTTACAGAATCTTCAGTAAAACCTATCAAGGGTGTGGTAACAGGCCAAAGGGAACCATGAGACAAGTCCACCCGAACAAATGTGTTGACCCAGATGGCAACCCAAGAGGGGGGGTGAATTGGGTTCTTAAAAATTTTACACTTAAACTAATTTCACAAGATAAATGTGCACAAGTGAAGTGATGCAATAAATGATGAGCACAATATCAAAGAAGAGAGAGAGAGAAAGATAAGCACAACAAACACATAAGGTTTATAGTGGTTCGGTGTTAGCTACACCTACATTCACTCCCAAGCAAATCTTGGGTCCACACTATAATCACCCTGATTACAGCTGAGTTGTTTTGCAAGATCACAACTCGAACTTATTGTTTTACACCGGGGTCACAACGAACCCAGCCAATTTTCACATGTTCGCCAGCACAAAACCTAAAACAAGCTAATCTTAGCTTGCCCGAGGTCAACTACCTCAACTGATTCAATCCTTCTGATTGAATCAGAGAACAAATAACTCAAATAGATGTTTACAGCAATTAAAAGCTCCTCAAATGAGAAAATAAATAATATAAGTAAAATGAGAATAGAAAAGCCTGATTTGAAGCTATTTGAAGATGAGCTTTTCTTCTTTTCCTTTTCTCTTCTGAATGAACTATCAAAGCTTGAACTCAGATTCTTGAAAAAGGCTCGGTGAAGAGAAGGTTGAAGATTTAGGGCTCCTGCTTTTCTTCTTCAAATCGATGGAAATCCTTTGGATTTGATCTTGGAAGGCTTTTGGATTTCTCTTCTATCTCTTTACAATAGTTAGGCTTTGACACAGAGATTTTCCTCTTTAAAATTTCTTGATTTCTCTCTTTTTCTTCTCTTCTCTATTTTGAATGGTCAGAACCCCTTTTTATAATCTCTCTTAATCCATGATTTGGTGAAAAATAGCCATTGAAATGTACTTGGATTAGTTCCTCACGCAAAGAAATAGAGCCGTTGAATAGTAGGTGAAAAAATATGACCGTTGGAGCTGATTCTGACAAATTTGAAAATCAACTCTAACAGGTTGGAGTCAGCTCCAACTTTTCAAGGTGTCGGCTCCAAGTCGGGTTTCCAAAAATAGAAAGAAAAATTTCATCGTAGAGTCAACTCCAAGATTATGTGGTGTTGACACATCACAAGCTGGAGTCAGCTCTAATTTTTTGAGTGTCGGCTCTAACAGTATTTCCAAAAACGTAGTCTCTGTTCTCAGGTTTGAGTCGGCTCTAAATCTACAGGTGTCGACTCTAAATTCTGAAGTAGAAAATAGTTCTCTATATCTTAGGTTAGAGTCGGCTCTAACTTTCCAGGTGTCAACTCTAAATAGTGCCGAAAGTGTTAAACTATTTTGATATGCCCTAGAGTCGGCTCTAATGACCATGGGTGTCGGCTCTAAGTTCTGAACTTTGACATATACCATTAAAAACTGATTCAAATTTATTTTTATATAAAATTTGAATATCTAACCTTTCTAAATTTCTGAAACACTTGTCAATTTCATTAGTAACATAAGGAATATACTCATGCCTTTTGTTAATCATCAAAATCAATAAGTGGGTCAACAATCTTTCCCTTTTTGATGATGACAAAAATATTGAGTATATGCATAATTGTCAAAACAAGTAAATTCATAGTTAAGCTCCCCTGAATAAGGTAGCCCCCCCTATGTGTGTTCATATTATAACTACTTTAAGTTTATTTAAATTCTATGCATATACATTCTTTCTCCTTATGCATATTTTAATTCCATTTAACATTAATTCCATTTAACATTTAAGTTTTCCTCATGCATATAGTGCGTACCCAAGAGTTGCTTGGGAGTGGATGTAAGTGTAGATAACACCGAACCACTATAAATCCTTTGTGTTTGTCGTGCTTATCTCTTCTCTCCTTCTCTCTTTTTATATTGTGCTAAGCATTCATAGCATCACACTCTCTACACTTTACTTGTGCACATTCATCTTGGGAGATTAATTTTAATTGTAAAATTTTTAAAGAACCCAATTCACCCCCCCTCTTGGGTTGCCATCTAGGCCAACAATTGGTATCAAAGCTAGTTCTCATCTCTACTTGATCTAACAATCAAGAGCTAAAGATCCAAATGGCAGCTCAAGCCGGTTTCTCTTTCTCTGAGGGACAATCCACAAACCGACCACCTTTGTTTAATGGCACGAACTATTCATATTGGAAAGCTAGAATGAGAATTTTCATTCAAGCTTTAGACTATAAGTTATGGAGTGTCATTATCAATGGTCCTAGCACTCCCACACTTAGTAGACGGATCCATTATTCCTAAGCCCGAAAGGGATTGGAATGAAAATGATAGAAAAATGGCTCGGCTCAATACCAAGGCCATGAATGTCCTATACTGCTCTTTGGATGCAAATGAATTCAATAGAATATCTACTTGCATCTCAGCCAAGGAGATATGGGATAGGTTGAAAGTTACTCATGAGGGTACTAACCAAGTTAAGGAATCCAAGATTAATATTTTGGTGCACAAATATGAACTCTTTAGCATAGACAAAATGAATCTATTACATGCATGTATACTAGATTTACTGATATAGTAAATAGACTAAAAAGTCTTGGTAAGGCATATACTAACTCTGAATTGGTGCAAAAAATTCTTAGGTCACTTCCAAGAGCATGTGAAGCTAAAGTGACAGCTATCCAGGAAGCCAAAGATCTGAATAATTTACCTTTGGAGGAGCTACTTGGATCTCTTATGATCCATGAGCTTACAAAGAAGCAGCATCAAGAAGATGATGTGAAGAAGAAGAGGATTGTTACACTCAAAGCTGCAGAAAATGAAAAGAGCAGCAGCAAAGAAGATGAAGACGATGATGAGACCGCTCTCTTTGTGAAGAAATTCAAAAATTGTATGCAAAGAAGGAGACCCTTCCACAAGAGAAAAACTGATATTAAGATGGAAGGAGAAAAAGAAAAGGATAAGGATAAAGAGAAAGATCCCTTGATCTGTTATGAATGCAAGAAACCGGAACATTTTAGATCTGAATGTCCTCAACTTAAGAAGGGATACACAAAGAAGAAAAAGGCGTATGTTGCAACTTGGAGCGGCAACAAGGAATCTTCATCCGAAGATGATCAACAAGAGGTTGCCAACATATGTTTCATGAAAAATAATGAAAATGAGGTAAATTCTGAAACCCCCAATGATGACTTTACTTTTGATAAACTATATGATGCTTTCAATGAATTGTTAGTGATTCAAGATTTTAAGAACAAAAAACAAAGCATTGAAAATTGAAAATCTAAATCTTCTTAAAAAGAAAAATGAACTTGTTCTTGAAATTGAGAATATAAAATCTGAAAAGGAAGATATACTAAAGGAAAAAGAATCAATTTCTACTGAAAATCTAAACTTAAAGAAAGAAATTAAAAAATATAAAATATTATTGATAAATTTACTAATAGCTCAGAAAAGCTTAACTTACTTTTAAACAATCAAAGAGCTATTTTTAATAAAGTTGGTTTAGGGTATAGACCACACATGAAACAAAAATTTGTTAACAATTTCTTCATAAAGAAACCAATTCAAAACAATATTTTCTGTTACCATTATGGCATAAAAGGACATAAATCATATGAATATAATTACAAAATGTCTCATAAGAACATAAGTTATAAAGGTAAGAAAATATGGGTTCCAAAAGAAACTGTGTTTATTGCTACTAACCATGAAGGACCCAAGAAGGCTTGGGTACCTAAACAAAAGATATGATTGCTTTGCAGAGTGTCTTACGACCAAAGGATCAAAAAGAAAATGGTATCTTGATAGCGGCTGCTCAAGACACATGACGGATGACAAAGAGCAATTCATCACCCTTGAAGCTAAAAGAGGAGTTGTAACATTTAGAGATAACGATAAAGGCCAAATCATAGGCTTTGGTAAAATTCAGATCACTTCATCCACTTTTATTGAAAATGTCTTATATGTAGATGGATTAAAGCATAACTTGATTAGTATTAGCCAACTTTGTGATAAAGGTTTAAAGTTTTCTTTGAAGCTTCTATCTGCACTGTATCGAATCACATTGACAATAGTATTATATTTGTTGGAAATAAAAATGACAATATATAATTGATTTGGACAATCTATCTACTAGTAACCCTTGCCTAATTGCTGATAATACTAAGGTAAATGAGATTGGATGGCTATGGCATCGTAGACTAGGTCATGCAAGCACACACTTAATTTTAAAATTTCTTAGAATGGAATTAGTTAAAGGTCTTCCAAAATTAGATTTTGAAAACAATAGAAGTTGTGATGCATGTCAATTTGGAAAATAAACTAGGAATTCTTTCAAATTTAAAAATATTGTTTTCACCTCTAGGCCACTCGAGCTACTACACATGGACTTTTTTAGACCTACTAGAACCACTAGTCTAGGAGAAAAGAAATATGGTCTTGTGATAGTAGATGATTACTCTAGATTCACTTGGTATTATTTTTAGCTCACAAAGATGAGACTTTCTCGATATTTCTAAAATTCTTCAAGAAAGTCACAAATGAGAAAAATACCACCATAGTGTCTCTTAGAAGTGATCATGGAACTGAATTTAAAAATTATTTATTTAAAAATTTTTGCATTGAAAATGATATTCATCATAATTTCTCAGCACCTAGAACACCTCAATAGAATGGAGTTGTAGAAAGAAAAAATAGAACTCTAGAAGATATGACCCGTACCATGCTATGTGAAAGCTAACTCCCAAAATATTTTTGGATGAAAGCTATAAACACAGTATGTTACATCCTAAATAGAGCCTTAATTAGACCAATCCTTAAGAAAACTCCCTATGAATTATGGCATAATAGGAAACCCAACATTGGTTATTTTTATGCATTTGGTTGTCGATGTTTCATTCATAATAATGGTAAAGACAATCTTGGAAAGTTTGACGCAGATGAAAGTATATTCTTAGGATATTCTACTTCTAGCAAAGCTTATAGAGTATTTAATAAGAAGTATCTGATTGTAGAAGAGTCAATTCATGTAGTGTTTGATGAATCTTTAGCATCAAGTTCTGAAAAGATAGACGATGAGGAAGATACTAATTTACTTGAAAGAGATATTGAAAAATTAAATGTTGATGTATCTTTAGATCATGAACCAGAAGCTAAGGATGATGACTCACCTAAGAATGATGGTATTGATACTACTCGTAATGATGTAAATCTATCTAGAGATTGGAGATATGCTTATGGTCATCCAAAGGACTTAATCATAGGTGATCTATCTTAAGGTGTAAGAACTAGATCATCAATGAGAAATATCAGTAATCATTTTGCATTTGTATCTCATATAGAACCCAAGATAATTGAGAAAGCTGAAAAGGATAGTAATTGGATGCTAGCTATGCAAGAGGAATTAAATCAATTCACTAGGAACAAAGTATGGACCCTAGTTGATAAACCCAAAGATTATCCAGTTATAGGATCCAAATGGGTATTTAGAAATAAATTAGATGAAAATAGCATTGTTATTAAAAATAAAGCGAGATTAGTTGCAAAAGATATAATCAGAAGGAAGGAATTGATTTTGATGAAACCTTTGCACTTGTTGCTAGATTAGAGGCCATTAGGTTGTTATTTGCATTTACATGTTGCATGAACATTAATTTATTTTAAATGGATGTAAAAAGCACATTCTTAAATGGCTTTATAAATGAGGAAGTTTTTTTTGAACAACCACCTAGTTTTGAAGATCATGAATTTTTAAATCATGTTTTTAAACTACACAAAGCACTTTATGGTTTAAAACAAGCACATAGAGCTTGGTATGATATGTTAAGTAAATTTCTGATTGAAAATAATTTTTCTAGAAGAAATGTTGATAAAACCCTATTTTTGAAAAGAAAAGAAAAAGACTTACTGGTAGTACAAATCTATGTAGATGATATAGTATTTGGTGCTACTAACAATCTTTTTTGTCAAGATTTTGCAAAGTTAATGCAAGGGGAATTTGAAATGAGCATGATGAGAGAACTTAACTTCTTTCTTGGACTTCAAATCAAACAAGAAAGGGAAGAAATTTTCATCAACCAAACAAAGTACACTAAAAAAATTCTTAAGAAGTTTGGTATGGAATCAGTTAAACCTCTTGGCACATCTATGAGCCCTTCATGCAAACTCGATAAAGATGAAGATGGTAAGCAAGTAGATCAAAAATATTATAGAGGTATAATTGGTTCTCTACTTTATTTAACAGCTAATAGACCTAATATTATGTTTGTTGTATGCTTATGTGCTAGATATCAGTCTGAACCTAAAGAATCTCACTTAAATGCTATAAAGAGAATTCTCAGATATTTAAATGGAACTAAAAATGTAGGATTATGGTACTCTAGAGATTCAACATTAAATTTGATTGCATATTCTGATTCAAATTTCACTGGTTGTAAATTGGATAGAAAAAGCACAAGTGGTGCATGCCAATTCTTAGGCAGTAACTTAATCTCTTGGTTTAGCAAAAAGCAAAATTTAATTACATTATCAACTGCTGAAGCTGAATATGTTGCAGCTGGAAGTTATTGTGCTCAAATTCTTTGAATTAAGCGACAACTTGAGGATTATGGTATAACACTTAATAAAACTCCAATTAGATGTGACAACACTAGTGCAATAAATTTGACAAAAAAATCCTACTCAACATTCAAGAACTAAAACATAAAGATAAGACACCATTTCATTAGAGAACATGTAGCTAATAATGATGTTTATCTTGATTATGCATGTACTGATGAATAATTAGCTGACAAATTTACAAAACCTTTAAGTGAAGAGAGATTTTGCTATCTTAGAGGAGAATTAGGAGTTTGTGATCCATCAGAATGATTTTAAATCTCCTAGGAATGACTATCTAGAATTCAATCATTTTCTTAAAGATCATCTTATGATTCTAAGGAAAATTTATCTAGATATTTGAACTTCTTAATTTACCATATTCTAAGGAAGATTTATCCAAAGTTTTATGATCATTTTGACAAGTTTCAGATTCTTTGAAACTCTCATTTTTCACTAAAACTGTCTTGGAGCCGACACCATTTATGTTGGAGTCGACTCTAATTTTATGTGCTCTCTGTCTGAGTTTTTAGAGCCGACACCTGCTACTGTAGAGTCGACTCTATTTCGGGTGCTGACTGTGTTAGCAATTTAGAGCCGATACCTCGCTTTGTGGGAGCCGACTCTAAGTGGTCCCCTTTCAATTTAACTAGGGCAGAGTCGACACCTTCTTATTTTCATCCGACTCCAATCCACTCTAAATCCCTCTTCACTTGTCCCAAACCCCAAAATCTTTTGAATCCATCTTCTCTTGACATCTAATGGTACCCAAGTGTCGTGCATCTGCCATTGGAGTCACTGTTACCACTGGGAGAAGGACCGCTCGATGTCCGGCGAGGCAACCCTCTCCGAGCTCATCTTCCACTTCTTCTTCCTCAACTCCTAGCATCATTCCCACTCCACCCTCACCCTAGATTGACCTCTTAGCCAGGAAAGCCATCACTACTGGAAGGAAGGTCGACTTCAACTTTTTTGACTCTGAAGGATTTACTCTCGGGAAGCAATTAAAGGAAATGGGATGGGAAAAAGGTATGCTCACTCGACGTCCCTACCTACCCTGGTTTAGTGAAGGAATTCTATCACAATCTGAGTAGAGAAGATGGTGGGATTGTTAGCTCTGTTAGAGAAACTCAGATTCACCTAACCTCTAAAATTTTAGGAAATTTGTTGAAAATTCCTGTGATTTGAATGATTGCTACCTCACACAGTAAAAGAGGAGAAGCACTATCAAGGATATTAGGAAAAGATATGTCAGATTTTGAGAAAATAAGTGCAAATCAATTACCTTTGGAATTAAGACTGTTACATAACATATGCAGTAGGATTCTATTTCCAAAGACTGGTAGATTTGAATATGTTTCTGAAAGGGATATAGTTGTTATGGACTGTATAGTTATGGGACAGCCCATCAATTTAGCTGGAATGATGATTGGATATATGGCTGAGGCCAGTAGAAAAAAGAGATCCACTTTGCCATATGGAATGATTTTGACTTTAGCTTTTCAAAGTCAAGGTGTAAACATTTTGGAAAATGAGCCACTAAAGAAATTGAGACATACGGATTACTATAACATTGCTACACTTCACCGTATGGGATTCAAGAAACTGAATGGTCAATGGCAAAGGAAAGGACATGGAGAAGAAAGGGCGGCTGAAGATGATACTGTAGTCTCTGGTCTTTCGGAGGCTGGACCATCTATGAGACATTCTTCACCTGGACCGAGTAGTTCGGCACCCCCAGTGACACCAGCAGCAATAACAACTTTTGTCCAAAATTCTTCTGAATTTTCTGATAGGTAGATTGAGCAACTCAAAGCCCTATTGGCAGAGCATGAGCTAAAATTAAAGATGATGTCAGAAATCAACTTTTGGGAATGAGACAATTGTATTACTCTTTGGAAGAAAAAGTCAATAAGATTGAGTCATCATTTAGTACATCTTCTGATGCCTTGAAGACTGATCTAAAGTTAATATTTGACAAAATTATGGACATTGGAGGTGACTCTGATACTTATTCCAGAAGTAATGCAGAGCTTCAAGAGAAAGTCATGGCAGCTGGTTCTTTAGTTGAGAGAATGCTTAGTGACTTTATGAAAGTTCAAGAAAAAGGAATGGGACAGATTTTAGCAGAACTTAAGAAGATTCTGAGATGATACTTTCTCCAAGCCAAGCCAAGTCAATTCCACTTCAATCCAATCAACTTCAATCTATCTCAAGCTATCTTTAGATTTTAAGTTTAGCATATGGAAACTAGTTTGTATCTAGGACAAACTTATCATTTTGCTTAGAATGTAATTAGAATCAATGTATCTTGTTGTGATTATCTTGTCTTAACATGTTATATGCTTGATACTTTGTACTCAATGGTATTTTATATGAAATCAGTCTTGACACTTGCAGTTTAAATTTTAAATTATTCAATTCTTGTATTGATTTTGATTTAATCAATGTCCACCCTACAACTTCTTAACCTTTTTGTTGATAATAAAAAAGGAGGAGAAAGAGTGTATATGCATATGGACTTAAATGGACTTAAATGGACTTATGAAGCGACCGAGGTAATTCTTCAAGGATTCCTCCTTCCGCTACTTGACTTCGGAGAGGGAATCAGATCTCTGTTGGCGATGGCTGCTGACAAACTGGCTGATGAATAAATTGCTTAGCTTATCAAAAGAATCAATGAAACCTGGCTTCAGGCTGTTAAACCAGGTTCTAGCAGATCCTCTAAGGGTAGAGGGAAAGGCTCGGCACAGGATCGCATCTGACGCTCCATGGAACATCATAATGGATCTGAAGCTGCTCAAGTGGTCCTCAGGATCAGCAGATCCATGATATGGTTTGATGGTGGGGAGCTTGCCATGAGTAGGGATCACTTTCCATATGATCTCCTCAGAAAAAGGAATGCCCTACTCCGCCTTTGGCTAGGATGGAGGGGCTTGTTTAATGGCATCCAGCTCCTGATGCCACTTCTGATGCATCTCCTGCATCTGCCGCTTGATCCCTTCATCTAGAGTGGTAGGAGGGACCGATCGAGGGGAGGATGACAGTGGCATTGAATCTTGGAAAGATACCGGAGAGAAAGAATGAGCTTGCCAAGATCTAGGCGGGCTCTTCCCTCTAGCCCATTGTGGCACTGGTCTGACCCCTGTGGGTCGGTGAAGATGACACGTGGCCTCAGACGGATTGGAAGAAGAAATTGCTGGTGGGATGGGGGCGGCAACCTTCTGATGGAGTTGTGGAGCAGGGATAGCTAGGCAGAAAGCTCCAGGAGCCCCTAGACCAGCTGAGTCAGAGCTTGGACCTACTGTACTAGCGTGGCAATCTGGTCCTGAGTCACTGCAATCACCAGTGGTGAAGGAGTCTCGACCGGCGGTGGTAGCAGAGGCGCTACACTATTTATTGGATCAGGCCTTTGAGAGGTGGTCCGATCCTGAGCATCAGAAGTGGCTCTCTTCCGATTGGCCATTGAAGTGTTCTTCTCCTGATCTCGAACCTTGTCTCCTTGATTACAAGTTTATGGGACTTGAGACTCTTCCTCTGTGCCAATCTGTTGCTGCGAAAATCCACTCTCCAACTCGGGTGCAGTTCGACTCCAGATCTGGACACTGATCTCTCATTCGGGTAAAACCTATAAGATAGTCCTCATGCAGAGAGTGTCTGGGGTGACCCTCTGTGGAAGACCCTCTGACGCCCAAGTTAGGTAAGATTCACAGCAACCAGATGTGAGGAGAAGGCTCTCGCAGAAGAGTCCCTCAAGAAAATGACCTCTCGAGAGCTCTGAACTTTGCTTGAGTTTTAATGGGGTTTTTTAGTCAGAGTTTCAGTGCGAGTCTACCTGAGGAGCTTTAGGACAAGGGTATTTATAGGCAATCACCTGATTCCTTGGATGTGTCATAGGGGGTCCAAAACCATTCAGATTCGAATCAAATTTGAATCAAGTTTGTTATGAGACCGGTAGTATCAGTATCTAGTTAGTTAGAGAATCGACAGCTAGAGAAGCTAGCTGATGCTTTGAGATTTAATAATTTTATAGGTTCTAGGCCACTTCTGATATCACTAGCATAATTTTTTGCTCGAGGTCATTGAGAGCCTATATGACTGGAATCTTGTCAAACTATCATAAATTTGAATTCTTCCGTGCTTGGTTCTGTAGAGGTTCGGGGGCCCTTCGGCCTAGCTGAAGCACAAAAATAGCTTGGCTCCACCGAGGTATTTGATTGCCTCGGTCTGGCCAAGGTATAAGAACGGTTCAGTCTGGCCGAAGCAGAAACTTTGGTCGAGGCATAAAATATTTCGATGTCGTTGAGTATATAAGAATAGAATGCCTCGGCTCTATCGAGGCATATGGATATCTCTGTCTGGCCAAGATAAGAGGATAGCTCGACTTTGCTGGGGAAAAAGAAATGGCTCTGAGTGATTTAATCTGAGGGTGACTTGGTTCGAGGATGGCTCGGCCTTGCCGAGGCATATCAGCTCTGTTGTTTTCCAAATATGACAATTGTTTGATCAAAAATCAAAAGTTGTCTTGACCCTTTTTGTTATGTGCGTGAGCGCCCTGATAATTTTAGAAATTAAATTCTCATGCATAATTTAATATATAACCTTTAATCTTCTCCAAACGGTTAGAATTCTATATGTTAGAATTCATGTGAAATTAATGTGCCTCTTTGGTTTCCACCAAACATTGGAATTCTAAGTGTTAGAATTCTTTGGTTTTCATCAAATGTCGGAATTCTAAGCATTAGAATTGAATGGGCTAAAGGCTTAATTGTGCCTATAAAATAAAGGATATTCTTCACCAGATTATGATATGGATTAAAATTCTAAAGAGTTAGAACAAAATGATATAGTTCTAAGAGTTAGAACAGAAAATTCTAGTGTGATTCTGATGTTAGCAAAAGTTTAGTGGATATTGAAAGAATATTCAAGTGGGAGAATTCAAAATTAGCAAAGTTATTTTTCTGTGAGCTAGCACTTTCAAAAATTCGATTATTCAGGGACTTCGCATGGACGATTCTAGAGGCCGAATGATTAAACGGCTGTATAGTACAACAAATATACCTATTGTTTTAAGGTAAGTGATATGATCCCTAGATCTTAAGGCAGGCTTCAAGACAAGTTGTATGACTTCTTATCTTGAAGATCAAGATATGATCTTGATGATTTTATTTATATGCATAATTTAGATCAAACAATCCTATAGTATAAGGCGAAGATATGATCTTGATGCATGTTAGATAGATTAATATTTAATCTTTAAGCTTTCGCATTGGTAATTGTTATCAAAATTTTAAAATATGCATGCCTTAAAGGTAATTTCTCCCTTCAAATGGTATCAGAGTATGGTTTCATCTTGATCTAATTTATTGCATATAAATTAGTGTTCTTACTAATTTTATAATCATAGTTAAATCGGATCACCATGCCATCCGATCATAGATGGATTAAAAATCCTTATTATCCCATTTAACGAGGTATTCTATGATGTGTTGCGGTGCCGCTATGGTTCATTCATCTTTGATGATTTATCAAAAGATAACTTATATTGATCTTTGGTACCAAACATAGATTACACGCACTCTCAAGAGAAGCTAGCCTCGGGCTTTAGGTGCCAACGTGAGGTTGGTCTTGGTCTTTCCTGCATGACATTTTCAAGCATTAGTGTAAAGAAGCTTTTATCAAAGCGTAGTGTACCTAGCTTTTGTAGCTTTTTGGCCTTTGCATCGTGTTCAATGTCGACATCGATTGAAGGCCTAAGAACTTTTTCTTTCATAATGGGCCCGGGAGCGGCTAAGAATAGCTAGCAGTTGGAGGCCGCTTGGACGGAGTCAGAGACAATTGGAGGCATTCGGGATATGCCATCCGGGGCTAGTACGGTTGCAGACATCTAGAGACAATCGGGCAAAGAGCTTGGAGCCAAGAATAAGACGCCGGGGGTCGGCATGGAGTTGGGACAGAGCTTTCCCCAACTTTTTTTGGTACTGGATCTGAGTATTTTGCGAAGGCGAAGAAGACTATTTGAGAGCGGAGGAGAACCAGTATTGTTGGTCTCTTTTGGCATTAATGAAGCCCTGACATCCGAGTACAAGGAAGGCCATAATGACCCCTTCACCCAATATTCTCTTTGTCCTCTTGCTAGCACCAAGCTTCCTTCCCCTCATGCACTAAATCTTGTTTACTTAAGTTTACATGGCATGACACTGGGCTGGGACTTGGACCATGTCCTCCCCTCCTTGCGTAGCCAGGCCAGGACCTTACTTCTTGAAGGGAACTCGATCGGAAAGATGTGCCAGGTGATAATGATGATGTGGCACTTGATGCAGATGGTTTGAAGGGAGAAAAAGTGGCCGAAGAGGAGTGCTGATCAGCTCCCTGTTGGCCGAAGATAGCCCTGGGATTGCTCGCCTCTTGTGGACTACGACTGTCTGAGTAGAAGAGGCTGTCATTATGAAGTGTCCTTGGAGGAACTCGTCTCCTTCTGCTGAATTAGGTGCATCAGCCTGTTGGTGGTCTGCCCTCCCAGAAAGAAAGTTGATTGGAGTGGAGGTGTTGGCACCCTCGCTTAGGCCTCCCTCCGTGTCGCCGTCTATAGGAGAGGAGGCCATTTGGACGGCGACCGGTGGCACTCTTGCTAGTGAGCTCTTGGTTTTGAGCTTGAAGATGCTCATGCTGATGAGCTTGATGGCAATGAACCTCTTGCTGGGTAGATCTCCCATGGGATGGATGATGACTGAATCGAGCAGCAACTAAAGAGGAAGCGAAAGCTTTTACTGGCTGTTGTGGCCGTGAGATATTACTTCTAGAGCTTTTGGATAGCTGCCATCAATATATGGATTTGCAGGATGAGGGTGGCATGCTGTTTTGCTTTAGTGGCCTGAGGTAGTGGCGATGGTGGAGTGGAGCGATTGGCGTTGCTCAGTTCGTTGAGGGTGCCTCCCAGTGTGACTAGCAAAAGCTCTTTGGGCTCTTATCATCATCATAGTTTTGATCCACCATGCTAATCTAAGGGTGATGAGGATCTGTAGGCTAGCGTCGTTGATGATTCGTGCTCTACCCCCTTTTTTGGCATGCCAATCTGTTGGCGCCAAATTACCATCCTCGAACGTCCGCGAGCATCTAGTCGCCTCCTTCAGCGAGCCCGGGATCCTCCGGCAAGCTTCTTACGTCTGGGAGCCTGCAAACAAGTCCCCGAGACCGAAGATTCCGGTGGGGACCCTCCGATGCTCAAGTCAGTGCTCTGAGCAACAACCGTGAGCTTGAGGAAGCTCAAAAGAGAGAAGAAGAGAGAGACTTAGAGCCGTGCTCTCTATGAGCAAGAATGAGTGTTTGGGAGTATAGTGAATTATCAGTTATCTCATCGGAGGTCGTCTTACCCATTTTATTGATGCTTGGAGTATGTGAGACTTGGGGCATGATCACTTGTTAGAGCATTTATGATGGTGACAGCAATGGCAGGGCTTGCTTCTTGGTAGCATATCAGAAGTGCAGGCTATGTCCATCAAATATGGATGGCTGCATAGTTGGCAAGTACTGTTTGGTTTGGACAGCTGTTGCAGGCTGCTGTAGGGCATGGCCGATTGTTATGGCATTTGTCATATGTGTCCCCCACGCCATACTTTCGTTGCCTTGTGCGGATAGTGATGGGCGATAAAGTCAGGCATGTGGGCCCCACAGTGTAGCCGCTGAGGCAAAAGATGAAGCTTGGAGTTGAAACCGGTTCCTCGTAGAGCATTGATTATAGAGTAAGTGCCATATAGAGTACGTGCATGGCACCGTTCATGCCCTTTAATGAGCTCCAGAGAATGCCGTGGGTGAACACTTGCATGGCACTGTTCATGCCCTTGGATGAGCTCCAGAGAAGGCTGTGGGTGAACATTTGCATGGCACTGTTCATGGCCGAGCATTATTCATGGCTGAGACCGAGGCTAAGGGGGCCAAGCACTGTTCATGGCCGAGGCCGAAGCTAAGGGAGCCGAGCACTGTTCATGGCCAAGGCCGAGGTGACCGAGCACTATTCATGGCCGAGCACTGTTCATGACCGAGGCCGAGGACCGAGGCCGAGGGTCGACTGGCTGTCTTGTTGAGGCCAAGGCCGAGGACCGAGGCCAAGGGCCGACTAGCTATCTTACTGAGGCCGAGGACCAAGGCCGAGGTCCGACCTGGCGATCCAAAAATGACTGGTCCGACCTGGCCGATCCAAAAATGACTGATCCAACCTGGCCGAGGATCAAGGCCGAGGGCCGACTGACTGACTCCAAAAATGACTGGTCCGACCTGGTGAGATTACCGCTGCCCATGGGTCTCATTGGCCCCATCAAATATGGGTGCAAATCTAATATTAGATTTATCCATATTTCCATATTTATTTTAAAGGGATGCAAATACCAGTAAACTAAATAGTTTTCAGAAAAAGAGAATCTAGTTCAGTTGTACCATGCAATAGTTTCCCCAACCTGTATTGCTTGATAGAATTGGTTCATTGGATCATATTGTATTTGGTTTTGATTGCCTGGATCAGGGTGTTCCTCTGTTCTTCGCATCTCGATGCTTAGCGAGGCTCTGCTCCTCCGTTAAGAGAAAGGAGTAGATGTCAATTCGAGCAAAAAGAAACCAAAAGGGTAGCCGTCGGCACCTCATTTAAGCACCCTGAATCCCAATTCGCAACAAGTTTTTGGACCGTGCAAGCAACTTCTATAAATTAGCACTATTTAAACGAATAACAATTAATCCAATTTGAACAAGCCATAAGACTATATCTCTCTTTGAATCACATCAAGTCCGGTTGGCCAAATTATACAATTTAGATATTCCTTTCCGTCCTGCGTTCATGGTTCCATTTGTGGCCCCATGCTAGCTACCTGGTGCTCTTCGGTTTGAGATGGTTAAAAAGAGTGAGGAAAAGAAGAGTATTTTATCGCACATACGGTACAGATAACGCGGATGGTTAAAAACCCTTCATCGAATCAAAGACAACGCAAACGAGAAGACCAAGGGTAACAAAATAAAGAGGGACTCGCCATTCACAACTCAAACATCTGTAATTTTATTCATTAGAACATCTAAACCAGCTATCCGTTATCATGCAACTCAATCCACTTCCTCCATCTTGATTTCCTCATTGCCATCCTCTTCAAGGGCTGGCATTTCAGTATCCTCGCCAGTCTCAACCTCCTCGATGCTCAAGCCGAGCTTCAGCATCCGGTGGATCCTCCCAGCAAAGGTGTTGGGGTCTTCCAAACTGAACCCTGAAGTCAGCAATGCAGTCTCATACAGCAGCATAACAAGGTCTTTCACAGACTTATCGTTCTTGTCAGCCTCTGCTGATCTCTTCCTCAGCTCCTCCATGATGCCATTTTCTGGGTTGATCTCCATCGTCTTCTTGCTCGACATGTACGCACTCACGCTACTGTCCCTCAATGCCTGGGCCTTCATTATCCTCTCCATGTTTGCAGTCCATCCATATTCGCCAGTCACCAGACAGCAAGGAGAAGCAACAATCCTATCGGACACCACCACTTTCACGACCTTGTCGCCCAGAATATCTTTAATAACCTTGCAGAGTGGCTCGAAGGAAGCCTTCTTCTCCTCTTTTTTCTTCTTCTCTTCCTCGCTGTCTTCGAGGTGGAGACCTACCTTGGTGGCGGACACGAGCTTCTTGCCATCGTACTCCTTCAGCTGGCCAACAGCATACTCATCAATTGCATCCACCATGAAGAGGACTTCATAGCCCTTCCTCTTCAGCTTCTCCAGGAATGGAGAGTTCTCGACAGCCTTCTTGCTTTCTCCAGTGATGTAGTAGATCTCCTTCTGACCCTCCTTCATCCTCGTCACATAATCTTTCAGGCTGGTCATCTCATCACCACTCTTGGTGGAGTAGTAGCGGAGGAGGTCCACCAGCTTAGCCCTGTTCTGGCTGTCCTCATGGATGCCCAATTTGAGGTTCTTTGAGAAAGCCTCGTAGAATTTGTTGTAGTCCTCCTTGTTCTCGGCAATCTCTTGGAACAGCTCGATGCACTTCTTCACCAGGTTCTTCCTGATGACCTTCAGGATCTTGTTTTGCTGAAGCGCCTCCCGCGAGATGTTGAGAGGGAGGTCATCCGAATCCACGACACCCTTGACGAATCCAAGGTACTCCGGGATGAGCTCCTCGCAGTTGTCCATGATGAACACCCTCCGGACGTACAGCCTGATGTTGTTCATCTTCTTCCTGGTATCGAACAGATCGAAAGGGGTCCTCTTTGGCACGAATAGGATTGCTTTGAATTCAAGCTGCCCCTCGACGGAGAAGTGCTTGACAGCAAGGTGGTCCTCCCAGTCATTGGTCAGGCTCTTGTAGAAGGAGGCGTACTCCTCCTTGGTGATCTCCTCGGGCTTGCGAAGCCAGATGGGCTTATGCTTGTTGACGAGGGTCCACTCATGGGAGACCTCTTCACCTTCTTCTTCTTGGACTTCTTCTCCTTGTTCTCATCGACATCTTCAACATCGCCTTCTTCTTCCTTCTTGCTGTCCTCGTCCTCATCATCACTGACCTCCTTCTCGGTGGTCTTCTCGGTCCAAAGGTAGATCGGATAGCTAATGAACTCTGAGTGCTTCTTCACCAAATCCTTGAGCCTCCTCTCCTCCAAGTATTCAAGCTGCAAGCCATTCAACCACCCGTTAGCATCTGCAAATAAAACACAAAATAACAAACAGAAAGCAATCAAACAACCGTACGTAGTACCTGATCTTCCTTGAGGTAGAGAGTGACCTTGGTTCCCCTGCCGAGCGGCTCGCCGTTCACATCCCTGGTGACGGTGAAGGACCCGCCAGCCTGAGACTCCCAGATGTACTGCTCATCATCATTGTGCTTGGTGGTAACCACGACCGTCTCAGCTACCAAGTAAGCAGAATAGAATCCAACTCCGAACTGACCGATCATGCTAACATCGGCTCCGGCCTGCAACGCCTCCATGAACTCCTTGGTACCCGACCTTGCGATTGTACCCAGATTGTTCACCAACTCTAACGCCAGAAACACGAGAATTAGATCCAAGTTTGCCAGCAACTAGATAATTAAAGTTAATCCCATTTCCAGAAAACTCTGATAGCATGGATTTTGGCAGTTCCTTTCAACGTATTAAGAGAGAAAATCATAGAACACCAAAGCATCGTACGTGTTGATAAGTGGGTTTTAGTGAAAGAAATTGAAAATTCTAATCCAAAGGTTAACTTCAAGAACTAAGTGAATCAGCAATCACACTGTTTATGATCAAAAGATACATCGGAAGAACTGAAGAACTCCACGAAGGAAGAGAAAATGATATGGAAATCAGGTAAAAATGGATCTACAACTCACCAGCTTTCGTCATGCCAACCCCGCTATCGATGATGGAGAGCGTCTTGTTCACCTTGTCGGGCACCAACCGGATGAAGAGCTCCGGCTGCGCGTCCAACTTGCTCTTGTCCGTCAAGCTCTCATACCGAATATTGTCCAACGCCTACAAATCCCATTGATCGTCAACAACGGGAACCCATCAGAGCCATCAATCGACAATAAATAGAAAGCAAAAATAGAGAGGTAGATAGAAGAACTAGGCGATGAAAACATACATCAGAGCAGTTGCTGATGAGCTCACGGAGGAAGATCTCTTTGTTGGAGTAGAAGGTGTTGATGATGAGGCTGAGAAGCTGGTTGATCTCCGCTTGGAAGGCGAAAGTCTCCATCTGCACGTCCGCCATGAGATGAAGAACGAAGGACACTTTCTTCTCGTCTTTTGCGACGCCGAAAGACGCAGGGTTGGAGGGTCTCTTATATAAAGAGGTGCGAGGGGCGTTCCAGGGCCTTCCGTCGGTACGAGAGAATCGGGGGAGGCTTGGAGTCAAGGCGAGTGTCCGGCTATTCCAGAGACTTCTCGCAGAGCCCAGGTGCGGTGCGCTGGCCTCTCGGACGCGTGAGAAGGCTCGTCGGGCCGTTCGGTGTCAGATTAACGGCTCGATTGTACGGCGCAGTAGATAATTAAACGCGCACATTGCACGTATTGATTGTTAAATTAGACAGCATATATCATAAGGTTGAAGCGTAAGGTAATGTTTGATAAAAAATATATATATTATTTTTAGATAAGTTTGTTTATTTTTATATCTAAGAATATTTTTTTGATTATTTTATTGATCATACCAAATGCAAAAGAATAAATCCATAGGTGTGGAGGATAACCAGCTATTCTACATTTTTAAAAATAAACTGAGATAATCCATGGTTAATCATAGTTAACAATGAATTATTTTTTTGATTAACTTTATTTTCAATAAATTATTCTCTGAATATTTTTTCTTATTTTCTATTTTAAACACTAGCTAAATCTTAATGTAATAATTGTTGTTGGCGTTAATTCTTTTAGGTAGTGTTTGATAGAAAAAATATTATTCATGGATAAGTGCACGGAATAGAGTTTATCCTCTGGCTATCCCTAGGGATATCTATTCCATTGATCATATCAAATGCAAAAAAGTAAATCCATAAGATAACTTTTTTTTACTTTTATTTGGAGGGATAACCAGCTATTCCTGCATTCTCTAGGGAATAAATTGAGGGGATATCCCATGGGTTAACCATGGATTATCTCTTTGGTTAACTTTATTCCCAGCTATCCCTTTTGAAATAACATGAGATATCCAGAATATCTCCTCTTATCCCCTATTTCAAACACTACCTTAAGGTTTGATAAACCAGACAGGCCAAACCATGCTAGAAAGGGCACATTCGCATCCGACCGGCACTGCGGTGCCGCTACACACATTCCCGCTACGTCGGCCCAACCAGGCTGGATTTAGGTTGGACCATAGGCTCAATATTTTTTATATGCAGGTCGAGTTTGGACTCGAATTTAAGGCTCATATCAATCTCAAAAAGCATAGCATTGATTCAACTTGAGCCCAAACCTAATTCAAAGCTCAAAATCAAACCCAGTTATTTGGCTTGGGTTATTTTATCCAATCTCTTTTTCTCTTTTTTTTTAGAGTGTCCCAAGAGACTTCTTAGCTCTTCACGTAGACTTTCTAAAAGAAGCTTTGCTGGTTCGACTCCACGGCTCTGCCTATCCAATCCGACTCCTTCCCCCCCCCTTAGTCACCTATATTCTTCATCCACTGCTACAACCCCCTCGCAGTAGAGCTCAACTGTCTCTCCTCTCAACCCGAGACCAACTCGTACCATAATGAGATCCTAGCCAAGAACTCTCCTTCCCCGACAAACAAAATCCTCGACCTCCACCTCCACTCCTCTACCTTCCGCCACTTCGCAGCCCTACTCTCCGATCAGTAGCTCCTCCATCGTTGTCTTCTGCCTCAGTCTCACTGCCTCGTCTACCATAGCTATCCAATCTTACAATCCATTTGAGGTCCATGTTGCCTTCTTCCAGCTCCTAATTTACACCCTTGACGTCTCTTGACGCGAAGCATCAAACAGGGGGCCTCAAGTCATAGTATTTTATTTTTAATGATAAAAAAAATAGCATTCCTTCTTTAGAAAGGCTACGAGAAGGCTAGGAAGATAAGATAAATGTAGCGAACTTGGAGTTGGTATTAAATAAATAAATAAATAATAAATATATATATATATATATATATATATATATATATATATATATATATATATATATATATATATATACTTTAAGTGAATCAAAAAAAATCTTTTTTTAAATTAAATTAATTTAGAGTTTATGTGTTATAGCATTTAATTTAGATAACATTTATCTGTTACAGCATTTAATGTAGATAACGCTTATCTATTATAATATTTAATTTAAATTACAACATTTAATTTAGATAATATTATCTATTGCAATATTTAATTTAAATATTTATTGCAACATTTAATTTAGATATTGCAATATTTAATTTATATAATATTTTTGCAACATTTAATTTAGATAACATTTACATTTAATTTAGATAATTTATCTATTGCAACATTTAATTTAGATAATGTTTATCCGTTGCAACATTTAATTCAAATAACGTTTATATATTGCAACATTAATTTAGATAACGTCAACATTTAATTTAGATATTATTTATCTCTTAACAACATATCAAAGAAAAAGTTATATAAATAATTTACAAATAATATATAAATTAAATATAATAATATCTAAATTATTAAATCTTATTTAATAATTTTAGATATTATTTATTTTAAATATCCAATAAATTAAATTATTATTTATTTTTAATATTCTCAATAATTATAAAATATCAAAAAGTAAAATTTCTCTCTCTATCAACTCATAATATGCACAATTTATAAGAGCAAAATTCTCATAATAACATTTATGTGCAACCATTCATATCATTTATTTTATGAACAATGTTTATTGTATCAAAATAAATATGAGAAAAATAATCAATCAAATCAATTATTTATATTCATAATAAACTCTTTATTATAAAGTTTTAATAAATATTTTATTAAAAAAATAAATAATTAATTAATCATATTAATTATTCAATCCAAGAGTATTCGATGCGATTAATCAAATGTTAGGACCGTGGACCCATAATTTCAATCTTCAATAAACTTGAATAAACTTAATTAAAACTCTTTAATTATTTATTCAGTTTATTAATTTCAAGAAATTCTACTAAAATCTGAAGACTGCACTCAGATTAATTTTACTTGAAAACTTAAATCGTCCACTCATATAATCATTATATATAATTCAACCCTCCATAATATAATCCATAATTAGTTCATAATTAGAGCTAGGTGAAATAACCGTTATACCCCTCTAATTTTCTCTTATTCCTTAAGTACCACTAGTTAAAAAGTTAATTTATGATCAGATCATAAATTGGCCACATAATCAATTTAAGCTTCTTTTCAAAAGTCAATATCTTTAAATCACATTCCCAGCCCAATATGTTATTAAACCTCTAATATATAAGTGTTGGCCCAACATCAAATGAGTTTTAACAAATAAATCAAAAGATCCAATAGCTGATTAAATCATGATTAAGGTTGATTTACATATGATCATCTTGTGATATAAATTGAATTCTTTATAACGGTATTAAATAAAGATTCAAATTATGTTGGTCCAAGTCCTATATAATCTTATTATATATAATACCTTCACTAAGTATATCTACACAACAATTCGAATAAGATTATCACATTCATAATGTTTATAAGATTATCACATTCATAATGTTTATGGACCGTATTAGTGATTAGTGCTTAAATATATTAGCTGTAATTTTAATCCTCTAGTATACATTATACTAAAATTACATCCTCATAATATATTTTAAATTTTTATATAAACATTTATCTTTCATATAAATGAGGTAAGATTGAAGAAAAATACTTTTTTTATTAATTTAAAAAAATTAAAAAATATAAATGCATCTGATTTCAAAAATACTATTTCCTATCCAATCAAGTTAAAGTATGAAAGAGCGTGTTCTTTTTATATCTAGGTGATCTAGGCGTTATTTTAAGAGTTTTAAGTTTTACTTTTACTTTTTTTGGGCAAAAGTTTTTGGAAGTTTGTGTATTAGATTTATTGACGGTTTTTCTGGTCATTGCTATGGTTTTTTTCTTTAAGTGCCTTTAGTTTCTAGGATTTTTTTTTTTTTTATTGCAGACAATGGATGACCTGATTTAACTTTCTTTGTTCGATATTTAGTTTCATAAGAAATATTATGTTTAAAATTATTTTAATTATTTGATAACTCACACGAGACGTACTTTGATGCTATAGCCTTGGAGTAATAACTGGATGTCGGTCTTTATTTTTCCTTATGAAAAAAGAAACGGACGTAGAAGCAAGATGATAAATCCACACCGAGTGAGGGACGAAGAGAGCAGGACGAAAAGCGCTTTATTTTTTATTTTTATATATCATAGTCGTTGATCTTGACCATCTTAGCCACACTTTTGTTGAGGTTTTTTTTTTCTTAAAAAAAAAGAATAGTGACTTTTTTGTATGATAAAATTCATGCTTCTAGGCTTTGACCTATATTATATTTTATTATATATATATATATATATATATATATATATATATATATATTGGGGGTAAAATCATCATTGCATTAATGTTCGTGCGAGGCGGCTAAGGCTGACCTCCTCCCTTTGCCTCTTCCGGGCTTCCGTAGCTTGGGCTCCTCCGGGCTCCGTAGCTCGGCCCCCTCCGGGCTTCCGTAGCTCGGCCCCCTCCGGGCTTCCGTAGCTCGGCCTCCTCCGGGCTTCCTTAGCTCGGCCCCTTCGAGCGATCCACAACCTAACATCTACCTCCGCGGAACCTGACGCGGGAGAGCCCGAGCCTACCAGAACGGCATCCTAGACAAGGAATCATGTCGGGACGTGGCCTAAAGCCTATCATAACCGCCCCAGGCCTACTCAACCAGATCTCGAGACATCAAGGAGCTCTCCCAGCCGTCGATACCTGAACAAACAGGGTATGGATTCTAACGGCCCCACAACGGCCTGATTCTGTCCGTCTCCGTATCGTAACAACCTCCGAACCTTCCAGAAGGCGCTCAAGACCCAGGTGACAGTCTATAAATATCATACTCGCAGATTCCCTCAGGTACGCAACTCTGACGCACACTCTGGGCTCGCTCCTCTCTCCCGGCAGCTCGTCGGCGCTCCTGCCCTCTGGAGCTTCCGATTGGCCGCCCCCGGAGAGGTCTCCCGGAGAGATCCACCTCCCCACTGTCTGGTTGATCGCCGATTTCTTCTCACTGACTTGAGCGTCGGAGGGCCTTCCGCGGAGGACCACCCCCAGCGTCCCTCCGCGTGTGGGCTTCTTTTGCAGGTCCGCCCCCCCTCTTCCTGGAGATCGACCGCGCCCGAGTCGGAGGACGGATCCCGGCGGCAACAGATTGGCGCTAGAGGAAGGGCCTCAAGTCCCATTAAAACTTGAAGAAAGGAGACAAGGATCTAGATCCGGAGAAGAACCTCTCCAATGGCCAACCGGAGAGAGCAACCTCTGAAGCCCAAGATCAGGTCGCTTCCCAGAGGCCTGATCCGACTGGCGCCACAGCGCCACAACCCCCACCGGTCGAAACTCCGTCGCCGCCTGCCATCCCGGTGACCCAAGACCAGTTCGCTACACTGGTCCAGCAGGTCCAGGCCCTTACCCACCTGGTACAGGAGCGCCTTGCAGCTCCTCCTGCTTCGCATCCTCAGAAGGAGGCGGCGATTTCTTCTTCGCCGGCGACCTCCTCCTCTGATCCGCATGTCAGCGGATCCCCCACATCGCCCCAGGGGGGACAAACCAGTCCCGCGAGCCGGTTATGATAGAGATCCTCCCAGATCTCGGCGAGCCCGCTCCCTCTCCCCGGCGACATCTCACCATGATTCCACGCCATCCTTGCGATTCTCCGCCCAGCTCCTCCTCTACCGGTGAAGAGGAGATCCGCCGTCAGATCCAGGAGATGCGTCAGGAGCTGGACGCCGCCAAGCAGACCCATCTGCCCCAGCCCAAGGCGGAGCAGGGCATCCCTTTCTCTAAGGGAATCATGGAGGAAGTGATTCCCTCCCACGTCAAACTGCCAGCCGTCGAGCCCTATCACGGCTCCACTGATCCGGACGACCATCTCAGTAGCTTCCGGTCAATAATGATGTTCCACGGAGCATCTGATGCGGTCCTCTGCCGAGCCTTCCCATCCACCCTCAGAGGATCCGCCCGAACCTGGTTCAACGCCTTGAAACCGGGTTCCATTGATTCATTCGACGAGCTGAGCCACCTTTTTATTGGCCAGTTCGTCAGCAGCCGCCGCCATCGACGAAGATCCGACTCCCTCTCCGAAGTCAAGCAGAGAGAGGGGGAGTCCTTGAGGAATTACCTTGGCCGTTTCAACAAGGCCATGTTAGAGGTGGACCACCTTAATCATGAGGTGGCTATGTCCGCCCTGGCGGGGGGAGTTTCGAAGGAGAGCGACTTCTATCTGGCAATGGAGGTCAGCTACCCCCCATGTCTATCTGATATGATGGCCCTTGCGGACAAGTACGCTAGGGTCGAGGAGTCGCGGAGAGTGGCCCGCGCTGAGCAAGCAAGAAGAAGCAAGAGCCCAAAGTCCCCGACAGACACCGTCCCGTCCGTCGACCAAGTCCGCCTCGCCGCCAAAGAGTCCCTCCGCTGCCGCCAAGGAATCGCTCCCGGAGTCCTCCCAGGCGATTCGATCGCTATACTCCGCTGACTGTGCCCCGGGCGCAGATCCTCATGGAGATAGAGCGCCAACTTCCCCGGCCGGTACCTCTCCGAGGGAACCCGACCCGAAGAGATCCCGCCAAATACTGCCGCTACCATAGGGAGCATGGTCATGACACTGAAGAATGCTGGCAGCTGAAGAATGAAATAGAGAGGTTGATTCGGCGGGGACGGCTAGATCAGTTTAGGAGGGCACCCGAGCCGCAGCAGCAAGGAGGTGACCGCCAGCCCGAGCTCCCACAACTCCTCCTCCACCCAATCCGCCCGTGGTTGGCCGTATCAACATGATTGAAGAGGCCGGCGGATCGAGCCCCAGGGGCGGCGGTGATGGCCAGTGCCAAAGAAGGCACGGATGGGCGAACTCTCCTTCTCCGACGATGATCTTCTGGGATACAACTCCCCCACGATGACGCACTTAGTTGTATCCCTTAATTTGAACAATTATGATGTAAGCCGAATCCTCGTTGATAGTGGAAGCTCGGTAAACGTTTTGTACCTCGGTGTGTTTGCCAGGATGAAATTGCTCATGGAAAACCTTCGAGCCGTGGATTCCGCCCTGATGGGATTCACCGGCGACGTCATCATCCCGGAAGGAATCGTCACCCTGACGGTCCGCGCGGGAACCTGGCCCCTTGTGACCATTGTTCAGACCGATTTCCTGGTGACCGACCTCAGGTCCCCATATAACGCCATATTCGGCAGGCCTGGTTGATGTCCTCAAGGCAGTTGTCTCCATCCCGCATCTGTCTATGAAGTTCCCCACCGAGCAAGGAGTTGGAGTGGTTCGGGGAAGTCAAGCCATGGCTCGGCAATGTTTCGTTACGAGCCTTCAGTCTAGGATGCCCGAAGTTGACGGGCTAGACGCTCGCGAAGACTTCGCCGAACAGCGGGGAGAACCGGCAGAGGAATTGGAGGAAGTACCTGGACGAAGCTCAGCCCGACCGAACCACAAGGATCGGGTCGCTACTCAAAGGAGAGTCTCGGCACAGGTTGATCAGATTCCTCCAAAGCAATGCCGACATCTTCGCCTGGACCGCCTCCGACATGCCGGAATCAACCCCGAGGTCCTCGTCCACCATCTCAATGTGGACGAGAGGCACAGGCCTGTTAAGCAGAAGAAAAGAAGCTTCGCCCCAGAGCGGCAAAAAGCCATTGAAGAAGAGGTCGACAAACTCATAAAGGCCAACTTCGTCCGAGAGGTGAATTACCCGAACTGGCTGTCAAATGTCGTCATGGTGAAAAAGTCGAACGGCAAATGGAGGATCTGCATCGACTTCACCGACCTCAACAAAGCCTGCCCAAAGGACAGCTTCCCCCTCCCTCGGATCGATCAGCTCGTGGACGCCACCTCAGGCCACCAAATGCTGTCATTCATGGACGCCTATTCCGGCTACAATCAGATCCGAATGGCCCCTGAAGATGAAGAAAAGACCGCCTTCATAACCGATCGAGGTACCTACTGTTACCGTGTTATGCCTTTTGGTCTTAAGAATGCAGGGGCGACCTACCAGCGGCTGGTCAACAAGGTGTTCAAGGAGCAAATCGGCCGGAACATGGAGGTGTACGTGGACGACATGCTGGTTAAAAGCAAGGAGGCGTCACGCATGTCGAGGACCTCTCGGAGAGCTTTGCAACGTTGCGCAAATATGGGATGAAACTCAACCCGACCAAGTGCGCCTTCGGCGTCAACTCGGGGAAGTTCCTCGGCTTCATGGTCTCCCAGCGAGGTATCGAAGCTAACCCCCAGAAGATTCAAGCTCTCCAACAAATGGCGCCCCCAGCATCTGTTAAAGAGGTCCAGCGCCTAACCGGGAGGATAGCGGCCCTTAACCGCTTTGTGGCGCGGTCGGCCGAGAGATGCCTCCCCTTCTTCAAAACTCTCCGATCGGCCAAAAACTTCCAGTGGACTCCCGAGTGCCAGAAATCATTTCAAGATCTCAAGAAGTACCTCGGCTCGCCTCCGCTTCTCAGTAGTCCACCCCAGGAGAGACCCTATTTCTGTACCTGGCTGTTTCGGAGAGCGCGGTTTGTTCGGTGCTAGTCAAAGAAGAAGGCAAAGTCCAGAAGCCGATCTACTATGTGAGCAGGCTGCTCCGCGATGCGGAGACGAGGTACAGCAGGATTGAAAAGATGGTGTTGGCCTTATCACCTCAGTTCGAAAGCTACGACCGTATTTCCAAGCACATTCTGTAACGGTCCTGACTGACCAACCTATCAGGCGGTGGTCCACCGTCCGGAAACATCGGGAGAATGACCAAATGGGCCGTCGAGCTAAGCGAGCATGACATACATTTTCAGCCTCGCCCAGCCATCAAAGCCCAAGTACTGGCCGACTTCCTCCTCGAGTGTACCATCCCGGAGGACGGTTCTACCCCAGACTCCCTGAAGAGCCAAAGTCTGGAGCCCGGTGGCTCCTCCACGTCGACGGGTCGTCCAATGCCCATCACTCCGGTGCGGGTCTAGTTCTCACTAGTCCTGAGGGGATGACTTTCGAGTATGGCGTCCGATTCTCCTTCCCGGCTTCCAACAACGAAGCCGAGTACGAAGCCCTGTTAGCCGGTCTCCGGATCGCCCGCAATCTGAAGGTGGAAAAGCTCAACGCCTTCACCGACTCTCAGCTGGTAGCCGGCCATGTTCGGGGAGAGTTCGAAGCTCGGGAGCCAAATATGATTCGATATCTCCAGGAGGTGCGTAACTTGCTTCCCCATTTTTCCGAATTTGAAATTATTCAGATTCCCAGATCCGAGAACGCCCGTGCCGACCTACTCTCCCGACTGGCAACCACGGAGACAATGGATGCCGAGCAAAAATTCCACCTGGAGACTCTGGAAAAGCCGAGCATCATGGAAGCCGACCGAGTGATGCAAGTTGAGGCCGAACCATCCTGGTTCGACCCTATCCTCAAATATCTCAAAGAAGGGTCGCTTCCGTCCGACCGAAGAGAGGCTAGGAAGCTGAAGCTGCAGGCCATCCACTACGTGTTGATTGACAACCAACTTTACAAGCGGTCATTTTCCATGCCGCTGCTTAGGTGCCTTCGCCCATCAGAAGCGGACTACGCTCTGCGTGAGGTACATGAAGGGATTTGCGGCAACCATCTGGGAAGCCGGTCCCTCTGCCACAAGGTGCTGCGACAAGGCTATTACTGGCCGACCATGCAAAAGACGCGGACGATCTAGTCCGCGCCTGCGACCCCTGCCAAAGACATTCAAACATCCAAAGACTCCCTTCCGCCGAGCTAGTTTCTATATCCTCCGCTTGGCCCTTTGCCAAGTGGGGGATGGACATCCTCGGCCCATTCCCGCTTGCACGGGACAGCGGAAATTCTTATTTGTCGCCATCGACTACTTCACCAAATGGGTCGAAGCGGAAGCGGTCGCACAAATTACCGAGGCACGGGCCCGAGACTTTGTGTGGAGGTCCATCATCTGCCGATTCGGCCTCCCCACACTATAATCACCGATAACGGCAAGCAGTTCGATAACTCCAAATTCCGCCAGTTCTGCGAGGAGCACGGAATCCGTCACCACCTTACTTCGGTCGGGCACCCACAAGCCAACGGAGCGGCCGAGGTAACCAACAGAACCCTCCTCCAGGGAATTAAAGCTCGCCTCTCCAGAGCCCAAGGCAGGTGGGCAGATGAGCTACATCATGTCTTATGGGCCTACCGCACAACCCCGAGAATCCCGACCGGCGAGACTCCATTCCGAATGGCTTTCGGCACAGAGGCCGTTATCCCTGTGGAAATCGGCCTCCCATCATTGCGGGTGGAGAGCTACTCAGAGGAAGCAAGCAACGAACAACTCCGCACCAACCTCGACCTGATAGAGGAAATCAGAGAGAAGGCCCGAATCAGACGGCTGCTTATCAACAAAGGGTGGCCCGGTACCATGCCTCCAGGGTCAAAGGGAAAGCCTTCCTGCCCGGCGACCTTGTCCTCCGAAAGCTTCTGTTCCAAACCGCTGGAGCAAGGAAAGCTGGCGCCAAACTGGGAGGGCCCATATCAGGTAACGGAGATTATTGGACCAGGAACCTACAAGCTGCAGGATCTGGATGGGAAGTCCATTCCCCGAACTTGGAACGCGGACAACCTTCGTAAATATTATCAATAGGGTATGTCCTCTCCAAACAATCCCCATATACCTCATTGCATATTCCTGCTTATCTGTTTCCTCAAAACCTGTTGCGTGAATCATTATGCACTATATTGCTATAAATTGCAAAAAGAAACAGATACTGCTTACCAATCCTCGGCACAACCGAGCTGTCTGTTTGAACAGGAATCTCCGAACCTTGGCAGGGCCAAGTAAAATATTCTCCGAACCTCGGCAGGGCCGAGCAACAAATCTCCGAACCTTGGCAGGGCCAAGTAAAATATTTCTCCGAACCTCGGCAGGGCCGAGCAACAAATCTCCGAACCTTGGCAGGGCCAAGTAAAATATTTCTCCGAACCTCGGCAGGGCCGAGCAACAAATCTCCGAACCTTGGCAGGGCCAAGTAAAATATTTCTCCGAACCTCGGCAGGGCCGAGCAACAAATCTCCGAACCTTGGCAGGGCCAAGTAAAATATTTCTCCGAACCTCGGCAGGGCCGAGCAACAAATCTCCGAACCTTGGCAGGGCCAAGTAAAATATTTCTCCGAACCTCGGCAGGGCCGAGCAACAAATCTCCGAACCTTGGCAGGGCCAAGTAAAATATTTCTCCGAACCTCGGCAGGGCCGAGCAACAAATCTCCGAACCTTGGCAGGGCCAAGTAAAATATTTCTCCGAACCTCGGCAGGGCCGAGCAACAAATCTCCGAACCTTGGCAGGGCCAAGTAAAATATTTCTCCGAACCTCGGCAGGGCCGAGCAACAAATCTCCGAACCTTGGCAGGGCCAAGTAAAATATTTCTCCGAACCTCGGCGGGGCCGAGCAACGAATTCTCCGAGCCATGGCAAGGCCAGGTAAAAATCATTCGGGCTAAAACCCCAGCAAAAGTCTAAACCTACGAGCCTCGACCAAAGCCGAACGGCCCCCAAATAGTCCCCGAAGGACTTCGTCCGGTTTAAAAACGAGCGCGTTGAGTAAAAACCGTCGACGCGCAAGAAGAAGCCACCATTGGCAAACCCACTCTCGAGGCCATCGAGCCCCACGTAGTCGGCCAAAGGCCCCAGGCAGAGTTAGACGATTTCCCTCTCTGCCACTGGAAATCTTTTGGGTAACGCCCCTATAACCGTCGTTCAAAGAGCCTACATCAGCGCGCAAAAACGACGGGGCCGCGCCAACCCCTGATTCATTACACGAGTGAAGGCCATAAACTCTTAAGGAGAGGGACTTCAAAAAAGTGGGACCCAACTTTCATTCATAAAGAGGACTACAAAGAGGCGGTAAAAAGCAAAAACAAGAGGGGAGGCCCTAATCAGAATCGGAGTCGCTCCCGGAGGCTAGCAGCTCCTCCAGGCGCTCCGTCAGGTCAGCCACCTGCTGACGAGGGACGCTAATCTCCTCCCTCTGCCGGTCTATCAACCGGCGTGAGGCCTCCGCCTCCCTGACCGACGCGTCCAAGAATTCTTCGGCAGTCCTCGCAAGCTGCTCATTGCTCGCGAAGGCCGACGCCAGGCTCAGCCGTCAACCGTAACGGAGGTGCGCCTCCCCTCCGAGCACGGCGGCTGTCAAGTGAGGAATGCGACTCACTTGATGATCGCGCTGGAGAGGCCATTCTTTTTGGAGCTTAAACCGAGGGATGGTCAAAACCAATGCCCCTCGGTCGTATTTATACTCGCCAGAGGGTATTTCTATCAGTCGCGCCGTAATTGCCGACCCATAAGAACTTGCCACGCGTCGCCGATTCAATGCTGAAATCCGAGGTATCACGCCCATCCCGAGCAGGATCGATAAGCGCGAGCAGATTGTTCGGGAGTTCCCCAGGCGAACATTTCCGATCTGTCGCCCCTCGCATTAAATGCATTCGGCGCTTCCCCAAGCCGCTTAATACCGCCCCCCTTTTCTCGGAAGTCCGCGATCGGCCGATAACTTGCCCCCTCGGGAGGAGTGGCACGCCAATAAAAGCGTGACAATATACCGCCGTTCCGCTCTGGCGCCCCCTTTATCAAGCGCCACGTGGACCTAACGCTGTGGCCTGCAACGGCGGCTGAATCGCTCCCTCCGAGCTACAATAATCTCTGAACCTCGGCAGGCCAAGCTACAAAATCCTCCGAACCTCGGCAGGGCCGAGCTACCAATTCTCCGAACCTTGGCAGGGCCAAGTAAAATGTTCTCCAAACCTCGGCAGGGCCGAGCTACAAAATCCTCCGAACCTCGGCAGGGCCGAGCTACCAATTCTCCGAACCTTGGCAGGGCCAAGTAAATGTTCTCCGAACTCGGCAGGGCCGAGCTACCCTCCGAACCTCGGCAGGACCGAGCTACCAATTCTCCGAACCTTGGCAGGGCCAAGTAAAATGATCTCCGAACCTCGGCAGGGCCGAGCTACAAAATCCTCCGAACCTCGGCAGGGCCGAGCTACCAATTCTCCGAACCTTGGCAGGGCCAAGTAAAATGTTCTCCGAACCTCGGCAGGGCCGAGCTACAAATCCTCCGAACCTCGGCAGGGCCGAGCTACAAAATTCTCGAACCTTGGCAGGGCCAAGTAAAATGTTCCCCGAAACTCGACTATCCCGAGTGACTGGTTCCTTGAACCATGACGAGAAGGGGTGCGGATTCCCTGAGCTTCGGCCAAGGCCGACCTACGATAAATCGGGCTCTAGAAAAAGCGAAGCGCAAAAACATCAAGTTTCCGACCAGAGCAAGGGGCGTGTTTCCCCGAATGATCTACGAATCGCCGAATACGAACCTCGATTAGTTCGGTGGCGTGAGATCCTCGTCTAAGGACGAACGGAACGCTTTTGTACCCCACAAACAACAATGACTACAAGCTCGGCACAAGAAAAGATAGAGATCAAAAAACAGAACATAACTCTCTTTATTGCCGATCAAGATCAGTTACAAATGCCTCACGGGCGTTACAAGAACATTGAAATGCATAAAATAAAGACAAATTCAAAACCCGAGCAACTGCTCCAAAGCAGACCTAGGCGACTGCGATGTTCCGACGGCCGGATCGACAAATCAGGCAAACCACGAAATCAGTCCACCTGGGTGGATGAATTAAAAGATCCAAAAGGAGGCATGGCCCGCGGATGCTGATTCTGAGGATCCGGACTGCTCCCCTAGGAGGGGGTGCTGGATCGTGGGTCGTCGCCCAGCCAAGGGAACCGGGGACCATCCGACCCCGGTTGCTCCCATATTTCCCCTCCCGTGGCAAGGATTCCCCTCAGAGAAGGGACGGAACCCAAGCCAGCGAAAAAGGGAGAGTCTGTGCGTGCTACGGGGGTGTCGATACGCTTCCTACCATAAGCCCCCCGTAACCGGCCGCAAAGGTCACACGGGAAGAGTTATATGTGCGCTCCCCGTGTGATCTCTGCGCCCCCCATGTGCGCTCTCCATGTGATCTCCGGGACTCATCCCCTAAGGGCGAGCCATCCTCCAGCTAGCTCCCCGGTCGCCCCAGCTATCCGGCGGCAAGGAGCCCATGAGGCCTGATCCTCCCACTCGTAGCAACAAAGAAATGAGCATGATGGAAGCTCTAACGAGAAAGAAGCTTTGGGGATAACCAGATGAGACCCCCTTTTTCCTTTTTATAGGCGGAAATGGACCAGGAAAAGCTACCCAGACTGCGCGTCCCGAGATTTAAACTTCCAACAGTACCTCCACGTGGTCTCTCAAGATTGGCGCCCCACTGCGCGCCAAACCCACCGCCTAAACCAGGACGTGTACGAAGATCCCCTCCTGATCCCGAATCATGGCCAGTAAATGCAGGAAATCGTCCGCTGACGCTTTGAAAACTGGTGGGCTCAGAAAATCGTCCTTTGAAAAAGTACTGTCCAATAGTGACGGTTGCGTGAGCATCGCGACGAGGTAGCCTGCATGGGAAAAGAGCACCTTCCGGAAAGCTCTGATGCAGCTTTATGCCCCCCACTGTGCCGTATCACCGCTTCTAGTAAAGTAAAAACCGAATTGCCTGCGGGATAGCAGGGCGCTGGCAGGATGGCAGGAAGCGCGAAAACCTATTTTATCCGTCGGCCCCAGTCGACCTATTTGTCTGTCGGCCCCAGCCGACCTATTTTGTCTGTCGGCCCCAGCCGATCTATCTTGTCTGTCGGCCCCAGCGACCTATTTCGTCTGTCAGCCCTAGCCGATCTATTTCATCCTTTGGCCCTTGCCGACCCATCTTGTCTGTCGGCCCAAGCCGACCAACTGTGCTCGTCGGTCTTAATCGATCTGCTTCACCCATTGGTACAAGCTGATACTCTCCCAATCTCGAAATAGAGATGACCCAAGACCATCGGGAGCCACAGGCCGATCGAGGAAAGGCTAAGCAACAGCGAAGTCACGCAAGAAAAACTCAAGTGGAAACAGGAAATTTTTTCACTATGAAGCGCTGAATAAATATTTAAGGGATGAAGTACATGAATGGCTCCTAAGAACAGGGTGCACCAGCTTTGGGGGAACCCTCAGTGGCACCTGCGGAGTGCGGCTAGACTCGCCCTTCTCTGACATTTGTACCCCCTCCGCGGCAGTTGCAACCGTCCCTCGGAAATTGCAACTTCGCTGGGACCAGGGGCGGCGCCAGGTTCGGCGTCAGAAACATCGACATATTCGTCTTCGTCCTCCTCTTCAGACTCGCCATCATCGGGGCTCATCGCCATTGAAAAGGGTACCAAACAAGAACAATAAACGTCGAAGAGGATGAAGGCCAGACCCCTTTTGGAAGCAAAACGAAAAGACGCCAAGCGCGCATGCACAATATGTATATATATACACCATGCGGCCGTCACTTCGCTTCTCCGCCAAGGAAACCGCCCCAAAGATACGGGGCATCCCATCCCAGGCGTTCGAAATTGCCTCGACAACCACCCGATCAATCGAAATTCGAAGCGTGGCGCAATCCCAGCCGTCGCTCGCGAGGGAGCCTTAGCCCCGAAGGCAAGATGGCCATGTCGCATTAATTAAGGCATCATTGCGCAAGCCAGTTAAACTAAGATGTCCCATCCAAGACGCGCCATTCGAACTCGTACTCCCTACGCCCGAACCTACGCTTCGAACTAGGGAGTGGAGGGCATGTGTTGGGGGGTAAAATCATCATTGCATTAATGTCCGTGCGAGGCGGCTAAGGCTGACCTCCTCCCTTTGCCTCTTCTGGGCTTCCGTAGCTCGGGCTCCTCCGGGCATCCGTAGCTCGGCCTCCTCCGGGCTTCCGTAGCTCGGCCCCCTCCGGGCTTTCGTAGCTCGGCCTCCTCCGGGCTTCCGTAGCTCGGCCTCCTCCGGGCTTCCTTAGCTCGGCCCCTTCGAGCGATCCACAACCTAACATCTACCTCTGCGGAACCTGACGCGGGAGAGCCCGAACCTATCTGAGCGGCATCCTAGACAAGGAATCATATCGGAACGTGGCCTAAAGCCTATCGTAACCACCCCAGGCCTACTCAACCCGATCTCGAGACACCAAGGAGCTCTCCCAGCCGTCGATACCAAAACAAACAGGGTACGGACCCTAACGGCCCCACAATGGCCTGATTCTGTCCGTCTCCATATCATAACAACCTCCGGACCTTCCAGAAGGTGCTCACGATCCAGGTGGCAGTCTATAAATATCATAATCGCAGATTCCCTCAGGTACGCGACTCTTGACGCACACAAAACTCTGGGCTCGCTCCTCTCTCCCGGCAGCTCGTCGGTGCTCTGCCCCTCCTAGAGCTTTCGATTGGCCGCCTCCTGGAGAGGTCTCCCGAAGAGATCCACCTCCCCATTGTCTGGTTGATCGCCGATTCCTTCCTCACTGACTTGAGCGTCGGAGGGCCTTCCACGGAGGATCACCCCAGCGTCCCTCCGTGTGTGGGCTTCCTTTTTTGCAGGTCCATCGCACCCCTCTCCCTGGAGATCGACCGCGTCCGAGTCGGAGGACGGATCCCGGCGGCAACAATATATATATATATATATATATATATATATATATATATATACAAATGGGTACTCACACAATTCTGATATGAAGACAGCCTATAAGGTTAAAAAAAAAAAGATACATATGAAGATGTTGGAAAATAATTTTGATCTTTGCAAAAAAAAACCCTTCCTAGAAATTGCTAAAGAATTAATATAGAAATTTAAATACATAAATAAAGTAAAAAATCAAAGAAGATATGAATCAAGCCAGGATCTAGCCGTGTTAGATACTACCGTAAGGATCATATTTTTGCCCCTTAGTGCAGGTATTAGCGATCAATGGATCAGATTTTCTTTCGCCCCTTCATGCAGGTTATTAGCGATTTGTCACTCGGCTCGACCCGATCCTCTTACCACAAGCACGATCGCATGGAAGTGCAACCCAATGATTACCCTCTAGAAAAGATCAATAAAAAATTAGAAATAAAATGAGATGAAATAATTTATAGGGCTATTCAAAAACGATTCTACTCTATCTCAATAAAAGCTCTAGCGGGCTTGGCCTATAATGACCTTAAAGGCCTGGTAGTGTTAACCCCAAATTAAATCAGAAATGGATTAATAAATTAATTGATTGAACTATTTCTGGACGTTCACGAACGTTGGCAAGCAACACTCACCCAACGAGTCGCAAGAGCGTTGAGCCCAAGTCCCATGCGAGCAATTAATGCTCGCATGGGTCCCTTTTTTTATTTTTAAATCTTTTTTCAAAGAAGAGAGGGTGGAATCTTGTCACCCTGAGACCAGATCCAGTCAATAGAATGTTGTGCAGCATAGAAAGCCACCCAGTCAATAGAATGCTGTGCAGCATAGAAGGCCATCTAGTCCGCTGCAGAGTTTGCCTCTCGATAAACATGGCGGGCTATAGTAACCGTGGGGTCCTGCAATAGCTGTCAACTATCGCAAAGAAATGGATGAGCATCCTCGCGATCTGCTCCACCCTGGATCCAACCGATGACGGTAGCGGAGTCTCCCTCAATGAAGATCCTCTAAGCCCGCAACTGTTGGATCGCTCTGACAATGCTCGCCTATGCAGCTCTGAGCTCAACTTCTAGAACATAATAGTCGTGAAGGGAGGTCTCGCCGGCCGCCAAAAGTCTTCCATCATTGAAGCGAATAATGTACTCTACTCTACTAGTGGTACCGCGGACGCTGCCATCAAAATTTACCTTAACAAATCTCAAAGGGAAGGGCTCCCAGGAGATAGAAGTCACCCTATGGGCCGCTACCGAAGCAGCATAGGAGGCGCCCTATGGGCCGCTACCGAAGCAGCATAGGAGGCCCAAGAGCCTAGGGTAGTCTGGTTAGTGGTAGCATCAAATCGCCGTTACTCGAATACTAAGCATCTGGCTCGCAGAATAATCCAGTGGATCGAGGTATCCTCTGCCTCAAAGATCATAGCATTCCTAGCCAACCAGTTTTGATATGCAATATAGGTAGCTAAATAGGCCTCATAAGCCAAACTTAGGTGGATGAACCGGAGAAAGGAATGCAGCCCGACATTGCCATCATCATCTCAAGGCCATCTCGCAGCATTCCTCCAAATCTGCCTCGCCCTAGGATAGCTTAGAATAGCATGCTCTGTCGTCTCTTCATGAGCCCCATAAAATGGCAAGACCTCGTATTGTCCATGCCTCTCCGACTGAGGAGAGCCTTTGTTGGGAGATGGTTCCAGGACATTTTCCACAAAAGAGCTATACCCTCGAATGGATTGGGAGTCTCCAAATCCATGCTATCCTAAAAGTGGTGATAGATGGTCCCCTACATAGGTTATAGATGGAACAGGAAGGTGCTTTGGGATAGCACGAAGGACCCCAGACCCTAATATCAGGCCCCCGGTGAAGAGGAATTGGAACAGCAAGGATCCAAAAAACCAGCTGGGACCCAAACAGCCTAGAGAGTTCCTGGGTTCTCCAGGTCCTGCCATCTTCCCTTAATAGATCATGGACTGGTGCGGGCACCAGGATCAAGCAGAGGATTCTTAACCCTCTGTGGATATCTGATTAGTTATGATTCATGACTTAAGTTGGAAAATAAAGTTTAGTTTATTTTGAGTCCCGTTTAGTTCATTTTATTCTAAATTGAGTCCTATCCAGTTCAGTTTATTTTAATGTGAGTCATGTAGTAAGTTCATCAGCTTACAAGAGGAGACATCCGTATTGGAGCAGAAGACAAGGCCATCACAGTCAGATAGAGCAACTGCTAAATTCAAGTTGGTGCCATACCTACTTCAAGCAGCCCACATGCCACCTAGCAGAGCAAGCAACCTTCTTAATCTGGATGATCATTTTTTTCATTTGGCCGATGCTGATTTCATGCCAAATTAAGCTGCCACTGATTGCATCTAGAAGATCACCTTCCTCATCTGGACGCTGCAGATTTCATGCCAAATTTGATTAGGACGCCTTTTTTTCTTTTCTCTCTTTAAATATCTGTATTTTCTGGGCCCCAAGTCTCTTGCTTTATAAAAGAGACCCTCTTGTATGAATGATGTATCTTTTATTATTAATCAATCAATCCAAGTTTTAAGTTATTGTAATTTTTGTTAATTGGTTCTCTGGTGCTCTTGTTTCCCTCCTCCTACGCGTGCCAACATTCCAAGTCTCTAGGAGAAACCCTGGCTGCCACCTTTGTCTTCCAATAGTGGACACCCAAGAACCCTTGGCCGGCCTCCCCTTTTCTCTACTCCTTCCTTATCTCTTTGCCTCTATTCTAAATTTTCTCTATTATTCTTTAACCCTTGTATGGTGATCTTGCAGATCCCTCAGTAGCCACAAATCCAGGATTCAAGGAGATCGTCATTCGGGTCAGCGGATACTTGGCCGCAGATCCGTGGGCTCAAGGCTTGGTCATCTAGGGCGCATCTACCAGGCAGAGCAATCCCTTTAATACTTTAATCTTTTCCCTCTTGCCAGATAGACCCTCCTAATCTACTAGTAACTTTATTGTAGGAGAGCAAGCCCTACCGAGGCTTCTTAGCCTCGGCGATCTTCTTCCTTATTTTTTAGGAACTATTTCGCGTGCGGATTTACTGTGAATTTTTCTAAATCCCTCTTAGACTATTACTTTGGGAGAATAATCAACTACAATTATTAATTATTAAAAAAAATTACTTACATGCGAATCGGTCCTGCATCAGTTTGGTATTAGAGCATAGTTAGGGCTTAATTTTAATTCATGTTATTATCAGTATATTATCTATTAATAGAATTGTTTCTGCTTACATACACATCAAAAAATTATGAAATTTATTTTTCTAGATTCGTTATAATTTAAAGTATTTTTTTTATTTTTTAAGAATTTAATTCAATCTATAAATTAATTGCATGCCTAATTATTCATAAAAAATAAAAATTCTTGAGATTTTGTTAATTTTTGAGGATTTAATTCAATCTGTGAAAAAAAAAATTCTGAGATTTATTGCTATTTAAAGATTTCTAGATTAGGGTTTGTGTTTTACATGTCATTCATCTGTATTAAATTACTCTTAACGGCTTTCATTGATGTGGGAGGGATTGAGACCCCTTCCTTGGCCCAAAATAACCATTCGTGCATTCCGATCCCAAGCCTTTAATCTAAAACTGAGTAGCAACCTAATTGACATTTGTCCTAGAGGGCTAGGGACACCAACAGTCGGTTTAGTGTACTAGAGGAGACTAGTACAAATCAATCTGGCGTGTGCTCTGAAATTGGTGTCTAGAAGGGAGGTCAAATATCAAACGACTTAAGCGGAGTATTGGGGTTATTCTAATTAGGCTCCTGCAATTTGTGGGATGAGCCTCCCCCCCTTCCACCTGTCCCAACTGGCCAATTGAAGAGTTACTGTTAGATTGGCTTGCATTAAGCCAAATCCTTTACTCTAGATGACTAAGTCTAACATACCATAGTCCGAGTCAGTCTGAGTCTTGTATACTTGATTGTGCTTGCATGTACACTAGATAAGGAGCATCTTTTCGCCCATCACCACCTCCATTACAGGCTGAACCCATGGCTAATCAAAGCATTGATGATCACTTAAGGATCATCACTAAACAACTAGCCCAAATGAACCAAGACATCAAGCAATCTGAGGCTAGATTAGGGTCCATGTTCGATCAAGTCGAAACTAGGTTGGGCATCCTAGATGGAGCCCGTGAGCCCTACACTAAGTCTAATCATGAGACCCCACCTCATCCTAAGAGAGCCCAACAGCCTGACCTCTACATAAGGCCAAACCCTAGGAGACCACTTTGACATGATCTAGTCCTAGATGTCCTCCCTAGGAGACCCAATCATGAGGCAGTAGACCAAGAAGAAAGAGCCCTTAGAAGTATCAGACTTGAAGCACCTACTTTCGATGGCTCTATGGACCCTAAGGACTACCTAGATTGGGAGGAAGGGATGGACCAGTACTTTGACTGGTATGATATATCTGAAGAGCGTAAGTTTAAGTTTGCCAAGCTCAAGTTAGTATGACAGGCTAGGTTATACTGGGCACTTTAGAACGAAAGCAATTATTAGAGGGAACATCTCAATATTCCCCCAATATAACCTAGCCTGTCGAACTAATCTAAGTTTGGCAAATTTATATTTTCTCTCCTCGATCATCTCGTACCACTCAAAATATTGATCCATTTCACCTTCCCAATCGACAAACATCTTGAGGTCTAAACTTTCATCAAAAGTGGGTGCTTCTAATATGATATTCCTAAGAATTCTCTCATTTGGGTTCATAATATTAGGATTGGATCTCCTATGGTAGTACTATGGATCATGGTTTGGGGTTCTTCAAGGGTCTAACTCAGACTCAGTCCTAGTCTCATGACTCTCCTCTAGGAATCTCACTCGGTCATTCAACAGGGCCAACTGTTCAGTAATGGTCCTAAGCATGGCTCCAAAATTATTATCAATGGCTGGGTCTGATGGTGACTGATTCTGACTTGGTTGGTATGGGCTCCTGATCTAGTGGTTATACATGACTCAAGCAAGCTCATAAATGACTCAAGTTTATCTTGTACTATGGTTTACTAGACCTAGCAGTTTAAGTATAGTGAGTCGACTAAGTCACAACCACGATAATAAGTATGTTGTCCACTGGTCAGGTAGAAGGTAGGAATGTGGGAGCTCCCCTACTTTCGTAGGGACCCAATTAAGAAACCGCAACACCACTTGGTCGTTTGACTCTTGACCCCTAGTCTTAGACACTAGCTTCTACACACAAATGTTGATTTGGGTGCAATTAGTTTTTCCAAGTTAAGTTGAACTGAACTCGTGGGTGTCCTTAATGCTCAATTAAGTGCTACTCGATTTTAAAATTAAGGCTTAGGTTCACAATGCAGGTTGGTGGTTTTATGGGCCAAGAAAGGATGATGAAATCCCCATCATATCTTAGATGCTCGGTACCCTTGAATAACTTAAAGAAGATGAATACTCAAGACACGGATTAGCGTGTTGGGTCCTCAACCAGAAAGAATCACGTCCGACCTTAGCACATTACTCTCTCAGGTCATAGATATGTTTGCATATATCCGCTTAGGAGGTGTGACACTTTAGGATTTAGGAATGCAACAATACAATTTTTTATTGTTGTGTGTGCAGAATTTCAGCATGGTTTTAAGTTGTTTATGATGTAATTCGGGGCTAACAGCTATCAGGCCTTAAGGCCATATGGGCTAAGCCGTTGGAGTTTTTCTGGGCTAATTCAAGATTAAAGAATGTATCAATCAGGCCTAAATCTGCTTAGAAAAAAATTTTTTATTATTATTTTTTATTGTTACTATTTTATTATTGTTACTATTGATCTTTTCCTTGGACATCTGAAGAAGTCGTTGGGTTGCACCTCCATGCGATTGTCCTCATGGTAGGAGGTTCGGATCGAGCCGGATCATTGTACCTTAGGGGATAAATCGCCTTCAACCTATACGAAGGGGTAAAACTAGTCCTTAGGGCAGTGTCTAACACGCCTCGGTCCAGGCATGATTCTTCTCTTTTTTAATTTTAAGTTATTTGTGCATATAAATTTTTAAAATAAATTTTCTAGCAATTTCTAGGAAAGAGGTTTTGCAAAAACAAAAAATATTTTCTAACAATATAATCTATACTTGAAGGAGTAAACTATGAAAACTACTCACTGATAAAATATTTTTCATGCGCTTCGTGATGGTTCTTTTAGTAAAATTTTCCCCTTAAATGTGATAGAACTCAGTTGAATAGAATGGCATTGTTGTTGAAAAATAAGTTTCTTATAAGAATTTGTTTAGGTTATCATCCTTACAGAACTCCATAAGATTTTGTTCTAGCCGGTTGGACTTCTCTGTCTTTCTTGACTTCATGTCATTCTTGTGGTAAGGAAGAGAAGGTTTCAGGAGTTTCGTAAAGCTAGCGTAGAACCCAACCCTAAGCTGATCAGGGTTTAGATTAATTGGGCTAAGGTTATCAGTGGGCAAAGGTTATTAACAGGCCGAAAAAAAAAAACAAAGATCAAGAATAGATCTTGATCTCTGTTTCCTAAAACGGGAGATGTACTCCCGATCAATTTAGAAAAACCAAGAATCCAAAGCCTAGTCAAAGGAGGATTTTGGAGGAGCCAAAAGTCGATTTATAGCCGGGATTTGGGTGTGATCCGGAGACAAAAAAGAGGTGCCAACGGGAAGGAGAAATAGGCTCAAGGTGCTCTGTTTTTCTTCATCAGGGAAGCAAGTTTTTCCTCCTTCCCTCTTAGTATGGCTCTCTTCCTTCTTTTGAACCACAGCAAGCTACCGATGAACGCTGGAGTCAAAAGAAGGGCGGATGCTCTGTTTTGGTTCCCTTATTCCACGAACAAGAACTAGATTAGGTTAGGTCATCCCATAGGTGCCGGCGAGACCGCTTCCCACGGTCGGGAGGAGGACATCAAGTCGCGGCTTCTAGCCACCGTACCTCGATTTTTAGCTGGCCTGTGGTGCAATGCCGGTGACTAGGAAGCCGTTGCTGCCATGTTGATCGTGGGTGAGGAGCTCCGGCCAACCGAGGGCGGCTGGAGGCGAGCTCTTGGCGTTGGAATCAAATGGCGATCAATCCCCTATTTTGGGGGAGCTGCTATATACACCACAAAAATTACTCTCTACACCTCCAAAGATTTTAAAATTTTTTAAATTACTTTTCACACCATCTAATTTTTCTCTACACCCCCTCAAATTTAAAAAACCAAAATTACCCTCAACCCCCACCCTATTTCTCTTTACATCCCTCTTCTCCCACCACACCTGTTCTCCCCACATCCCTTTCCCTTCCCCTTCCTCCCCGATAGCGATCGGCGACAGCGGCGATGAGCGAAGGCGTGCGGTGGCGACCTATTTCTTTCCACACCATACCCTTCATCCTCCCCCATTCCCCGATGGCAGCGGCGATGAGTACAACAAATATTGGACCATTCGGCTTGATTAGGCCGAACATTCCCATAGTGTTCGGCCTGACTAGGCCAAACCGTTTGGCAGGGTTCTTGTAGAAAAATGCTTATTGTTTAGTTCTTCAATTATTTACATGGGACAAGCAAGCTTCAAGATGAATAACGATTCATAAAAATGATCCTAAATAGTTGAAACAAGACCTGATAGATGCTTGTAGAACTGATCTCGACCATACAATGGATAGGCCGGATTAAGAAGCCCATAGTCAACGTCATCCTCCCCTTTGGACTATGCAAGCACATAATGCATTAAAAGCACAGCCAGGCGCTATGGGTGGTCCATGCCCCAGCTGCCATAAACTATGGAGCTTCTCTGTTGGGCCAAATAGAAAGATTCTGTTCGATTGTAGGGCCGAACAAAGCCTTACTGTTTGGCATACCACGGCCGAAAAGAGCACGATTCAATAAAAAAAAAAATAGGTAAAAATATGAACCTTTGTATCCGTAGAATCTTTCTAAATTGCTAATTGTTTGTTCATTGTTGAAATGAAGGTTCAAATCCCTTCAAACAAGGGGTTTAATGGGTTTAATGGATTGAGGGGACGAGGGGTTGAAGAAATGAAATGGTGAGAGGAGACGGGGGTGGGGGGGGGTGTGATTTAGGATGGGGTGTAGAGAGAAATTTCAGAGGGTATAAATGTCATTCTATAATGGGATAAATTGGGTTTTTTTTAAGTGTGGGTGTAGAAAGTAATTTTTATGGTGTATATAGAAATTCCTTGTTTTGGTGTCCCATTTAAATGTAATGATGTACTTGTCCCCAATTTACAATGATGTGCATCCTCTAAATGCCAAAATGCTGCACGTGTCCCTACGAGTTGAACCAAGTGAGGAATAATCTTGGAATAACTATTTCAGGCTAGTTATTTTTTAGAATAAATATTTGGGATAATTTCTTCAAAACCAAATTTAAAAAAAATGGTATTTATATTAGGGTTTAAGTTGTACCAATTGACTAACCATATAATAAATCCAAAGTTAGGTATGTGAAACATATTTAAAAACTAAGATATTGGATGTTCCTTGCCAGGTCCCTAAGAAGGAATTTTTAAAACCTAGCAATAATAGATCCATCGGGCTAGGAGGGAGTTTTAAAATAACAGAATATAAATATGGATATATGCTGACTAAGCCTAACCTATGTGATAAGTTTTAAGGAAGAAATCCCAAGTTGAATTAGGTAATTTGTCTCATATTTATCAGGTAAGTAGTGATTGGCCATTGCTAGAATTGATCATGTTCTTAAGTAATTAAATATTTATAACACATGCAATGCTTAGTTTATGAATATTGCTTGCCATGCATATTGATATGTTATCATGATTTATATTTTGATATTGATTATTTATTATTCATGATGAGTTGATGAAAGATGTTGGATAGGTTTTTTTATTAGTAAGATTGATAAAGAGATGATGAAACCGAACATAAGCTTTTAAACATGACCATATTGGATGACTATGGATCCCACCAGTAGAGGTTAAACATTGGTAAAACCTACGATGTTGGGGGGCATACATGGTCAGGACCTTGCTTGTGGAGTAGATGCAATGCTATAATGAAATTAAGATTGTAAAAGATACCGATTACTTATTTTAAACTATTAAATTGCATTTGCATATTGATATTATATTATATTCCTATATGGCTAATTATTACTTACTCGACTATAGAGTCCATGATTATTTTCTCTTTCTTTTTTAAATTATGCTCAATAGTTGTATGAGGATACTACTGTAAGAGTGCTTAGATGTGTAAGGAGAATAAAGACTTTAATATCTAGTCTTATTGAGATCTAGTATTTTAAAGAGTGGTTTTCTAATTAAATGCTTTTATTTTTTGTGTATCTTTTTAACTTTATGATTAGAACTTTACACTGCTAAATTGTGGTATCATAGGTAATGCTTTGTATTTTTGTAAGGAACTCCTTTATGAGTATGTAGTGGTTGTCATGACTCTTATCTCGAAACTCAGGTTCAAAGCATGACAACTTAAGTGGTAACAGAGCATGCAAAGCTAGGTAATGAAACAAGAATAAAAGATAAGAATTGAGTGTAGGTGAATAGATCACAAAAGATAAGGTGAGATGGGCATATTATTTAATAAAAAAATATATACACTTAGAGAAGGGATTTGCAAAGGATACTTGGTCACTAATTTTTGTTCTTGATGGAGTAGGATTACATGGCTCTGTGTAGAGGAAGGTGAGCTACTAACAATGTTGTTTGGAATTTTCAAACTGATAGGCTGATGATACTCCTATGCCAGAAGGAGTTAGCAACCTCCTAGAAAAATACTCCGATAGATCCTTAGGGACTAGGGAAGTGCCAACTGATGCAAGCATTAGTTGGTATGATGCAATTGCAGTAACATTTATTGTAGCAACAAATGCAATAATAACAAGCTTAACATCAATAGCTAGAGATAGTCACGACTCATCAAGAAAAGAGAGGCAGTATCTTAGAATTTAAGAAGTTAGCCCCACCTCCATTCAAGGGTATCACTGAGCCCCCTGAAGGTGAATTGTGGATCAAGAAAATGGAGAAACCTTTGCAACACTAAGGTGTCTGGAGGAGGATAAAGTAACTTTTGTAGTACACATGTTATCGAGCAAAGCATATGTTTGGTGACAGATGTTGAAGAACATACGCAAATATTTTTGAGACATCTCAAAGTCCATGTAACTTGTGAGAATTTAAAATCAGTTGATTTTGTTGTTATTGTGAGGAAGAACTCAAAATTGGTTCTGAAATTTCTTGAGCACACATGTTACTAGTTATGGAGAAAATCTGAGTCAATGTATTTACAAATCCTCAAGTCAAATATTTAAAAAGAATTTAATTTTCGAAAGGAAAAAAAATGTGAGATGATAGAGTTTTTTTTTCTTTCCCTGAATAGCTGGCCTTGTTGATCATATGGCTTTATGAGGTGCAAAAATTATCATGATACTTCGTTTTACTCTCATATATTGTGGTAACTTGCATTCACTTGATTTCAATACATATAAATTCTTAACCCAGTGAAGTACATGGTAAGATCAAACCCATGTAACACTGAACAACCATTCTACCTTCAACTTCTGACACATGAAGCCTCATTAAGTGTTTAGGTATTGATGATGGTCCAAAAGTCAATCCTTACTTCCTCCATTATTAGACTTGCATTTGACAATTTTTTGTTATACATGCACCATCCTTGTTAATTATCACCTGATTTTAAGCACCTGATTTCTTTAATTCCTTCATAGATGATGAGTGATGATCATCTATGCATAACCTGTCCAGATGCATCATATTGTGCAGGACATTACATACAAATAGAGGTTGACAGCATATTAATTATTCCAAGTGGTCGGTCCATGCTAATTAAGCTATTTCAAAAATTAAGCTATTTCAAAGACATAATTTGCTACGGTCACTCTCCAATTAACCCTCTGCTCCTGAATGTTTGGTCTACTCTGCGAGAGGTCTCAGATTCCAGTCTGGCATATATACCGAGAGGCCAACTCGGTGGTCGACTGGTTTGCGGGTGCAGCGGTCTATTTTTGGGTTTTGGTTATGGAAATAGGGTGACCCTATCCCATTGTACTTAAATAGCTTCTATTTTCTGATCTATCAGGACTGAAAACTAGACTGGTGTGATCACCCATCCTTTCCAAAAAAAAAGAAGACAATTTCAATGCTAGTACATGTTTCTGTATAAGGCAGTCTATTTGCAGAGCAGCAACCTTCCAATTATGTATGGTAGGAAGAATGTCTAATTAAGGGAAGAAACTCCATGAAACAAATTAATCATCCATAGATTTCCTGGTTCAAACTTTGCATTACAATGTCAAGAGAGAGATAGTCCTACAAAATCCAATGTACTACCCATCTTATTCTCTACTCATGATGCTTAAACTTATATGTGGCCTTTACAATCTAGAGCAATAGATTACACTAGGAGGATGACCGACCATATATTTATTCTTAATCATTCATATTAAGCTTCTTCCACCAAGTCCTACACTACAATAATGAACTCTTAAGATCCATCATGCATGGTGATGTCCCTACTCATAACATACCAGAATTAGATCAAAGAGTATAATAAAATTTTATTATAAATATATGCTTCTCCCATGCAATAATGTGCATGTCTGAGTCCAAAAATGTCTCGGATTATTTTCAATGGCACAAGTAATAGTCCTTGGAGTCCAAAAGCAAAATAGGACAACTTCCCTAAATTGATGTAATATTATTCTCGCACACACTCTCTCTATTTCAGAGAAACAGAGATCTCCTCACCGCCTCATGCGAGAGGCAGTGGAACTGACCCTCTCTATACGAATTGATACGGATTGATACGAATCCTATTATCAATCTGCTCCTAATCCTTCTCTGTTTAGATTTGGCAGACCCTCTCTATATATTAACAAAGAGTCCTATTATCAATATGCTCCTAATCCTCCTATGTTTGATTTGTCAAGAACCATACCCTCCCTATATATTGATGAAGAGTTCAATCCATGCAGAGCTCCAAGGATAGGGTATGAATAAAATTGAAGAAGATCAAATGGTTGTCCAATACTAATCTAGGGCTTCTTCTGAATATCTTCAGCATGGTCTCAACAAGAGTAATACACTTTCCTTGAATTATTATAGGACTCAAATAAAATAAAAATGCATGACCTAAATATTGGACTAAACCAAACTTGACTGACTCAGTAATAGACTGGACTCGACCAACTAGAAAAAATACAAGACTTCTAGGGTTTAAAGATTCAAATGGAACCCTGCAACCTTTTTCTCACATTTGCTTCTGCACCAATTCTCCCAGGTGGAAGGAACTGATCCCATCGAGTAAGGGTCGTTTGACTCTGGTACTCCTCTAGCAGGTTTGGGTCCAAGCTTTGCAAATCTTCTCTAGATATCCATGGTCCTCAGATTCGGGCCGACCTTGCCAACGAACCAAGTATCGCTGGTAACCTTTGTTTCGGGTCGAGATAGCTTGGTCATCCAGAATTTGCTCAATCCTATCCTTTTGCTCAGGCTAAATAGTAGGTAAACACATAGGGGTGGGCTCGCTCTCAAAGGAAGGTTTAGGTCTGAAAGTCTCATTAGGTTTCATCGCTGGCTCCCTATACTCTACTAAGTCTGAAACATTGAAAGTGGAGCTAATGCCTAACATAGAAGGTAACTCCAGCACATAGGCATTGGTTTCCACTTTCTTCATCATTCTAAAAGGACTAGCTCCATGAGCATGTAACTTTCTAACGGTTCTCGAAGGAAACCGCTCAGGCCTTAACCTAACGATGACATAATCTCTTCTACAAACTCTTGGACTCATTTTTGGGAATTAGACAACCATTTATATGTTTCATTACTTATGTTAATCTTTGCGCTAATCTCCTTATTCAAGTCCTTAATATGCTGTGCCAATGATACTGCAGACTCGGAGACTCGTGTGTGAATAGGTAATGGAATTAGGTCAAGTGGCTTGTGGGCTTGTACCCATGGAAAATTTTGAATGGGCTCTTTTAGTGGACTTTGACCAAGCGTTGTAAGCAAACTCAGCTCTAGATAGCAGTAAATTTTAATCCCTGGTGTTTTCTCCTACAAGGCATCTCAGAAGATTTCCTAGACTATGGTTCACTACTTCTGTCTGGCCATCAGTTTGGGGATGGTAAGCTATGAAAAAGTTTAACTTAGTCCCTAACTTAAGCCAGAGGGTCTTTCAAAAATAGCTGGTGAACTGGACATCCCTATCTAAAACTATGGTCTTAGGTAAGCCATGGAGTCTAAGATCTCATCAAAAATAGTTGGCTACCCTAGATGCATCGAAGGTCTGGGAACAAGGCAAGAAATGAGCCATGTTGAAGAACCTATCGACCACTACATGAATCGAATCATATTTTCTTTGGGTCCTACGTAATCCTAACACAAAATTCATACTCAAATCTTTCCATGGGTGCTCGGGTATGGGCAAAGGGGTATAAAGGTCAGTATTTATTTTTGCTTTTGGCAACAATGCAGGTTCTACACCTGATCATAATTTGCTACGTCCCTTTTTAAACTAGGCCAAAGAATCGATCTTCTACAACTTAGATCATCTTATCCTTACCAAAATGACCAGCTAGTCCTTCTGCATGGGTCTCTCAAACTAGGAATTCCCTTATGACATTCTAGGAATGCAGAGCCTATGGTGTTGAAACAAATAATCATCTAAGAGGGTATACTCACTATACTTACTAGATGGTCCCTGGATCAAAGTCTGATGAATGTCCTTAAAATTGAGGCATGACTCATACTCTTCCTTTAGTTGCTCAAACCCTATAACCTCAGTCCTAACAGAATTCAAGAGCAGGATCGATGACTAAGAGCATCTGCCACCTTATTCTTGGTTCTGCTCTATGTTTTAATACAAAAGTGTAGGCCTGATGTATTCTACCCATTTTGCATGCCTAGGGTTAAGCTTCTTTTGAGAATTTAGGAACCTAAGGGCCTCATGGTCATAAAACAATAAAATTCCTGCAGTAGCAAGTAGTGTCTCCAATACCTTAAAGCTTGCACTACCATATAAATTTTTATCATAGATAGAATACCTAAGCTTAGCGTCATTGAGCTTCTCACTGAAGAATGCTACTAGATGGTTCTCTTGGCTTAGGACACCTCCTATCCCTATACCTAAGGCATCACAGCAACCTCAAACACTTTGAAAAAATCGAATAATTTCAAAATGGGTGCCTGGGTCATTTTGTCCTTAAGTTCTAGGAAGGCTCTATTGGCGGCTTTGGTCCATTCAAAATCTCCCTTCCTAATACAATTGGTAATGGGTGTGACTATCATACTGAACCCCCTAATGAATCTTCTATAGAAGGTAGCTAGGCCATGGAAACTATGAACTTCGTGGACACTAGTAGGCACCGGCCACTCAACTATGGACTTGATGGGTCAGACACTCAGGGGTCACAACAAATCCTAAGAAGACAACTCTATGGGTTAATAAATCATACTTTTTGAAATTAGCATAGAGATTATCATTTCTAAGGGTTGACATACTTGCCTAAGGTGGTCTAAATGGTTTTTCTTGGTCTTACTATTAATCCGGATGTCATCAAAATAGACTACAATAAATTTTTTTATGAACATCTAAGAACTTGGGTCATGATCCTCATAAATGTATTCGGTGCGTTGAACAAGCCAAAAGGTATCACTACCACTCATATAGGCCATCCTTAGTTTTAAATGTGGTCTTCTACTCATCCTCGGATCTAATTCTAACATGGTGATAACCACTCTTAAGATCAATCTTCGAGAATGTGGTTGCATTGGCCATCATGTCTAACATATCATCTTGGCGGAGTATGAGGAATCTAAATTATGTCTACGCACATCCTCCATGTACCATCTTTCTTAGGGGTTAATAGGGTTGAAATAGCACAATGACTCAAACTTTTCCTAATAAACCCTTTCTTAAGTAACTCTCCAACCTGTTTCTACATCTCTAGAAATTCAGCTGGGTTTATCCTATAGTGGGGCAGGTTGGGCAAAGTGGCTCCCAGAACTAGGTCAATGGCATGCTGAATATCCCTAAGGGATGGAAGGTGGTCAGGAAGGTCTTCGGAAAAGACATCTTTGAACTCTTTTAATTTTTTTTAAACTTTCTAAGGGTGCTCTACGGGGTCGGATCTTGCTTTTCTAGCTGTCAACATCCAAATGGGTGAACCTTCATTGATTTCTTGTTCTAATACTTTAGCATTAATTAGGTTCAGTCCAAGCATCTTCTCTTTTAATTGACTCGAACCCTCTTGATGTTCCTTAGGTGGGGTAGGGTAAACCATAATTTTCTTTCCATGATAATTAAAGGAACACGAATTTGATCGGCCAAAAAGGGTCGCCTCATGATCGAACAACCAAGGCCTACCCAGAATGAGACTGCTTACTCCATGGGTAAGACATCACACCATATCGTTTCCTGATAAGACTGAAACTGAATTTAAACTGGGCATCTCATCTTGATAGGTATAGAGGTAGAATCTATCCATGACACCTTATAGGGGTTAGGATGTGGAACATGTGTTAATCCTAGAGTATTGACTGCACTGGATGAATGGCATTAACACAACTTTCACTATCTATGATGAGTTTGCAAACCTTAGCCCCTATCTTGAGAAAAGTCTGTAGGATGTTAGTCCTACGCCAGTCCTCTTAAACTTTGGTTTGAGATAGGATGCACCTCACAACTCCTAATAGGTCAAGCTCTATGGATTCCTCTCCTCCCTCATACTTCTCAACTAAATTTAATCCAGCCTCATAAATTTCTTCTCGCATTCCTCGCTAGGCTCATGATTTTCTTTCTCAAACTCACCTATGTGTAAGGACCTAGAAACATTGGCTAACGAAGTGGCCTGTCTTATGACACCTAAAACATGCTGAGTTGGGAACAGGGGTCCTATAGGTTTTGAGTGCCTTACCCTTGTCATCTGATTTGTTCACTGGGGTGCCTAGGTTGGATCTACTATTTGGGGCTTGACTGGGTCCTGGTCTCTGGCTTGGGTATTAGTCCTCGAAGGTTCTGATCTATGGAACATGGGTTATTTCTGGAACCTCTCAAAATTTCTAGCAACTTGGTTAGTGGTCATTGACTTCTCTCAAATATAGTTCCTTTGAATATCTTCCTTAGACCAGATCTAAACCTAGACAAGGTGGCCTCTTCCGACTCAACAATGTGACATCTTGGGACAAATTCAACAAATTTCTTAATATACTCAGAAACGATTTTGTTGCCTTGGCTTAACCTTTGCCATTGGTCTAAGAGTTTATGTTGGTAGGACATGGGTGCATACTTCTCTCTTATGCTCTATTTGGATGAAGAGAAAGTGAAGAAAGAAAACTGAGGAAGAAAAAAGTGGAAGAAAAAAAAATTGGAGAGAAATATTTTCTCTCTTTCTGTTTGGATGAGTGGAAGAAAAATAGAGAGGAGAGAAAATTGATAATTGACAATGACAATAATGTCCTTATTATAAATGATTAAAAAATGCATCAATTTTTTTCTTGATGGGTCAATATCGGAATGAAAAAAAATGAAAGAGCACTTTTGAGTTTTCTTTCCAAAATCTCTTCGGTTTTGAAGAGAAAACTTTTATGTGGGGCCCACCACTTTTTTCTCTCTGTTTTTCTCTCTAGTTTTCTTTTCTCCCTACTTTTCTCTTCATCCAAACAAGATAAACTTTATTTTCTCTCCTGTTTTTCCCTAATTTTCTTTCCTCCCTACTTTTCTCTCCATCCAAATAGAGGCTTAGTCTAACCTTCATGGCTCTCCAGGTGGTTATGGAAACATCACCTTTCCGTCTAATCAACATCTTAATATTCCCCCAATATAACCTAGCCTATCAAACTAATCTAAGTTTGGCAAATTTATATTTCTTTCCATCTCGTACCACATAAATATTATCCATTTCACCTTTCCCAATCGACAAACACCTTGAGGTCTAAACTTTCATCAAAAGTGGGTGCTTCTAATATGATATTCCTAAGAATTCTCTCATTTGGGTTCACAATATCAGGATTGGGTCTCCTATGGTAGTACTCTGGATCATGGTTTGGGGTTCTTCGGGGTTTAACTCAGACTAGTCCTAGTCTCATGACTCTCCTCTAGGAATCTCACTCGGTCATTCAACAGGGCCAACTATTCAGTAATGGTCCTAAGCATGGCTCCAAAATTATTATCAATGGGTGGGTCTGATGGTGACTGATTCTACTTGGTTGGTATGGGCTCCTGATCTAGTGGTCATACACGACTCAAGCAAGCTCATAAATGACTAAAGATTATCTCGTACTATGGTTTACTAGACCTAGCAGTTCAAGTAAAGTGAGTCGACTAAGTCACAACCATGATAATAAGTATGTTGTCCACTGGTCAGGTAGAAGGTGGGAATGTGGGAGGCCCCCCTACTTTCGTAGGGACCCAATTAAGAAACCACAACACCACTTGGTCGTTTGACTCTTGACCCCGTCTTAGACACTAGCTTCTACACACAAATGTTGATTTGGTGCAACTAGTTTTTCCAAGTTAAGTTGAACTGAACTCATGGGTGTCCTTAATGCTCAATTAAGTGCTACTCGATTTTAAAATTAAGCTTAGTTCACAATGCAGGTTGGTGGTTTTCTGGGCCAAGATGAAATCCCCATCATATCTTAGATGCTCGGTACCCTTGAATAACTTAAAGAAGATGAATACTCAAGACAGAATTAGCGTATTGGGTCCTCAACCAGAAAAGTCACGTCCGGCCTTGGCTCATTACTCTCTTGGGTCATAGATATGTTTGATATATCCGCTTAGGAGGTGTGACACTTTAGGATTTAGGAATGCAACAATACAATTTTTTTATTATTGTGTGTGCAGAATTTCAGCATGGTTTGATCTCAGCACCAGCAAGCTGCAGAAAATCTCAAAAATAACGTAAGAAATTTAATCATAAATTTTATATGCACATATAGAGGCATGTTAATTATTAAAAAAATAATTTTAAGTTGAAACAATCATGTTCTAATAGGTTTCACAATAGAGAAAGTTACAGATCGTGTGCAGAAATTACAACAGAATAGAAATCTAGTGTGCGATGCAAAACATGTCAAACCTTGCTCTGATACCAAGATTGATGCAGCACAAGGGCAAGGGTGATTATGCAGTCAATGAATTGATGAAAATTATTTTTTAAATATTTTAGAAGATGGCTAATTCATCCAAAAATAAGAGAAGAGTAAGAGAGCAGATTATGTGATGTAGAAAGTAACGGTTCAGAAACAGAACTTTTAGAAAAATGAAGAAGTGTACAAGAGTAGTCTGGAATTGAGAAACTTCAGAGAAGACATGCTCATAAACTTTCATAGAATCAAAACCGTAGAGTAAGGGAAAGGTTGATTTATCCGACGATGATGCGCTCCTAGTGTTAGTAGAAGATCTCTCGCTAGTGGGCAGAATTTTGGATGAGAAAACTATCTTTCACGTAAGGTTCCTTGATCCCAATTCAGGGGCAAAGAAGGCATCCTCAGCTTTGGAGATGAATCAAGAGAGGAGCGGCGGCTTTGGAGATGAATCAAGAGAGGGGCGGCGTCTTTGGAGATGAATCAAGAGAGAGGGCAACGGCTTTGGAGATGGATCAAGAGAGACGACGATGGCTTTAGAGGTGGATCAAGGGAGAGGGCAGCGGCTTTAGAGATGGATCAAGGGAGAGGGAGGTGGCTAGGGTTTCAAGTATGGATGCCTAAATTTAGGGGGAGGGATTTGGTGGTCGGTTATGAGATGATGATATGAGGATTAGGGTTATTTGATGGAGCTTGGTAGAGGAGATGAACTAGACTAGGGTTTGGTAGCAAGAACACTTCGGCCTCACACCTAACTCCCTCACGGAGAATCAATTAGTCAAGGCAACGAAAATAGAACTTGAAAGAAAGTTCTCAGAAGTTCTTTTTTATTCATTCATCTCCTTTATTCATCATTTCAAGAGAAGGGTTTTATAGACCTCTCATGCCATTACAAGGTAAGTTCAACAATTAGAGTACTAAATAATAGTAATTACAAAATATGGTAGAATATTTATCATCATAGAGCAAAGATTATTCTTTCCTTCATCTGCAGCAGCAAGATATGATTCCAATTGTGGAGGCGATGGACCACAAGCAAAGAAGGAAGCTTTGGGGTAACATCCTTCTTTCTTTCCTTTTATCAATAAAGTTCATATGGGGTGCAAGATCCATTTTAAAATGGTTGAGATGCTTATCTTTTTCCCATTAAAGCATAGCAGAAGACCATCGAATTTCTTCCTCATGGGGCACCCAAGGTTGCCAAAATTGTTGGTGGTGACATAAAGGGACAAGGTTGATTCCATGTCATCAATCCTAGTGTAGATGGATTCAATCCATGCAGAGCTCCAAGGGTAGGGTATGAATAAGGTTGGAGAAGATCGGATGGTTGTCCAATACTGCTTAATCTAGGGCTTCTTCTGAATATCTTCAGCAAGGTCTCAATAAGAGTAATACACTTCCCTTGAATTATTACAGGACTCAAATAAAATAAAAATGCATGACTTGGACATTGGACTAAATCAAACTTGATTGACTTAGTAACAGACTAGACTCAACCAACTAGAAAAAATATAGGACATGTAGGGCTCAGAGATTCAAATGGAACTCTGCAACCTTTTTCTCACTCTTACTCCTGCAAGAAAAATTATCATGATACTTTATTTTACTCTCATATATTGTGGTAACTTGCATTCACCTTATTTCAATACATATAAATTCTTAACCCAGTGAAGTACATGGTAAGATCAAACCCATGTAACACTGAACAACCATTCTACCTTTAACTTCTAACACATGAAGCCTCATTAAGTGTTTAGGTATTGATGATGGTCCAAAAGTCAATCCTTACTTCCTACATTAGACTTGCCTTTGACAATTTTTTGTTATACATGCACCATCCTTGTTAATTATCATATGATTTTAAGCACCTGATTTCATTAATTCCTTCAAAGATGATGAGTGATGATCATCTATGCATAACCTATCCAAATGCATCATATTGTGCAGGACAATACATACAAATAGAGGTTGACAGCATATTAATTATTCCAGGTGGTCTGTCCATGCTAATTAAGCTATTTTAAAAATTAAGCTATTTCAAAGACATAATTTCCTATGGTCACTCTCCAATTAACCCTTTGCTCTGGATGTTTGGTCTACTCTGCGGAGGTCTTCAAATCCAGATTGACATATCTACCGAGAGGCCAACTCGGCGGTCGAATAGGTTGCGGGTGCAGCCTATTTTTTGGGTTTTTGGTTATGGAAACAGGGTGACCTCTGTCCCATTGTACTTAAATAGCTTCTATTTTCTGATCTATTCGGACTGACTCGCATTAGGCTGATCACTCATCCTTTCCAAAAAAAAACATAATTTCAATGCTAGTACATGTTTCTGTATAAGGCAGTCTATTTGCAGAGTAGCAACGTTCCAATTATGTATGGTAGGAAGAATGGCTAATTAAGGGAAGAAACTCGGGAAACAAATTAATCATCCATAGATTTCCTTTCAAAATTTGCATTACAATGTCAAGAGAGAGACGGTCCTACAAAATCCAATGCACTACCCCATCTTATTCTCTACTCATGATGCTTTAACTTATATGTGGCCTTTACAATCTAGAGCAATAGATTACACCAGTGGATGACCAACTTATATATTTATTCTTAATCATTCATATTTAAGCTTCTTCCACCAAGTCCTACACTACATTAATTATGACCCTTAAGATCCATCATGCATGGTGATGTCCCTACTCATAACATGCCTGAATTAGATCAAAGAGTATAATAAAAATTTTATTATAAATATATGCTCCTCCCATGCAATAATGTGGATGTCTGAGTCCAAAATTAATGTCTTAGATTATTTTTAATGGCACAAGTAACAGTACTTGGAGTCCAAAAGAAAATAAGGCAACTTCCCTAAAATTATGTATTTTTATCTTTTTAGATTTAACTTAAAATATTGAGATGCCGGCTTAATAATCATGGTCACATTTTCTCTTCATTGTTTCCAGCATAAGATTAAAAAGAATAAATTATATATATATATATATATATATATATATATATATATATATGGCAATCTTATTATTGGGAAACGATGATATTATTTTTTTTTTTATTTTTAAATAGAACTTAATTATTTAAAGCAAAGGCTGGAGATTATAAACCGTTCCATAAATAACTGTATTTGTTTACATAACAATAGTTTTATTAAGAAAACCTTGCAGAACTTGGTGAGTTAAAATTCCAAACAAAGAAAATCCCACAAAAATATCTAACGCAAGCACGCGCCTTCTCTCTTTGGTTTAGAAATCCATATTATGGGCATTTTGCTTCCTAAATTGACCTACAATTTTACTAATGACAACGTAAATAAAGACCATTCTTTACCTTTAAATCACATTTTCCTATTTATTATATCCTTTTTTGAATAAACTTTCCAATACATTCGAAAGTCGAAACCTTTAGGAAATAAGTATGAGAGGTTCTCGAAGATTGCGGACGAGGAGGGAAACTCATTTTTATCAATCTGCTCCTAATCCTCTCGATACCGATACGGATACAGATTGATACGAATCCTATTATCAATCTGCTCCTAATCCTTCTCTGTTTCAATTTGGCATGCACCAGACCCTCCGTCTCTATATATTGATGAAGAGTTCTCGGTTCCTCTCAATGGCCCTTTTCGAGGCATCCACCTCGAAGCTCGTTGCCAACCCCAGCCTCCAGTCCTCGTCCTGCTTCGCGTCATCAGGTTAGCCGGATCGGTGGGTGACTTCTCCTGCCAGCACCGGATAACTTACCTCGGCTTTCATCCTCGCCAGCTGCGGATCCCCCAAGCTGTGCCATCGATTGTCTCCTTCGTGATAGACCACCTCGACGAAAGGATCTGCCGGTGCTGCAAATCCCGGCTGCTGCGCTTGGCCTCCAGAGCCGCGGAAGACATGAGGACTGCGTCGTCGATGCTTAAGCTGCTTGTCAATGTCGTCACGCTCGATATACCCGGTTGGTCGGCAGGGGACATCTGGTTCATGCATGAGAGGATGAGGACGGGAGCCCTTAATTAGCTAGGAAGAGGATATGGCGTCTAATGATTTTTGTGAAGGAGAAGCAGTTTTTTGTGACATATTTTGTTTGTTCTACTGGTTCTATTATTCCTTTCAGGTTAGTTTTTCTTTCTTTTTTGGCAGCAGGTCTGTAGATGGGAAGAAAGCGATTGTGGTGATCATCGCCAACGACTTCAACTTTCTTGATTTGGATGTAAAAGATGAGACAATCGATGGATCTCGTAGATGTTGAGGTGTATGTTTATATATGATGTAGAGCAAATTAAAGGAAGTCCGAGGAGCTCCTTGGATCTTGTTGTCATACCGACCTTTGCCATGTTGGGTGCGCTCGCATGGCAGGTCACCAACCCTAATNGCAGCAGGTCTGTAGATGGGTAAGAAAGCGATTGTGGTGATCATCGCCCTTTTCTTGATTGGGATGTAAAAGATGAGACAATCGATGTTGTAGATGTTGAGGTGTATGTTTATATCTGATGTAGAGCAAATTAAAGGAAGTCCGGGGAGCTCCTTGGATCTTGTTGTCATACCGACCTTTGCCATGTTGGGTGCGCTCGCATGGCAGGTCACCAACCCTAATAAAATTTTTTGTTTTGGTTTGTTGGGGGAGATCGCACGAGGGTTGTCTTATTCCCCGGGTTCTCCCCTTTTTGGTGTCTCTTTATTCCCCTCTCAACCTCCTTCTCTATCGGTGAGTTATTCTTGGGTAGATATGACCTATCACTTGACTCATGATCAAGCTAATTAATGAGAACGTACTGATTAATTCGATTCAAGTTTACGGCTGTATAGAGTTACATTATTCTAATCCAAATTTGGTGCTTTGTTCCTTGACTTAAAATAGGACGGTAGTAACCATCTTATCCAATATGACTCATGTTAAACATAAGAATTTAATAATACATATTTCGTTGATAAAAAATATTAATTAAAAAACTATGCAATATTTGAGTTTATGGTGATGAAATAGGTAATATAATTAAAAGAAATTAAGGTACAAATAAAAGATCATCCAGCATATATTTGAACTCAAATTATCGATAAGAAATTCAAGTTAGAGAAGAATAATGAAACTAAAATATTAAATGTTTTTATAAATACAATATTTTATTTTATACCATTTAACTAATGAAAATAATAAATACCATTTAACTAATAAAATTTTAAAAATACCATTTAATTAATGAAAATAATTCACATCCCATTAAAGAAAACGCCGTTTATGCAATCAAGTCTATAACTGCCAGATGAAATTAATCTTTAATGCTCGATTTAGGAAGATATTACTTGAATAAGGGAACTAGCACAAAGAAACAATTATATGGTCTTGAACAACATTTTTTTTTCGTAAAAAGAATTCAAAAGAAATCCAAAGAATCAACATCACGATTTCTAGTGTGAAGCAGCTCTTTAGTACCAACTACATGGCTTATATTATCAAGTTTTCAAGAAACTTGTGTAAAAACTCTTTTTTGACCGGTAAAAACTTGTGTGAAAAATTAAGACAACACAGAGAACTACTGCCTATCGGGAGCAACTTATAAAGATTCAAATATGAAAACCTTTTCGGGTATATTACTTTCTATGGTTTTTCAATTAACATAACATCGCTAAAATATTAATAATCTCTTCTCCCACACGGTGGCTTGGATTTCTTTTGTCAATGAGACCATGCCAAGCTTTACCTCCCTACTAGAGATACTTAGAACTATGGTCACGAACTGTGATCATGATTAGGTTTCAGAAGCTGCAATGATTTTTAGCGGAATGGAGATTTAAGTCGAGTTTTGGTTCTCAGTCAAATTATCCGAGTGTAGAATTGCTTGGAAAAAGGGGCTTGGAAAAAGGGGTGAGGCCTTGTTTTATTCCAGCCACTGATACTATTTCTGATAACATACACACACATGTATTTCATTTATGTCTTCACGGATGAAGAAGTAGCAGCAGGAGACTGAGTAATTGAACCCAGCATTTGCAATGCCATGCAAGGCTGGTCTATTGGTACCTGCCCAAATTGAAGGATATTTAAACATCAGAATATTATAGAAACTCTGTTCTTGGCTTATGTACTCATTTCTAGCATGAATGCCCGTACTTTCATGCAGCTTTCAGAGTGTGATCAACTTAGTGGCTAGATTCAGAATTTATAGTTACTTTGACAAGAAAAGGCGGTTAATTTACTGACAATTCAAGGGAAGCTAAACCTAGAAGTCCCACCAATGTATCAATTTGCAACCAGGTATATCATACCAAGTCTGCCCTTCGTCTCCTGCCAGATGATTTTAGCATTAAAATGAATGTATTCCAAACAGAACATCCTCCATGTAAAGACAATAGCTACGTAAGTTTTCCAAAATTTATCAAAAGAGATTTTCCTAAGAGTAGGCACCCCAAGAAAAGCACTCCTATAAATATGAGGTGTGTTTGCCTCTTAAATCTATGCTAATAGAAAGTGATGGTCTTGGAATCCAAGACTTTTGGCAGATTCTCTTAATATACTTAGTTGGCATTTTTTTGGGGGGTGGTGGAATAATATGCTCAATTCTTAAGGAGAGTTTTTAACTGTTGTCTCACTACAAAACCAACTCTATATACCTGCATGTCAGTAATTAATCTTCACCCACTTTTAGTCTTCACCTACTTTTAGCGAGTCAAAATACAGCCCCACGGTCAGACCGGTACTGAGTTTGATACTTCAGATTCCTTCTTGACCATTTGGCTTACATATTGGGTTATGGTTGCTGCTGACCCACAGCTAGAAGTCAGTAACATAAGAGCAGGGCATGCACCATGCACATGAACCCAATCAATGCTGATGCGCATGCATAATCTGAACTGCACTTATAGAAGATAGTCAAAGTGTGGTAATTAGAAATAAACAGAAGTAGGGAACACTTTTGAGCACTTATGTTATAAGTAGATTATTTCTTGTAAGCATGGTATAACTTGTTTATATGTTCATCCATGATTAGATTGATGTGGAAAGCTCTTTTATCATTTTTTTTGCACCTATGATGCATTTTAGCCATCATTTTATGCACAACAATATCACTGCCACAAAAATTGCAACTTTCTGAAGATTTCATCAGCTTATAAACACTAATTCAAGTTTTCATTTAGTCTTTGGTTTTCACAGTTTAAACCATGTAAAATTTTTAAGTCATCATTCCAGTGGTCCCACTTTCTAGTTGTTGTTAGGTTGATGCCATTACTCCTAGCGTGTTTGGCTAACTTGTGGTTCTCGTCACCCATACAACCATATGAAACCAAAACAAATCATGTAAAGATGACCACTTATTCACCTTGGTAAATAAAAATGGTGCAATGATGGCAGTGTTGGAAAATACTTACAAAATGTCCTGCTCCCAAAATCCAAGAAACGCATGTTCTGATAAGACTTAATGAAGCCCTTAGTACCTCCACTATTATGGCAGAACAAAGCTGCTCGACTTGTAGTGGTGAAGTATTTTAGCCCTTCCCACATGAAAAAGCAAGGAAGAAAAAGGACCCATATGAGGAAGTGAAGACAAGGGAGAAGGTATCAATTGAACTGCGAAAAAAGAAAACAAAAAAAAATGTTTAAGATGCTTACTTCAGCTTCTGAACCCATGCTTCGGTGCCCTTGGTTGCACAAATCACATCAAGCTTGACACAACAAACAAAACCTAATGTTAGTGTACGAAGAGATAGAGGACAACGTAATTTACTACTACAATTAATTTAGACCTACTTTTTCTGATAGAGTTGCTAATTTTAAGCTCTCCGAAAATGGAAACATATTTGAAAATTTTGTGAGGAAAGCATCTCAACAAGACTAGGGAAACCATCCAAACCTGTCTTACTCCCAGTGTATTTTTGTACATGTAAATATTAGCAAGGCTTTTCAAATAGATTCTCCAATATCTATCAAGCATGTTACGGCACAAGCCCAATGTCCATTTCTTTCATTATGCCCTCTCTGCCGATATGAAATGCCAACGTTCAGCTGCTGGATCGAGTCAACCTCTCTTCTTTTTGTTTTGTATGGTTTTTTTCTGTTACTACAGGGAGGGATATTGAACTAGGATAACTGGGCAGGCAGGATGATACCGATGATTAGGAAAGTTTTGTTGTTACCTTCTTTTCCTTAGCAACCTTGGATGATTGTACTTTTTTAATGATTTTGTTATATATAAAGCCATCTTGGCATGGTAAACATACAAAGCGTCTGAAATAATAATTTCATATAATGTATGCACTTTATGATTTCGCTGTTCAAGGATTACATGTGCAAGATTTTAGAACATCGAAAGAATTATTATTCCCATACATATTTGTACCATGATTTATGTTGAAAAGATCAGAAAGTATTCACCATGAATGTTAGGGCTAGATTTTTCTTATTTTACTCCTCTTGATGTGAAGAATTGATCTTAACATATGAGGAAAGAAAATAAAACCTAATCTACTTATAATAAAACCTTAACAGATCCTCTCCTCTCATTACAGGTCGCTGTCAAGCTTTAGGTGGCCCCTGCACAAGTTATCTTATGTGTCAAAGCAATAGACATTTAATTTTTTTAGTCTATTTTTTGAAAAAATTCTGCATGACTTTCAAAGTGGTAGAAAAGACCGAATTCACCCGGAGACACTTAAATTGTCATTTCTAATGTTTTCAAATTCACATATGCTGGGAGGTGACCTCCTCTTTTATCAAAATAAATGCTAACAACCCTGGGAAAGAAAGGAGGAACCACAAGTAAAGCATGATGATTCAACAAATTGAAGGAAAAAAAAACATTTGAATCATGGCATTCTAAAACAAGAAACAAACATGTGTTTCCAGTTCAATGATGTCCTTTCGCCTCAGCTTTTTTCTGAGATTTTACCTTGGTCTGGAAACAAGAAGAAACATGTTATCACTCACTCAATGCGTTTAGAGGTGCGAGAAAGAGTAATCATGATATAAATATTTTGGCAGTCTAATATGAACAAAACACTCGGAGAAAATGTAGTATCTTTGTAAAGAATGCTATGTAGATAAACAGGTTTATTATGGCTAAAATACCCTCACAAGGTGCCGAATTCTAACAATTAGTGACATGAAAAAAATGAAAAACTGATGATTTTAATATGACTTTGGTGAGTAAAGATGGCAACAAGCTAACAACATTGTTTGAAACACTTAAGCCTTCTTAATATCAAGCAGCCAGATACTGATCACAAGAGCCAAACAGCCACATGTAAGGTCAAGATTAGCCTGAAAGCAGCATGGTGTCTCCCACCCTCCATGCTCACATGGTGAACTGGTAAATTGCATGGCATGCCAAACAGGTCGATGATTCAAGGTGTAACACTTCAAAGGATCAGGGAAATCCATGTTGCAGATCCGTGGCAACTTACCAACAAAAATATCCCATTTGAAACACTGTTTGTAAGAAACACTACAATATTCTGAATGCAAACTCAACATATCTGAGTTAGAACAGCAGTGTTTGGAGGTATATAGAGGAAAAATTGACCAGGCAAATAGGTCTAGAACCGAGTTGCAGCAGGCTATTGCTGATGCTGAAGCAGAGATTGCAGCCATATGTTCTGCATTGGGTGACCCACCAGTGCCTGTTAGGCAGGTCTGTCTACTGTTTGAACTCCTAATTTTTCTTTAAATAAAAAAAAAAGAAGAGAGGAGCAAATAGAGGACCAATTTTTTATCTGATGACATGCTCTCTTAAGCAAAAAGTTTAACTGTCGCATTTTTTTTGAATCTATTTGCATGATGTCAACTATTAGACCCTTCTATTTCGGCTAGGTTGCATGGTAGATTAATTTTAAGTCTACCTTTCAGTCATGTGTTAGAAGGAAAGAATATATGAACTGAAGTACTTTCTATATTTTGCTTTAGTAGACTCAAATCAGGTAGCAAGATATTGAACCTTTTTTTATGTTCTAACTTGGGGTTGTATATATATTGTCAGTGGAAACAAAATGCTGGTAGCTTAAAGGAAGAGCTCAAGGCCATTGTTGCACAGCTAGGGAGATGAAAAAGAGGAAGAATGATAGGAATAATCAAATTCTTGAAGTTGTAGAGAAGATATCGGAGATATTAAGTGAGATCAGGCCAACTGGTTATGATTTATCCACAGTGGCTATGGATGAGTCGGCCCTATATCTGTAAGAAGGCTTGAGGAATTACATATGCAGTTACAGATACTTCAAGAGGAGAAGGTCAGAGCTCATTTGTTGGAATTAATTCTATTTATATAGTTATCAGTTCCGTAGAGCTTTACTTTTGTTCATTATTTTCTTGAAACTTATTTTGCTTAATTTCTACTACCATAGGCCAACTGCTGGAAAAAGTCATGGACCACCTGAATACTTTGAATTCACTATGTTTGGTGCTTAGTATAGATTTCAAGCAAATGGTTAGTAAGGTAGATCCCAATTTGAATGAAACTAGCGGATGCAAAAAAAAAACTAATGATGATACTATTGAAAGGTTGACTTCTGTAGTTCAGAGATTGCAAGAGATTAAGAGGCAAAGAAAGGAAAAAGTAATTAATTTAGACTAGAAGTTGTCATTTAAAAAAAATCATTTTGTTATTTAAAAATATAAGCTGCAACAGCTTCAAGATCTTGCAAGTATTATACTGGAGCTATGGAACTTGGACACACCAATTGCAGAGCAACAAAGGTTTCAGAATGTAACATGTAATATAGCTGCTTCAGAACATGAAATAACGGAGCCTGGTGCTCTTTCTGTGGACTTTATCAAGCATGTGAATCAGTAATTTCAAGTAAACAGATTATCATCTTTTATATTCTCAGTGGCAATATTATTTAGTGGACTGTAAGAATGAAAGCAGGAATGAATTAAAATGCAGTTGAAACAGAAGTTTTGAGACTTGAAGAGCTGAAAAATAGCAAAATGAAAGAACTCGTCCTCAAGAAAAAGAGTGAGCTAGAAGAGCTTTGTAGGCATTTAGTAGCAGAAGAAGATAGTGAAACAGAATGTGCATATCAAGCTGTTGAGACTGGCATTAATCTGAAATATCCTTGGAAAATATATAGTTTTGTTCCTATTTTCATTTTAAATATGTTCTCCATATCCTCAGAATCTGCTTCTTTGAACTTGCTCCCATCTTTTCTATTGCAGGTGCTGGTCACCCCTTTTGGTCCTTGGCCAGATTGAATTTCAAATATCAGCTGCTAAAGAACAGACTTCAGCAGGAAAAAAATTCTTGAAAGAGTTGAAAAATGGCTGCAGGCAGCTTGTGAAGAAGAGTCCTGGCTGGAGGAGTATAATAGGGTTGAATATCCCACCTATTTTTTTAAGTAAAAATTTATCCACTATATGTTTCAAGTAGTTATGTTCATTTCTCCATGGATTATCCAGGATGAGAACCATTATAATGCTGGAAAAGGTACTCATCTTACACTGAAGCGTGGTGAAAAAGCTCGCGCAATAGTCAGCAAAATTCCAGGTTTGGAATTATGGTTTTAGCTATGACAATTTTGGAGAAATTTCATTTCTTGAACGCCAAAAGTTCAGGCTCCTATTTGTTGTTTCTCTTTGAAGTAGCAATGGTTGAGACATTGTTGGCCAAAACTGCAGCTTGGGAGAAAGAGAATGACACCAAGTTTAAATATGATGGTGTAAGAACTTCTAGTAGTTGTACATTTGAATCTTGGTTCAATTTGACAAATGATTTCAAACTTATCATTCATTCTCTTTCTTTTCTCTACTGCTTAACAGGTTGGACTTTTGTCAATGCTGGAAAACTACACCACTATGAGGCAGGAGAAAGATCGAGAGCAAAAAAGACACCGTATTCCCTTGTCACCACAAATATCAAACTCAAATAGGATCCTCACTGCTTGGCTCTCATTTGTAACATAATTTTGCTGTAGGATCAGAGGAGACCCCTAAGGGTCAGCTTGTTGCAGAGCAAGCAACAGTTTTTGGCTTCAAGCCGAGCCCTTTGAAAAATATAAAATGGGTAACTAGGACTCTATCTGCAGGTCCAAGTAGAAGACCATCCACACCAGGAGCTACTTCACAATTAGACTCGCCATGGTCCACAAAGTTCTCACATTCACTCAGGAATTCTGATGATGGGATTGGATTATCTGCTAGTTAGAATCTACTTTCCTTCAGCATTTGTTTTATAAATGTGGTTGTTTAGAATTATCAAGTGTATTGTTTTACTTGACAGTGTCACCTGAATGCTTGTGGTCAGGAGAGACTTGGATGCTGCAACCATGCCCCATGAGCCCTTTGCTCCATTAGTATCAGGGAGAAGCATGCCATCCACACCCACAAAGCGCATATCAAAAAATGCTAAAGAGGATTTCGGTACTTCCAAGAGCCAAATGAAGAAGGTAGTAGACATGCCCAACGAAGTGGAGTATTCTTTTGAAGAGAGAAGAGCTGACATTGTCTTGTCAAAAGCTCATCTTAAGCTTGTAAAGACTTGATACTACCACTATGAGTTATTTGCAGGTCTTTTTCCCCCTCTCAGCAATTGATGTAAGTAAATTATGATTGGCTTATTATAGCCTGTTCTTGTAACATATTCAAGCTTAAATTTAGATTGTTGTTTCCTTTCTCTAAAAAAATTAGCTTATATATGTTGGAAAAAAGTTTTTTTTTTAAAAAAAAGGGGAACTCCCATGAGCGGAACGCCCGTGAGCGGAACGCTCACAGATGTGGACTCGCTCGTGTGAGCGATGCAACGCTCACAAGGCGAGCATTGCATGAATGCTAACGAGGGCCAATGTTTGTGAATGTATCGAAATGGCCCAAACAATTCATTTTTGGGAACGGCTTTGTGCACCGCCCCGGTGCACGAACGCATGCACCGGACATGGCTATTGGCCACGTGCCTGTGCGGGCACACGTGCCATGGCCAATTGGCGTACGGCCAATGGGTGCATCCGGTGTATGCTTTCTGCACCGGAGGCGGTGTAGGAAAACTTTTTCTTCATTTTTTAAGCCATTTTCGACGTAATTTGGGGCTAACGGCTATCAGACCTTTAAGGCCATTATGGGCTAAGTCGTTGGAGCTTTTCTAGGCTAAGCCTATAAATAGGCTTAAGGATTTAGGATTGAGGAATGGATCAATCAGGCCTGAATCTGCTCAAATTTTTTTTCCTTTATTATATTATTTTTTGTTGTTACTGTTGATCTTTTCCTTGGGCAATTGAAGGAGTCATTGGGTTGCATCTCCACGCGATCGTGCTCGTGGTAGAAGGTTTGGATCGAGCCAGATCATTGTACCTTAGGAATATATCACCTTCAACCTGCACGAAGGGGCAAAAACTAGTCCTTAGAGTAGTGTCTAACACGCCTTGGTCCAGATATGATTCTTATCTTCTTTTGATTTTAAGTTATTTGTGCATTTAAATTTTTAGAATAAATTTTCTAGAAATTTCTAGGAAAGAGGTTTCACAAAAAGAAAAAAATATTTTCTAATAGCTATGGACTAGTTTTCTTTTCATAGAAATTGCTAGGACTTTCATTGTATGTAAATTTATTCAGAAAATTATTTGATTTGTCAAAATTTATTATTATGTTTCAATATAACAAGTAATATGGCCTTGATTCTTAGATTGAATAGATTGTGAAGCAAAATTAGTTTCTAAAATTGCAATTCTCAAAGTTAGATCCATAATTATATCACTTCTCCACTGTCAAATCATCAAAAAGACTTGCCTTGGAAATTTCTAATTCAAAAGAGGCTAGAGTGCCTTCTTTCCATGGAAATTACCTTTCGGTGCATACTCCTATGAAATAATTTGCTTGTTTGTGAGAAAGATATTTAGATAATATACATCTCAATGAGAATCATTGCCCAAGAAATATCAATTAATCTACAATAATATATTGGTGCACCAATTAAAATTAACTTTTGTTTGATGCCTGTCTGACTATAATGGAATGGGAATTCTTTCCTGGACGGTTCAAGAGTTATAATGTGGAACATTGGGAAAATAGAGTCCATCATGCATTAGTTTTATTTTGAAGAATGATATGTCCACACCTTTTAGACAATTATGAAGCATTTTTAATTACTTTCTTGAAGATTGCTTCCTATGTTATTGGATTTTGGAAGAGGTGATTTATCATGTCACTATGGTTTTGCAATGTGACGGGGAATCTGAGAAAACTTGCAAGAACTTTTAGTAAACCTTTATCGCTTCCCTGGTCATATACTTCTATATTTGCCAAACAAAGAAGGTGAGTTTAGAGCCCTTTTTCATCATTGTTAAGTTTTGAGTAATTGTTACGTAATTATTAGTTGAAGTGATATAGAACATCAAACTTTTAATATTTAAGTAATTGTCTATTTCTTTAAAGATATTTTAGCCACCCTACCACTGCTAGTTGAATGGTGTAAGTGAAGCGCAGGTGTCAGCTGTCTGGCTGTCTAGCTTGCTTTTAGTTTGTTAAGAAGAGGATAAATTGGTGAAGTGGATAAATAGCATAGGCATGTGAAGAACCAAAGAAGCCTTAATGCCTTGGTTACAAGCTTCACCGTTAGGTGATGAACATCTTAACTATTCTGGTAGGAAGATCCTAAGAAACGATTTAAATCAGTTCTTTTGATAGCATCACACACCATGAAATAGGATTCTTATTCTCAACCAATGTTGGTTTTGGACTTGTCTATTATGACTCAATTCAGTTTTGTTTTTGCATATGTAATTCTTGTTTATCATCTCTCGATACAGTTTTATTAGTTTGAGTCTGTAAGCTAAACAATGGATGCTAAAAAGTAGTTATGGATTTTTGAGTTAGATAAAAAAATAAAAGAGAACTTTTTTTAGTGCTTGCTTATATGTTATTTTATAGTGGTCATTAAGAGATTACAACATGTTTTATCTTGTTCCAGTTTGGAGGTTGTAATCTTCTTTAGTTACATCTTTTCTGTATGGCATTATCTTGAGTATCAAGCATTGCCAAGCCATATACGGCTTTGTCATAAGTCTATAAGACAACATAAGTGTTGGAAGATTATTGAAAAATTATATGACCCAATCCTTTTGATTTTGATGATTACTAAAAGCCATTGAGTTTATTAAAAGATATAATGATTTAAATGAGCAATAAATTTATTTTGAACAATCAATGAGAATGTTAAAGTTTGACATTAATCAATTTTGAAAGTAACTTTAAGCTCAATATTTAAACTTTAAAAAGAAATTTTATAATTCATGTTTTATTCAATGAGTTTTTGGAATAGCTTTTGAATTAATTCTTAATGTTAATTTTATTGAATTCAAGTCAAAACAATGAATTAAAATGAATCTGGAACGATTTTAATGACAATCAGAAAAGTTTCTGATTTTTGATACGTTTCGGAGCCGACTCTTGAGTTTCAGAGTCGACTCCACTCAGTGTACAGAAATGTGCATCTGTCTCGAGTCGACCCACAAAATTTATCGAGTCGACCCCTGATTCTGTCAAGCCGACTCCATGACTGTGCGAGTCGACTCCGCTCAGACACCAGAGGTGTGTTTTTCTGAGCACTTCGCGAGTCGACCCCCAGCTTTTCATGAGTCGACTCCCGACTTTCAGGAGTCGACACTTTACTTTTGGTGAGTCGACCCCTAACCTTTATGAACATTTCTATTTTTAGTAAGACGAGCTCGAGTCGACTCGGGAAAAGCATGAGTCGACTCCAGCAAATCTGGGCGAAATTTTTACGGATGCCAACTCAGCTCCAACGGTAAGTTTTTTGATTAACGGCTATTTTTCTTTGACTCTAATGGCTATATTCTTGCAGAATCTATAAATAGAGAAGCTGTTTTCAAATCAATGAGGTGAAAAAGAGAGAAAAGAAAATCTTTCAAAAAGAGGGAAAAATAGAGTTTCATTTGAAAAATCATTTGAGTCAAGAAAAGAGATTCAAAAGGAGTGAAATCAAAGCGAGAGATTCGTGTGCTCCTGAGCTACAATCTACAAAAAGTTCAAGAGGAGATCCCAAAGCAACCAAGAGCAAATCAAGATCTTCCAACCTAGAAGAAAAAGAAGAAAAGCTTCAACCAACATCCAAAAGCCCCAAAGCTAGGAGAATCTGTGCTGAGGCCTGATTCCACACTTCAAAGGAGTTGGAGAAGTGAAGCAAAGAAGCCAAGCCTGCATTCAAGCTTATTTAATCAGGCTTTTCTAAACCTAAGCTTTATTTTGATTATTCTGCTCAAGAGGAGCTGTTTGTATTTAAACTCGAAATTATTTTCTTGTGTACTGATTCAATCAGTGGGTTGAATCAGTGGAGGTAGTTGTACCTCGTTGTAAGCTTGGGATAGCTTACGTTTTGGGTTCGTTGTGACCCCGTTAAAACAACGAGTTGGGTTTTGTGCTGGTGAGCCCGTGTAAAACCGGCTGGGTTCGTTGTGATCCTGGAAAAATAACAAGTTTGAGTTGTGAGCTTGTAAAACAACTCGGCTGTAATCTAGGGAGATTATAGTGTGGACCCAAGTGAATCTTGGGAGTGGACGTAGGTGCTGGTTGCGCCGAACCACTATAAAACCTTGTGTTTGCCGTGCTTATTTGTCTCTCACTCTATCTCTCTTATATTTCTGTTTGTGCATTGCTTAAGTTAATCTCTCTCACTTGCACATCTTGAGTTAATTTGTTTAAAACACTTCAAAAAGTCTTAAATTTTTAAGAACCCAATTCACCCCTCCCCCCTCTTGGGTTGCCATCTGGGCCAACAATTGGTATCAGAGCAAGTGCTCATTTAGAATTTGATCTCACGATCAAGGGCTAAAGATCCTTATGGCAACTCAAAGTGGTTCATGTTTTGCTGAAGGTCATTCTACGAATAGACCTCCTTTATTTAATGGAACCAACTATTCATATTGGAAAGCTAGAATGAGAATATTCATTCAAGCTTCTGACTATGAATTATGGGAGTAATAATAAATGGACCAAGTACACCCACACACGTAGTAGATGGCACTATTGTTCCTAAGCCCGAAAGGGATTGGAATGATAATGATAGGAGAATGGCACAACTAAATGCTAAAGCCATTAACATTTTGTATTGTTCCTTAGACTCTAATGAATTCAACCGAATCTCAACATGTAATTCCGCAAAAGAAATTTGGGATAAGTTGGAAATAACACATGAAGGAACAAACCAAGTAAAAGAATCAAAAATAAATATTTTGGTTCATAAATATGAATTATTTACCATGGAACAAAATGAAACCATCACATGCATGTTCACTAGATTCACTGATATTGTGAATGGTTTGAAAAGTCTTGGAAAAGTATATACTAACTCTGAACTTGTTCGCAAAATTCTTAGGTCACTTCCAAGGACTTGGGAAGCCAAGGTGACAGCCATACAAGAAGCCAAAGATCTGAACATCCTACCATTGGAAGAGCTTCTTGGCTCGCTAATGACTCATGAGCTTCAAGTTAAACAACATGTCAATAAGGATGAGTCAAGAAAGAAGAAGACCATCGCCCTCAAAGCTGCGGAAAAGGAAGTAAGCAGCAGCGATGATGAAGAGGATGATGATGATGAGACAGCCCTCCTTGCAAGGAAATTCAAGAAGTTTATGCAAAGAAGGAGGCCCTTCCACAAGAAGATATTTGTATCAAAAATGGAAGGAGAAAAAGAAAGGATAAGAAAAAGGAAAAGAACAAAGAGAAAGAGCCCTTAGTATGTTATGAATGTAAAAAGCCAGGGCATTTTAGATATGACTATCCTTTACTTAAGAAGGCCTATAAGAAAAAGAAAAAGGCCTACATGGCAACTTGGACTGACAGTGAAGAGTCTTCTTCCGAAGAAGAAGAACAAAAAGAAGTTGCAAATGTTTGCTTCATGGTGGACGACAACGAAGAGGTAAGTACCGAAACCCCCGATGATGAATTTACTTTTGATGAAATGTTTGAAGCATTTAATGAATTAATGATTGATTTCAAGGCTTTGAAAAAGAAACACAAATCTTTGAAAACTGAAAACTTAAATTTAATTAAAGAGAAAAATAAATTAAATCTTGTAGTTAAAGATTTAAAAGATAAAATGGAAACACTTCTTAATAAAAAGAATGATTGTGTTCATAAGATTGATTTGATAAAATCTGAAAATGAAAATCTAATTAAAGAAAAAGAATCAATCTCTAATGAAAATGATTTTCTAAAGAAAGATGTTAAAAAGTATAAAGACATTGTTGAGAAATTTACTCTAAGCTCAACTAAACTAAATATGATTTTAGATAGTCAAAAAGCAGTTTTTGACGAAGCAGGTTTAGGGTATAACACATTAAGAAAACAAAAATCATTGAAAAATATTTTTGTAAAAGCTAACCAAAGTAATATTACTTGTTTTAAATGTAATCAAAAAGGACATAAATCTTTTGAGTGCAAAACAATAAGTAATAATGAAAAATTAAACACTAAAGGAAAGAAAATTTGGGTTCCGAAAGGAACAATTTTTATTGCTACTAACCATGAAGGACCCAAGAAAGCTTGGGTACCTAAACATAAAGTTTAAATTATGTTGCAGGAATGTCTTGTAGCCAAAAGATCAAAGAAAAAGTGGTACCTTGATAGTGGCTGCTCAAGACATATGACGGGTGACAAAGATGAATTCATCACCCTGGAAGAAAAGAAAGGTGGAGTTGTTACGTTTGGCGATAATGGTAAAGGTCAAATTATGGGCCTTGGTAAAGTTCGTATAACTCCATCTACATTTATTGATAATGTACTTTATGTTGATGGTTTGAAGCATAATCTAATTAGTATAAGCCAATTATGTGATAAAAACTTTATTGTTTCATTTAAATCTTCTATATGCACTGTAACTAATTCTATTGATAATAGCATTGTATTTATGGGTTATAGACATGGCAATGTTTACTTGGTTGATCTAGAAAAATTATCTTTGAGTGATCATTGCTTGATTGCTGACAATGCTAATATAAATGAAATTAGTTGGTTGTGGCATCGTAGATTAGGTCATGCAAGCACACACCTTATTTCAAAATTAATTAAAATGGATCTAGTTAAAGGCCTACCTAAACTAGTTTTTGAAAACAACAAAATATGTGATGCATGTCAATTTGGAAAACAAACTAGGAGTTCTTTCAAATCTAAAAATGTTGTTTCAACTTCTAGGGCATTAGAGCTACTTCACATGGACCTTTTTGGACCAACTAGAACCACGAGTCTAGGAGGAAAGAAATATGGTCTAGTGATTATAGATGATTATTCTAGATATACTTGGGTACTTTTTAGCTCGCAAAGATGAGACTTTCTCGATATTCCTGAAATTCTTCAAGAAAGTCACAAATGAGAAAAACACTACCATAGTATCTCTAAGAAGTGATCATGGAACTGAATTTGAAAATCACTTATTTGAAAGTTTCTGCACTGAAAATGGTATTAATCATAATTTTTCAGCCCCTAGGACTCCACAGCAAAATGGTGTAGTTGAAAGGAAAAATAGGACTCTAGAAGACATGGCCCGTACCATGCTTTGCGAAAGTAACCTACCAAAGTACTTTTGGGCGGAAGCTATTAACACAGCATGCTACATCTTAAATTGAGCCCTAATAAGACCAATCTTAAAGAAAACACCTTATGAATTATGGAATGAAAGAAAACCCAATATAAAATACTTTCATGCATTTGGATGTAAATGTTTTATTCATAATAATGGTAAAAACAATTTAGGCAAATTTGATGCTAAATCTGAAGAAGGAATATTCTTAGGATATTCAACAACTAGTAAAGCTTATAGAGTATTTAACAAGAAAACCTTAGTAGTTGAAGAATCCATTCATATAGTTTTCGATGAGTCTTTAGCATCTAGTTCTGAAAAGCTTGATGATGAGGAAGATACAAACATAATTGAAAAAGATCTTGAAAAACTTAATATTGAAGTATCTTCAGATCATGAGCAAGAAGCTAAAGATGATGATTCACATAAGGACGATGATGTCAATATTGATCATAATGATATAGATCTTCCAGAGACTGGAGATATGCTCATAGTCATCCCAAGGAATTGATTATAGGTGATCCATTTCAAGGAATAAGAACTAGATCATATATGAGAAATATTAGTAATCATCTTGCATTTGTATCACAAATTGAACCTAAAACTATTGAAGAAGCTGAAAAAGATAATAATTGGATGTTAGCAATGCAAGAAGAATTAAATCAATTTACAAGAAATAATGTATGGACTTTAGTTAAAAGACCTAAAAATCATTCAGTTATAGGATCAAAATGGATATATAGAAATAAACTAGATGAAAATGCATATAATTAGAAACAAAGCTAGATTAGTTGCAAAAGGATATAATCAAGAGGAAGGTATTGATTTTGATGAAACCTTTGCACCTGTAGCTAGATTAGAAGCCATTAGACTCTTACTTGCATTTGCATGTCATATGAATTTTAACTTATTTCAAATGGATGTTAAAAGCGCATTTTTAAATGGTTTTATAAATGAAGAAGTTTATGTTGAACAACCACCAGGTTTTGAAGATCATGAATTTTCAAATCACGTCTTTAAATTGTACAAAGTTTTATATGGTTTGAAACAAGCACCTAGAGCTTGGTATGATAGGCTAAGTAAATTTTTAATTGAAAATGATTTCACAAGAGGAAATGTAGATAAAACATTATTTTTGAAAAGAAAAAGTAAAGATTTACTTGTAGTACAAATATACGTTGATGACATTATTTTTGGTGCTACTAACAATTCTCTATGTCAAGAATTTGCTAAGTTGATGCAGGGAGAATTCGAGATGAGCATGATGGGAGAACTCAACTTCTTCCTTGGACTCCAAATCAAACAAAGTAAAGAGGGAATCTTCATTAACCAAACAAAATACACAAGAGAAATCCTAAAGAAGTTTGGTATGGAATCAATGAAACCCTTGGAACACCAATGAGTCCTTCATGCAAGCTGGACAAAGATGAAGAAGGTAAAAAGGTTGATCAAAAGTATTATCGAGGTATTATCGGATCCCTTCTTTATTTAACCGCAAGTAGACCAGATATTATGTTTTCTGTATGTTTATGTGCTAGATTTCAATCAGAACCTAAAGAATCACACTTAATTGCTGTTAAAAGAATATTAAGATATCTAAATGGAACAAAAAATGTAGGTTTATGGTATTCTAGAGACTCAACATTAAACCTAATTGCATACTCAGATTCTGATTATGCCGGATGTAAATTAGATAGAAAAAGCACAAGTGGTGCATGCCAATTCTTAGGAAGTAACTTAATCTCATGGTTTAGCAAAAAGCAAAATTCAGTTGCATTATCAACTACTGAAGCTGAATATGTAGCGGCTGGAAGTTGCTGTGCGCAAATCCTATGGATTAAGCGACAACTTGAAGACTATGGTATCACACTTGATCAAACACCTATAAGATGTGATAACACAAGTGCAATTAATCTAACAAAGAATCCAATTCAACATTCAAGAACTAAACACATAGAAATTAGATATCATTTTATAAGAGAACATGTAGCAAATAATGAAATATGTCTTGATTATGTTAACACTAAAGAACAATTAGCTGACATATTTACTAAACCTTTAAATGAAGAAAGATTCCGTTATCTTAGAGGAGAGTTAGGCATTTGTGATCCATTAGAATGAATTTGAAACCCCTAAGGAGAATTTATCTAAGATTCTTTCAAATCCTTGATCTTTAAGGAAATCTTATCTAGAATTCATATCTAATTGATCCATTCATATTCAATGATTATTTTATCAATTTTCATGATCAAATTTGGACACATTTCAGAAATTTCATATTTTTGCTCTGAAATGGTCTCGGAGCCGACTCGGTGCGTATCGGAGTCGACTCCTAGTTTCGACTGAAACTCTCGGGTCGACCCCTCCTCGGCGCGAGTCGACTCCAAGTCGGGATGGTTTTCTGTGACTATCCGGAGTCGACCCCTGGATTTGCGCGAGCCAACTCGAAGTGGTCCCAGGTTAATTTATCTAGGGCAGAGTCGACTCGCCGTTCATTTCAAACTTTCTAATCTCTCAAAATACTCTCTCCACAATATCTTCAGACCTTCCAAACTTCCAAAATCCCTGATTGTCACTTCCAATCGACCAATGGCACCCAAAACTAGAGGTTCTAGTCTTGCTGCGGCCGGCGTCAAGAGGAAGTGAGCCGTTAGAAAAA
>UESW01004044.1:319399-526828 GCA_900491605.1 Calamus simplicifolius
GATGAGCCATCCTTCAGCTGCTCCCCGGTCGCCCCAGCTATCCGGCGGCAAGGAGCCCATGAAAAGAAGGGACGATCCTCCACTCGCAGTAACAGAGAAACGGGAAATAAAAATTCCAGCAAGAAAGAAAACTTTGGGGATAGCCAGATGAAGACCCCTCTTTCCCCTTTTTATAGGCAGAAAGGACTTGGGGCGAGCCATCAGAGCTGAAAGTCCCGAGATTCAAACACCTGTCCCATGCTACCACGTAGTCCCCAGAAATTGGCGTAGCACCCCACTGCGCGCCGAACCACCGCCTGAACCGGGACGCGTACGGAGATCCTTTCCTGACCCCGGATCGCAGTCATTAAATGCAGAAAATCGTCCGCTGACGCTTCGAAAATCGGCGGGCTCAGAAAATCGTCCTTTGAAAGGGTACTGTCCAATAGTGGACGTTGCGTGCGCATCGCAACGAGGTAACCTGCATGGGAAAGGAGCACCTTCCGGAAAGCTCTGATACAGCTTTATACCCCCGCTCTGCCGTGTCTCCACTTATAGTAAAGAAAAACCGAATTGTCTGCGGGATGGCAGAGCGCTGACGGAATGGCAGGGAGCGTGAAACCTATTTCGTCCGTCGGCCCAAGCCGACCTACTTTGTCCGTCGGCCCAAGCCGACCTACTTTGTCCGTCGGCCCAAGCCGACCTATTTCGTCCGTCGGCCCAAGCCGACCTATTTGTCCGTCGGCCCAAGCCGACCTATTTCGTCCGTCGGCCTCAGCCGACCCATCTTTGTCCGTCGGCCCAGCCGATCCATCTTCATCCCTCGGCCCCAGCCGACCCGTATTGTTTGTCGGCCTTAACCGACCTATTCTATCCGTCGGTTCGAACCGACCTATTTCGCTCGTCGGTCATAACCGATCCACTTTGATTTGTCGGTCCAAACCGACCCATTTTTCCTGATTTCGATTAAGGGTGGCCCAAGAATATCGGCGAGTCATGAGCCACTCAACAGCGAAATCACGCAGAGAAATACTCAAATAAAAACGAGAAATCCCTTTGAAACGACGTGTCAAGCAAATGTCTAAAAATGCAAGATACAAGAGCGGCCCCTAAGAGCCAGGAGCCCCACCAGCTGTGGGAGTATCCTCAGCCACATCTACAGGCGCGTGGCTAGATTCCCCCTCTCTAATACTTTCACCCCTCCAGTGATGGTTGGCGACCGTCCCCCGGAGGCTACAGCTTCACTGGGACCAGGGGAGCCGCCCGGCTCAGCGTCGGAAACGTCAGCATCTGCCTCTCCTTCTTCTTCGGACTCGCCATCTTCGGAGTCGTCGAGGCTCAGAAAGGAAAGGTCCCACTCCGGGTGCCCGCCGAGTATCCTCTGCTTGCACTCTTCCATCCCGTGGCGGAACGCGTCTACACTCATAGCGTCTTGCCGCCCCTTAAGTATGGCGAGCTGCGTGTTGGCCCCAGCGGCCCGTTTCTCAGCCTCGATCGCTTGAGCCTTCGACATGGCGTTTTGCCCCTCAAGCTCACTAGCCCGTGCCTCGAGCTCCGAGCTCCTGCTGCGAGCAGACGCGAGCGCGCCTTGGAGAGCCCGAAACTCCGACCCCATCCTCGCCATCTGGAAAAGTCGAGATCAATCGGCATCGCGAGGGGCCAGTAGAAAAACAAAGAGGGTAAGATGAGAGCGTACCTCCTCCTCTCGCTTGGCCAGCCTTTTGGCTAAGCCTTCGGCTTCGCTCCGGGCCCTGGTCCTATCAGCGCCGACCAGCTCGACCCTCTCTTGCAGGGCGCTAATCTTCGATCGCCCGGCCTCAATCTCCTCGCGAGCTTGCGACAACTCGCCATTCACCCGATCTATTATTCCTTGTTGCCACTTCGCATTATCCTTCAGTTCGGCGATTTCATCACCGCGCCTTTTCAGTGTCTCCTCCACCTCGCCCAACATTCTAGTCAGACGTTTTCTTTCGCCATCGGCCTCTCTCCTCAACCGGCCCAGACTCTCGCCGTGGTCCCGCCGCATCGCCACCATCTCCGCGGAGTGTTTTGATTTGATCTTGGCCAGCTCCCGACATGCGTCGTCACTCTCCGTCAGGCGTCCCTGCAACTCCTCCACCCTGCGCTTTAGTCTGGACACCTCGTCCACGACAGCCTGGTGTGCCACCCTGGCCGCCTTCGAGTTTCTATCCATCCTGTCCATAAGCTCGGCGAACTCCTCAGGCGTTTTCCGCAACTGGAGCTCGGCATTCACCCTCCGAGCTTGGACACTGGCCCCTGTCGCCAGACTCAAGCGCCAGCCAATTGCCCGAGAAATCAAAACCCCCTACAAAGGCAAAAATTGAGTAAGCGAAACGGAGTCAATCGGGTGACATCTGACACGCTGGGAAAATGACTCACTCACCTTCGAAGCATAGTCCCGACTCATCTTTATCAAAGTTGTATTATCTATGGTGGGGAGGAGATGAATACTCTCAGCTACACCTTGCTGCCCGAATGCAGCATCTATCAACTCCCGGTCAGCAAACTCGTCTGCCGTCGGATCCGCACCCGGATGCAGGACCGACCGTATCATGGCGGAGAACGCCTCGTCAACATTAATCTCCGAGCTTCCGGGTTGACCGGTCCCGTCCGAAGGACCGGCCTGGCCGATCCCCAGCTGAGAAGCCTTCAACCTCCCAGCCTCCTCCATCAGGGCCCTGGCTTGGGCCTCTTCTGATAGCTCGGCCAGCCCAAGAGCCAGCCTCCCCAAAATCTTCTTCGAGGGGGCCCCGATCGTGGGACCCTCACTTTGTTGCGCTCCCTCCACCGGTACGCTCTCTCCAGTAGCCACCGCCTGTGGCCCCTCCGCGGGCTCCCCCGAGGTCTCAGTTTGAACCACCTCTTGACCCACCGAGGGCGGTCCGACTTCACTGCTGCTAGACTCCCCGGCGGGTAGACCGAGCAGGAGCTCCCTCTGAACTTCCCCCGTTGCGGCTATCTCTTCCCCCTCCTCCGCTGGAGCCGGTGGTAATCCCGTGGGGACAATGGGCCCCTTTACTATGGCCCCCTCTGCCGGACCCGTCACGGTTTCCTCTTTCAAGGGGACGCGATCGGACGAGCCATCGGAGCCTCATCTGAGCTGTCCGAAATCTCCAGCACGAGAGGGTCGGGAACCATAACCTCCCTCCCTAGGGGCTCCGTCACCCCCGGCGTTCCTGCCGTAACCGCCCCGACGTCCGGCGGACTCTTCGCTGAGGCGTGAACCCTTTTTATGGGCCGACCGCTGTCCGCACCGCTGCCTTCCCCTGGGCGCTTCCCCCTCTTCCTCTTAGAAAGGCTCGACAATGCCGACCTCGCGGCTGCCATGTCGAAGCACACATGCTCAGAATCAAGCGCGCTAATCAAAAAAGATACACGACGCAAAAGAGACTCACCTTGCGGGTCCAAGGGACTAAGTCCGGCCGCGAAGAGGGCCCCCTCTGATAGCAGGTCGTTGGCCGAAAAGACCTGCCCATTGCGAAGGACATCCAGGTCCCTCTCCTCCTGCGCCGATAAGGCGGGATGCGTTTCCGCATCCCTTGCGACTTCCCCCCATCGCCGAGGGAAGTCAGAACCGATATTCCCCTCCGCAACCACGAACCGGTTCTTCCACCCCTTAATGGAAGAAGGCTTGTCCGCAATGACATTGAAAGACCTCCGAGGCCCGATGGAGGTCCATTCCGACTTCCTCCCGGGAGTCAAGTGGTAGCAGGTGCGGAAAAGGGGAAGAGTTGCAGTGATTTGGATCTGATGGCACATCGAAATGAATCCGACGATATTCCGCCAACTGTTTGGAGCCACCATCGACGGGCTGACATTGTAGTGGGTCATGATCTCCTTAACTAGCGGATGAAGAGGGAAACGAAGACCCGCCTTCAGGCTGTCTTCATAGATGAAAACCCCGGACTCCAAATCTCGGGTAACCCTGTCTTCAGGTTCCGGCACTCGAAGGACGATGTCCAAGGGCAAACCATACCGTTGGTGAATCCTCCCCAGGTCCTCAACAGCGACCACGGAGGCTACGTCGTCCGGGCTCATCGCCATTGAAAGAAGTATCCCGCGAAGGCAATGAGCGTCGGAGAAGATGAAAGGCCCCAAAACCACTCGGATTCAAAACAAGAAGACGCCAAGCGCGCATGCACGATATACAAATATATACACGGGGCGGACGTCACTTCGCTTCGCCGCTAAGAAATCGCCCTGGGGAGCGGGGCGTCTCGTTCAAGGCGTCCGGAATCGCCTCGAGAGACACCCGGTTGATCGAAATTCGAGGCGTGGCGTGATCCCAACCGTCGACAATGGAGGAGCCTTTCCTCCGAAGGTACAATGGCCTTGCCGCATTGATTAGGGCATCATTGCTCGAATTGTTTAAGCCAAAACGTCCCATCCGGAGCGCACCGCTTGAACTTATACTCCCTGCGCCCGAACCTACGCTTCGAACTAGGGAGTGGGGGGCATGTGTTGGGGGGTAAAATCGTTATTGCATTGATATCCGTGCAAGACGGCTAAGGCTGACCCCCTCCTTTCGGTTTCTTCCGGGCTTCCCTAGCTCGGCCTCTTCCGGGCCTCCGTGGCTCGGCTTCTTCCGGGCTTCCCTAGCTCGGCCTCTTCCGGGCCTCCTTGGCTCGGCTTCTTCCGGGCCTCCGTGGTTCGGCTCCTTCTGGGCTTCCCTAGCTCGGCCTCTTCCGGGCTTCCCTAGCTCGGTCTTCCGGGCCTCCGTGGCTCGGCCTCTTCCGGGCCTCCGTGGCTCGGCCCCTTCCGGGCTTCCCTAGCTCGGCCTCTTCCGGGCCTCCGTGGCTCGGCCTCTTCCGGGCCTCCGTGGCTCGGCCTCTTCCGGGCCTCCGTGGCTCGGCCTCTTCCGGGCCCCCATGGCTCGGCCTCTTCCGGGCCTCCGTAGCTCGGCCTCTTCCGGGCTTCCGTAGCTCGGCCTCTTCCGGGCCTCCCTAGCTCGGCCTCTTCCGGGCCTCCCTAGCTCGGCCTCTTCCGGGCTTCCGTAGCTCGGCCTCTTCCGGGCTTCCGTAGCTCGGCCTCTTCCGGGCTTCCCTAGCTCGGCCTCTTCTGGGCTTCCCTAGCTCGGCCTCTTCCGGGCTTCCGTAGCTCGGCCTCTTCCGGGCTTCCGTAGCTCGGCCTCTTCTGGGCTTCCGTAGCTCGGTCTCCTCCGGGCTTCCGTAGCTCGGCCTCCCCCGGGCTTCCATAGCCCGCTGCTACCTTGCAATCCACGCCCCGACGTCCACCTCCGCGGAACCTGGCGCAGGAGAGTTCAAGTCTACCCGAGCAACACCCTGCAGGGGATCAGGGGATATTGAGACGTGGCCTAAGACCTACTATAACCGCCCCAGGTCTACTCACCCAGATCCCAAGACATCAAGGAGCTCTCCCAGCCGTCGATCCCTTAACGGACAAGGTGTGGATTCTAACGGCCCCACAACGGCCTGATTCTGTCTACCCTCGAATCTTAACAACCTCAGTACCTTCCAGAAGACGCTCAAGTTCCCAGGTGACAGTCTATAAACTCGAGTTTGGCAGATCACTTCAGGTACGCAACCCTTGACACACCAAAAAGCTCCAGGGTTACCTCTCTCTCTCTTCCGGCAGCTCGTCGGTGCTCTGTTCTTACCGGAGCCTCCGATTGATCGCCCCCTGGAGAGGTCTCCCGGAGAGATCCACCTCCTCATTTGTCTGGTTGATCGCCGACTCCCTTCCTCACTGACTTGAGCGTCGGAGGGCCTTCCGCGGAGGACCACCCCCGGCGTCCTTCCGCGTGCAGGGCTTCCTGTTTTGCAGGTTCGCCGCGCCCCATTCTCTGAGGACCGACCGCGCCCGAGTCGGAGGACGGATCCCGGCGGCAACAGTATATAATAACCTTACATATCTTTGTGGTGAAGTGAAATATAAAATTATATATAAGATTTTTCCTTCCTGATGCAAAGGAAGGTTGATTGATTGTAAATAAAAAAGAAGAGATCAGCAAAAGCATCCAATAGCAAGCAGTGATTTTGTTTCAATACTCTAAATTATAATCCATATGCTTAAAAAACTTAAAGGTAAGCAAATGCATCACAAACAAGAAGTCAATTAGTCAAGCTCCCTTCATCCCGTTGTTGCTTATTTGGAAGTTTAGCAATCAAAGTGCTGATCACCTTACCAACAATCAAAGTGCTGACCACCTGTTCGTTAGATACCAACATAACAGTATTCATGACTTCACACATGCATGCACATAAAAAAAAAAAAAAGACAAAAAAAAATTTAATTTGTACCTATGAGAATTGAAAAGTAATAGTTTTGAATAAGAAGCAATAATTAAACCACTCGCTCTTTCTCAAAACAACAATAGCCAGTCAATAACCATTACCTCTTCCTTGAAATATCATTTCCATAAGTATCATCTTGAAGATAAGGAACAGCAACCTAGAAATTTAGCATAATATCAATCATAATGAAGTATGAAAAGTAAGACTTAATTGGTAAATTACATAATAATATGCAATTAAACATGCAAGTATGCAATTACATATGCAATACTTAAAGTCTGAAACGGATAAGTCAACAAAGACCGAACAACAATAAAACTTTCTCCCTGCAGCATATATAGACTAGTCTAAAAGAAGAATCCCTTTCAATAAATCAATTGCTTGCTTCATTTCTTTTGAAAATCTATCAAAATAATTTTTGACCCACATGCTACTAAAAGAGGACCTTTCAGTGATAATGAAATAAGCACTTAAGAATAACAATTTAGAAAAGTCTTTGCGCATTGAGTGTGATGCAGGTCGGTGCACCATGACTGACAATTGGCGTGAGGTGCAAGCATGCGCGTGCCAAAGGCAAAATTATCTTTTTTTATTTTTATTTTTGGCACTCGTACACATACGTTGCGTGCAAATCATCAAACACGGTGCAGCTTCTGTTGCACCATTCCTGATGCAATAAGACTTTTTCTAACAACTTATATCAGAATTGCCCAAGTCTCTTGTAGTTATACTTGAACGTATACTATAATGGACCTTAAAAAATATATATATAGTATAGTGTAAAACTTAATTGCCTTATTACATCATTAGGGATATTATTAATTATCTTCGGCACGTTAAGGAAACTTAGAGAAAGAAGGTTTCCAAGTAACAGTAAGCTAGTAATGCCATTACTTAAAAATAAATTACAACTTATGTCATGGCTAAACCAATCCTAATATAGGCTCAATGAAGCAATATTCATCAAAAAAAAAAAAAAAAAACTGAGCAATGGTGTAATTACCTCCTCTTAGCATAGATAAACAAACTAGAACTCGCTTCAAATTTTTTTCGCAAATCCATCAAGATAATCTTCAACACAAACGCTACAAAAAGAGGGCATTCCAATGACAATGTCATAGTTGCCACAATCCCTTGAATTTGTGGTTGAAGAATTTATTATGGATTTCAAAAAAATGCCATAAAGTATAAAATTTGCCTTACCATATCACTGGAGATGTTAAATAATACTAATTTTCAACAAATGGGCCTCAAATCAATTGAAAAAAACGACCCGTCAGGAGGTTCTCCGGCGACTTTTAGTTGCCATTCTAGATACCTAGATGAGATCTTCTCCCATTAATCACCAAACCCTTCTTCTAATCCTTAAAAAAAAAACCACAGAGGAAGCAGAGGCCAAGTTATCTGGCTTACCTGTCAGTTGCTTGGTCTCCACGGCGGCGATCGATGGTGTCTAACGGCACCTCAATCTCCGGCAACCCCTTGTGGCCCGTGCTGCTCCCAAACTCTGCCTAAGTCCGACAAAGTCTGGCTGACTCCAAGATCAGAAAACAGAATAGTAGGAGGAGGAGATGAAGAAGAAGAAGATCGGTTTGGTTCTAATAGGTTTGATCTCTTGTCTTTAATTCCTCAAACCCACCTTGATCTAATGCCTTTTAGGATTTGGATTCTAGAATATTTGCTAAGAATGGAGAAGGGATTTAATGGGAGAATAAGATGTTTGTTGAAATGCCTCTGAGAACTCATCCTGTTTTTAGAAGATTAGCCACCGGCTTTTGATTAATTTAAATGGGTTTTTAAGCTTGGATTAAACCGGTTAATCAAACCGGCTGAAAGCCTTACATATATCCTCTGTATATAAGATCTTCGTGGCCTTTAGTTTGACCATAATAAGTTATGGGAGGGAATTTGGTATCGAAGCATTGGGAAGAGCTTGGCTTCTTGAGTCCAAGGGGTTCGGCGCTGGTGGATATCATCGGAGCTTTAATTTTATTTATATTGGTTGGGATCGGGCATGGTGTGCTGAGGCCACGAGGGAGGAATTTGGCACAAATAAATGATGGATCGGGGACTTTGTTTTGGCATTGGGACTTCTCTCTATCCATGGGGCTCGCCATCATAGTTTCTGTTGAGGGATAAAATCGTTATTGCGTTGATAACCGTGCAAAGAGACTAAGATCAGCCCCATCCCCTCAAGCTATCCTTAGCTCGATTTTCCTGAGCGATCCATAGCTCGGTTCCCCCCGAGCCATTCATAGCTCGGCTTCCCCGAGCAACCCCTAGCTTGGCTGTCCCGAGCAACCCGTAGCTCGGTTCCTCCCGAGCTACCCATAGCTCGGTTCTCCCGAGCAACCCCTAGCTCAGCTGCCCCGAATAACCCGCAGCTCGGTTCCTCCCGAGCTACCCATAGCTCGGTTCTTCCGAGCGACTCATAGTTTGGCTGCCCCGAGCAACCCCTAGCTTGGCTGCCCCGAGCAACCGGTAGCTCGGTTCCTCCCGAGCTACCCATAGCTCAGTTCTCCTAAGCAACCCCTAGCTCGGCTGCCCCGAGCGACCCGTAGCTCGGTTCCTCCTGAGCTACCCATAGCTCGATTCTCCCGAGCGATTCGTAGTTCGACTTTCCCGAGCTACCCATAGCTCGGCTTTCTCGAGCAATTCATAGTTCGACTTCCCCGAGCAACTCATAGCTTGGTTTCCCCGAGCCATTCATAGCTCGGCTTTCCCGAGCAACCCATAGCTCGGCTTTTCGGAGCAACTCATAGCTCGTTTCCCCCGAGCAACCCATGGCTCGACATGCACCTCCGTGGAACCCGACGCGGGGGAGCACAGGCCTATCGTAACAGAATCCCAAACAAAGAACCATATCGAGGAGTGGTCTAGGACCTACAATAATGGCCTAGACCTACGCGCTCATCAGATCTCAGGCCATCAGAGAGCCCTCCCAGCCGTCGATCCTTCAACGAACAAGATACGGATCCCACCGGCCTTACAACAGCCTGATTCGAATCTTCTTCGTATCCCAACAACCTTCGAACCTTCCAGAAGGCGCTCAGGATCCAGGTGATTGCCTATAAATATGACACTCCCAGATTCTCTCAGGTATGCGTGCACAGCTCACACTCTCTCTCTCCTTCACTGCTCATCGGCGCTCCCCAGAGCTCCCGATTGGCCACCCCTGGAGGGACTCCCCAGAGAGATCATTCTCCTTATTTCTGTTGATCGTCGATCCCCACTGACTTGAGCGTCGGAGGGTCTTCCGCGGAGGGCCACCCCCAACGCCTCTCGCTTGAGGACTTCTGTGCAGGTCCGCCCAGGAGGAAGCCCGATCAGGAGATCGATCGCGCCCGAGTCGAGGACGGATCCCGGCGGCAACAGATTGGTGCTAGAGGAAGGGTCTCAAATTCCGTTAAAACTTGAAGAAAGGAGATAAGGATCTCGATCCGGAAGAGAACCTCTTCAATGGCTAACCGGAGAAGAGCAACTTCTGAAGCCCAGGACCAGGTCGTCTCCCAAAGACCTGATCCGATGAGCAACGCGGCGCTACAACCGCCACCAGTTGAGACCCCATCACCGCCAGCCATCCCGGTGACCCAGGATCAGTTCGCTACGCTGGTCCAGCAGGTCCAAGCCCTGACCCATCTGGTTCAGGAGCGCTTCGCAACTGCCCCTGCTCCACGCCTTCCTGAGGAGGCCGCAGCCCCTTTTTCTTCGGCCACCTCTTCTTCTAGCCCGTATGGAGTAGCGGGCCCCCCACACCGACCCAAGGAGGACAAACCAGTCCCGCGAGGGGGCTGCAACAGGGCCCCCAGATCTCGGCGGGCCCGATCCCTCTCTCCGGAGTCCTCCCGCCATGATTCGACGCCCTCCCCGCGCTCTCCTCGTCCGGCTCCTCCTCTTACATATGAAGAGGAGATCCGCCGACAACTCTGGGAGATGCGTCAGGAGCTGGACGCCGCCAAGCAAGCTCATCCGCCTCAGCCCAAGGCGAAGCAGGGCATCCCCTTCACCAAAGGGATCATGGAGGAAGTGATTCCCTCCCATGTTAAGCTGCCCGCCATCGAGCCCTACCATGGCTCTTCTGATCCGGATGATCATCTCAGTAGCTTCTGGTCAATAATGATGTTCCACGGAGCATCAGACGCGATCCTCTGCCGCGCCTTCCCTTCCACCCTCAGAGGATCTGCCCGAACCTGGTTCAACGCCTTGAAACCAGGTTCCGTTGATTCATTCGACGAGCTGAACCGTCTTTTTATTGGCCAGTTCGTCAGTAGCCGCCGTCACCGACGGAGATCCGACTCCCTCTCCGAAGTTAAGCAGAGAGAGGGGGACTCCTTGAGAAATTACCTTGGCCGTTTCAACAAGGTCATGCTGGAGGTGGACCACCTTAATCATGAGGTGGCTATGTCCGCCCTAGCGGGGGGAGTCTTGAAGGAGAGCGACTTCTACCTGGCGATGGAGGTCAGCTACCCCCCGAACCTCTTTGATATGATGGCCCTGGCAGACAAATACGCCAGGGTCGAAGAATCGCGGAGAGCTGCCCGCGCCGAGCTGGCGAGGAAGAAAGAACCTAAAGGTTCGGACATGCACCGACCCGTCCGTCAGCCAAGCCCGCCTCGTCGCCAAAGAGCTCCCCGCCGCCGTTGAGGAATCGCTCCCGGAGCCCGCCCAGGCGATTCGACCGGTACACTCCACTCACTGTACCCAGGGCGCAAATCCTCATGGAGATAGAGCGCCAGCTCCCCCGACCAACTCCTCTTGAGGGAACCCAACTCGGAGGGACCCCACCAAATACTGCCGCTATCATCGGGAGCATGGCCACGACACCGAGGAATGCTGGCAGTTGAAGAATGAGATTGAGAGGCTGATCCAACGGGGCCGACTGAACCAGTTCAGGAGGGCGCCCGAGCCAGGACAAGGGGGCGACCGCCAGCTCGAGCTTCAGCAGCCTCCTCCTCCTCCAAATCCGCCTGTAATCGGCCACATCAACATGATCGAGGAAGCCGGTGGCTCGAGCTCTAGAAATGATGATGAAGGCTCGGCGCCAAAGAAAGCGCAAACGGGTGAGCTCTCCTTCTCCGACGACGACCTCCAGGGGATACAATTCCCACATGACGACGCATTGGTTGTATCGCTCAATTTAAATAACTACGATGTAAGTTGGATCCTTGTTGATAGTGGAAGCTCCGTGAATTTTGTACCTTGATGTGTTTGCCAAGATGAGATTGCTCATGGAAAACCTCCGAGCCGTGGACTCCGCCCTAATGGGGTTCACAGGCGACGTCATCATCCTAGAGGGGGTCGTAACCTTAACGGTTCGGGCAGGAACCTGGCCCCTTGTGGCCACTGTTCACACGGACTTCCTAGTGACTAAGCTCAGGTCGCCCTATAATGCGATATTTGGAAGACCCGGCCTGATGTCTCTCAAAGCCGTTGTCTCCATTCCACACCTATCTATGAAATTCCCCACGGGCGAGAAATTGGTGTCGTCCGAGGGAGCCAAACTATGGCTCGACAGTGTTTTGTCACCAGCCTTCATACAGAATGCCTGAAGTTGATGGGCTGGACGCTCAGGAGGAATTCGCCGAGCAACGAGGGGAACCAGCCGAGGAACTGGAAGAGTACCACTGGACGAGGCTCGTCCCGACCGAACCATAAAGATCGGGTCGCTGCTGAAAGGCGAGTCCCGGCAGGAGCTGATCGACTTCCTCCGAAGCAACCCGATGTTTTCACCTGGTCCGCCTCCGACATGCCAGGAATCAGCCCCGAAGTTCTTGTCCACCACCTTAACGTGGATGAAATGTACCGGCCCGTCAAGCAAAAGAAGATGAGTTTCGCTCCAGAGCGGCAGAGAGCTATTGAGGAGGAGGTTGATAAACTTCTCAAGGCGAACTTTATTCGGGAGGTGAATTACCCAAGCTGGCTGTCGAATGTCGTCATGGTAAAGAAGTCGAGCGGCAAGTGGCAGATCTGCATCGACTTCACCGACCTCAATAAGGCGTGCCCGAAGGACAGCTTCCCCCTCCCCCGAATCGATCAGCTTGTGGATGCCACCTTGGGTCACCAAATGCTGACGTTTATGGATGCCTACTGGGCTACAACCAGATCCGGATGGCCCCCGAAGATGAAGAAAAGACCGCCTTCATAACCGACCGAGGTACTTACTGTTACTGTGTTATGCCTTTCGGTCTTAAAAATGTAGGTGCCACCTACCAAAGGCTGGTCAACAAAGTCTTCAAAGAACAAATCAGCCGGAACATGGAGGTATACGTCGACGACATGCTGGTCAAAAGCAAAGAAGCGTCACAGCACATCGAGGATCTCTCGGAGAGCTTCACGACACTCCGCAAATACCGGATGAAGCTCAATCCGACTAAGTGCGCCTTCGGCGTTAACTCTGGGATTCCTCGGCTTCATGGTCTCCCAGGGTATCGAAGCTAACCCCCAGAAGATCCAAGCTCTCCAGCAGATGGCGCCCCCGACGTCTATTAAAGAAGTCCAGTGCCTAACCGGAAGGATAGCGGCCCTTAACCGTTTCGTAGCTTGTTCCGCCGAAAGGTGCCTCCCCTTCTTCAAAACTCTTCGGTCGGCCAAGAATTTCCAGTGGACCCCCGAGTGTCAAAAATCATTCGAAGATCTCAAGAAGTACCTCGGCTCTCCCCCTCTCCTCAGCAGGCCAAATCCCGGGGAAACATTGTACTTGTATCTGGCTGTCTCCGAAGGTGCCGTTTGCTCGGTGCTGATCAGAGAAGAAAATAAGGCCCATAAGCCAATTTATTATGTCAGCAAACTGCTTCGAGACACGGAGATGAGGTATCCGGATCGAAAAGATGGTGTTGGCCTTGATCACCTCAGTCCGAAAGTTGCGGCCATACTTCCAAGCGCATTCTGTGACGGTCCTGACTGACCAACCCATCAAGGCGGTGGTCCACCGTCCGGAGACATCAGGGAGAATGACTAAATGGGCCGTCGAACTGAGCGAGCATGACATCCGATTTCAGCCTCGCCCGGCCATCAAAGCTCAGGTGCTAGCTGACTTCCTCTTCGAGTGTACCTCCCGAGGACGGCTCCACCCCCAACTCCTCCGAGAAACCAAAATCTGGCGCCCGGTGGCTCCTCCATGTCGACGGGTCATCCAACGCCCATCGCTCCGTGCGGGCTTGGTCCTCACCAGCCCGGAGGGGGTGACTTTTGAATACGGCATCCGCTTCTCCTTCCCGGCCTCCAACAACGAAGCTGAATATGAAGCCCTGCTGGCCGGTCTCCGGATCGCCCGTAGCCTTAAGGTGGAAAAACTGAATGCCTTCACCGACTCCCAGCTGGTGGCAGGTCACGTGCGAGGAGAGTTTGAGGCCCGGGAACCGAACATGATCCGATATCTCCAAGAGGTTCAGAGCCTACTCTCCCATTTCTCCGAATTTGAGATTATTCAGATTCCTAGATCTGAAAATGCCTGTGCCGACCTGCTATCTCGCTGGCGACCGCGGAATCAATGGACGCCGAACGAAAATTTCACCTGAGACCTTGGAGAGACCCAGTATCGCGGAAGCTGACCGAGTGATACAAGTTGAGGCCGAACCATCATGGTTTGACCCCATCCTGAAGTACCTCAAAGAAGGGTCACTCCCGGCCGATCGAAGGAAAGCTAGAAGGCTAAAACTGCAAGCCACCCACTATGTGCTAATTGATGACCAGCTCTACAAGCGGTCCTTCTCTATGCCACTGCTTAGATGCCTCCGCCATCTGAAGCTGATTATGCCCTTCGAGAGGTGCACGAGGGGATTTGCGGCAACCATCTGGGGAGCCGGTCCCTGTGCCACAAGGTGCTGCGTCAAGGTTACTATTGGCCAACCATGCAAGGATGCTGACGACCTTGTCCGAGCTTGCGACCCATGCCAAAGGCACTCAAGTATTCAAAGGCTCCCCTCCGCCAGTCTGGTCCCCATTTCCTCTGCTTGGCCCTTCGCCAAGTGGGGAATGGACATTCTCAGTCCATTTCCACTCGCCACGGGGCAACGGAAGTTTTTGTTCGTCGCCATCGATTACTTCACCAAATGGGTCGAGGCGGAAGCGGTCGCTCAAATAACTGAGGCTCGGGCCAGGGATTTTGTGTGGAGATCCATCATCTGCCGCTTCGGCCTCCCGCATACCATCATTACTGACAACGACAAACAATTGACAATCCGAAGTTTCGTCAGTTCTGCGAGGAGCACGGGATCCACCACCGCCTTACCTCGGTCGGTCATCCACAGGCCAACGGAGCAGCCGAAGTAACCAACCGGACCTTGCTTCAAGGGGTCAAAGCTCGACTCTTTAGAGCCAGAGGCAGGTGGGCAGACGAATTGCACCATGTCCTATGGGCCTACCGCACCACCCCGAGAGTACCCACAGGCGAAACCCCATTCCGAATGGCCTTCGGCACAGAGGCCGTCATCCCCGTGGAGATAGGGCTCCCTTCTCTGGGTGGAAAGCTACTCGGAGGAAGCCAGCGATGAGCAGCTCCGCACCAACCTTGACTGGTAGAGGAGATCAGAGAAAAAGCTCGGATCAGAATGGCTGCCTACCAGCAAAGAGTGGCCCGCTACCATGCCTCCAGAGTCAAAGGGAAAGCTTTCTTGCCTGGCAACCTTGTTCTCCGAAAGCATCTGTCTCCAAACCGCTGGAGCAAGGAAAGCTGGCCCCAAACTGGGAAGGCCCCTACCAAGTAGCGGAGATCGTCGGACTTGGGACCTACAAGCTGCAAGATCTAAGCGGAAGATCCATCCCTCGGACGTGGAATTCGGACAACCTCCGCAAGTATCATCAGTAGGGTACGCCCTCTATAGGCTCGCCTTCTAAAATTTTTGTCGGCATGTTGTTTCATGATTCATGACATAAATCACCATAAGTTATATCGCCAAAAATCCTTAAAAGAAACAGATGCTGCTTACCAATCCTCGGCACGACCGAGTTACCTGTTTAAGCAGGAAATCTCCGAACCTAGGCTGGGCCGAGCAGCAATTCTCCGAACCTCGGCTGGGCCGAGCAGCAATTCTCCGAATCTCGGCTGGGCCGAGCAGCTATTCTCCGAACCTCGGATGGGCCGAGCAGCTATTCTCCGAACCTCGGCTGGGCCGAGCAACTACTCTCTAAACCTCGGCTGGGCCGAGCAACAAGTCTCCGAACCTTGGTTGGGCCTAGTGATGAATTCTAAAGCCCCGGCTAAAATCGGAGTGCATAAAGCCCCGGCAAAAACCGAAGCACGCAAACCTTAATTGAAGCCGAAGGACTTCCGAACAGTCCCCAGAACTTCGGCCAGTTTGAAAAATGCACACAGTGCAAAACCACCAACAGACACAAAGTCTGCGCCTTTAGCAAATCCCTAAAGGCCTCGACATGCCCTACACGGCCGCCCACGAACCCCAGACAAAATCAGGGAATCCCCCCTACTGCTAAATCCCCGAGCAATATCCCTGTACCTTATCGCCCAAGCACCTATCTCGCTCCGCAAACGAGACCATGACTTATCGCATAAGCCCACGGGACCACCCAGGTCCCCCTTTGGCTCAAACCGGAACAAGCGGTTCTTTCCTTTTTTATGAACTAAACAACGGTCTCATCAGAAAACAAGAAATTGCTAAAAAAAAGGACTTTTCTCTTTATTTATTATAAGAAAAAGTACAGAAAGAAAGAAAAAATGGCCTTCGTAGAGGCCTAATGTCTCCCCCCAGGAGTGGCCAGGTCTTCCACACGCCGGGACAGCTCGACGACTCGCTGGCGGAGGGATTCTATCTCCCCCTCCTGCCGGTCTATGACCCGGCGAAGGGCCCCGGCCTCTCTCGTGGAAATGGCGAGATACTCCTTGACCGCCTTCTCAAGCTGCTCGTGGCTTGCAAAAGCTGACGCCAAGGCCATACCATCAACCATCACGGTGGAACGGCTCCCCTGGGAGCCCCCACGATCGTTACTGACAACGCCTGACTCTCCGTTCGACTGCCCTTCCCCTTGAGAAGCCATACTCGCTTTCAGGAGCTGTCGAGAGGCTAGCCAAGGGGATGACGGACACTGACATTCCCCTCGCCCATATTTATACCGCCCTGGTGAGTATCTCGAGCAGTCGGGTCATTAATCCCGACCCATGAGAATCGGCCGCGTGTCGCCACTTTGACAGGCACCCACAGGACGCGAGGGGTCGTGCCCCTTCCCGAGGGAAATCGGTAAACATCGACGAATTACTCGGGAACCCCCCTCCTTCTCTAGAAACTGGGTTCCTCCCGATCTGCCGGGCCCTTGCGGAGTAAATGCCCTCGAAACTCCTTCGAATTGCCTTAAATCGGCCGCCCTTTGGGAACTGCGAAAAGAAAAAGAGTGTCAGCAACCAACGCTGACTTGCTTCCCTCGGAAATAGCCAAATCATAAATGTCGGGCATACCCATGCACCGCCCGTTCCGCTTTGGCGTTCCGCGCTGAATCTCGCAGGAACCAAATATCCAGAGTCTCGGCGGCAATCGAATTACCCCTCCGAGTTATAAATCTCCAAACCTTGGCAGGGCCGAGCTATAAATCTCCGAACCTCGGCAGGGCCGAGCTATGAATCTCCAAACCTCGGCAGGGCCGAGCTATGAATCTTCAAACCTCGGCGGGGCCGAGCTATAAGTCTCCGAACCTCGGCCAGAGTCATGGAATACGTTCTACCACTAAGAATCCCGGCAAATGCTGAGGAATCCTTCCCACCATTGAGGTCCCAGCATAAGGCCAAGACGCGTGTCTCATTATCGCAAGACCCGACCAGACCAAACAATCTCCAAAGTTCCGTTTGAATTCGGGATGCTTATGAGCCCCGACTAGGTCGGATAGCGCGGAATCCTCGGCCAAGAGCGAGCGATATCCCTGCACCTCGTTTCAATGCCAACAACAACTCTCGGCACAAAAGAAACATAAACTAGGAGAAAGAACAAAACTTTCTTTATTTCATTACCATCGAAACAAATTACAACCGCCTGAGAGGCATTACAAGTGCATTGAAATGCATGAAATAAAAATGAGTACATAACTCAGGCAAACTGCTCCAAAGCAACTTCGGGTGACTATGATGCTTCAGCGTCCGGTCTAACAAATCAGGCAAACCACGAACTAATCAGCTCGCGCCGATAATGAGCGGATGACTCGGCCCCACCGTTGCGACCAGCTTTGGTTAATAATCATATCTCGGCATCCAACCGAGATATCAAAGAAATCAGAAAGGGTGGACGGGTTTTTACCCCAAACCACCCAACCGAAGGGCCCTTCAACGAGCAGGAAGAAAGCTCGCGGACCCCGATACCGGGGCACTCCCTCAAATCTAGTGTGTACCGCTAGCCATTGCCAGGCAACGTACTAGCGGACGACACACCATCACCCCCTCCTCATGTGGCAAAAGATTCCCCAGGCGGACGAGCCCAGGAATCTGGACCAGGGGAGGAGGAGAAGTTCACGCAAGCCATGGGGGGCACGCGTACACTTCCAACCCTTCATTCCCAAGGGTGAACCGCAAAGGTCACACAGGAAGCGTATATGTGCGCTCTCCATGCGCTCTCTGCGAACCTCCTATGCGCTCTCCATACGATCTCCGGAGCTCCTTTCTTGAGGGTAAGCCATCCCCCGGCGGTTCCTTCATCACCCCAACTATCCGGAGGACGACGACAACTCGCATAGGGAAAGCTCGGCCCTCCCGCTCTAAGCCCCAGAGAGACAGGCATTGTGTGTGCCTTCACAATTTACAGAAGAGAAAACTTTGGGATGGCCCAACATAGCCCTCTTTCCCTTTTTATAGGCGGAGACGAACCAGGAACAACAATCAAAACAGAAAGCCCCGAGATTCGAAATGCCAAACCGCGCCACCACGTGGCCTCCTGAAATAAAAACAGGGCCCCACGATGCGCGTCAAGCGCGTCGCTCGAGCCATGACGCATACCAAAAGATTATCTCTGATCCCGGATCACGAGCTTTAAATGCAGAAAACCGTCCGCCAATCTTGCAGATACTGGCGGATCCGAGGGATCGCCCTGCGAAAACGACATCCTCCAATGGCAAATAAGCACTTACACCACACGCCAAAGCGGCCTGCGAAAATGACCTTTTGCTGGCTGCAGAGCCATACCACCTGCTTCGGTGAAACGAAAATCGACCTGCCTCGGAAAGGACAAGGCACTGACAGGGGTAATAAATGGATGAAAAGGCCAAACCCACTCTTTACCAAAAGGAATAAAGGGGTGACACGAAGGTTCAATAAACCCCCTACTCGGGGACAAACTCCCCTCTTTTCATCAAAGGCACAACCACAGTCTGGCCACTGGTAAGGTGGACTACCTTGGCCCTAGCCGAGCTACCTTTTTCTTCGGCCTTAGCCGAGCTATTTCATTCTTCGGACCTAGCCGAACCACTGTGTCATTCGGCCTAAGCCGAATTGAATCGTCTCTCAATCTCCTTTTGTACCAAGCTGTGTTGTCGCTCGACTCTTTCGTCGAGGCTATCCCTATGCCTTGGCCTCGACCAAGATGTCCCTTCAAAATTCGAGCCCGAAAACCAACTAAGCGGTGCTCGTAGTTGGGACTAAAATTCAAGACAGGAAACCATCCAGGAAAGACAAACAAATGAAAAACGGCTGACCCGTTTACTGATTTCCGATCAAACTACAAAACAAAAGAAAGAGAAAATACATATAGCCCCCAAAGGGTCAAGACTTGGGATCAAGCCTGGCATCTCCTATGGCAGCGCCAGCGGGAGCTTCGCTTGGCCCCCCCTTCTCGATGGTGTCTCGCCGGGGTACCTCGGCGGCAACGTCAACTCCCAGAACAGCTTCGAGATCGACGTCAGAAATCTCTCCATATTCGTCTTCCTCGGCCCCCGGGGTGCATGTCTCATAATACTCGGCTTCCAAACAAGACAGGTCCAGGTCAGGATAAGTCTGAGCAATCTTGGCCCGCGCCTCCTCTTCGCCGAGCTGGAATGCATCGGCGCAGGCCGCCCTGCGTTCGTCGGCAAACTCGGTAGAGTTCTTGTACTCCTCCACCGCTGAAGAGGCCCGCGCATTTGCCTTGGCTAATTGCTTCTCCAGTTCGGAGATCCTTCGGTGCCTCAAGGCTGCCTCCTCTCCGAATGCCGCTAACCGCTCCTGGAACTCCTGGCTCATTTTGTTCAACTACAGACGAAGAACCAGGTAAGCAAAAGTCAAAAAACGGAATGGACAAAACAGATAACGGCCTACCTGCTCGTTCTGCTGAGCTAATTCACCGTCCAGCACTTGGACCCTATTGAGAGCCCTAGACTTAGCCGATTGATTTTGACGGAGGCTCTCTTTGAGTTCGTCCACCCAGGACTGAGTATCTCCAATTTCTTGACGGGCGTAGTCGAGCTCGTCGGAAAGTCGAGCAGCTCGTTCGTTCGACCACTTTAGCCGATCCTTTGTGTCGGCGAGCTCTTTATTCAGACGGGTGAGGTGGTCCTGCTCCCGCCGACACCTATGCTCTTCCTCCTCGAGCCTCTTGCTCTAGTTGCCCTTATCTTCAGTATGGCTGGCTTTCAACTGATCCCACCTCTTATCAAGAAACTGTTGCATAGAATTGACCTTGCTCTCGTGCTCCGCCTTGGCCTGAGATAGCTCCAGACTAGCCTTCTCGGATTGCTCGCGGAAGCCTTGGAGCTCACTGACCTGTGTAGCGAGTTGAGAGGCTCTTTCCCTCTCAACTGCAAGAACCCTGCGAGCCTCCTCGAGCTCCCTCTGAAGGACCACCAGGGCTCGGGAAAGTTTATCTGTAGAATCCACCCTCTCCTTGAGGTGATCGACCTCCTGGCGGGCCCGAGCCCAAGCTCCAACAGCCAGATGCAAGCACCATTTCAGCGCCCTCATGATCAGGGCATTCTGCAAAAAAGATTGCACACATAAAGAATACAGTCGAACTAGCTAACTAAAGACCCTACTTCAGTGCGACAACCTACCCAAGACGCGTAGTCCGTAGCAATCCTCGTAAGGGCAAGATCGTCGATCGGGAAGGAGAAAAGCCCCATTCGGCACCCCGGTGTACCTAAAGGCCATCTCGACAAGGTCCTCCGGATAATTCCCTCATGTCGAGGAACCCTCTCCCTCTTGGAACGCAGACCACATCAAAGCGGAGAACATGGCACTCACCTTCGGGTCGCGTGAGTGGAAGTCCGCGCTCAGAGAGCCAACCTGGGCACCCGCGACCCATGAGGCCATCGGTTGGGCGGCTTCCTCCACCAGAGCCCTGGTTTGAGAAGCCTCGGGCATTTCGACTCCGGCGAGGGGAGCCCCGGCCCGAACATCCCCTTCGCTCGACGGCTCCCCTCCTTCTCCTTCTTCCTCCTCTTCTGCTTCTGCCTCCTCGGAAATCCCCTACCCACAACAGACTCTTCAGGAACTTTGGCTTCCCCCGGAGCCTCCTGTGCCTCGGCGGAAGGCCCTTCACCAGAAAGCATCCCGAGGTTCGATCGCTGGTTCGGCAGGTTCGGCCATCCCCTCATCGCCTGATGGCTCTCCCACCAGCGGCCCAGGCCGAACCTCAGCAGCCATAACTACTTCTCCCGCCTCGATTGAAGCGGAGGTCGCTCCCACCTCCGCCTATAACCTCTCCGAGCCACCGGCCTCTAATGAGGGAGACCGAGCCGCCCTGCCCACGGGGGCCTCCAAGTGAATCGGATTTTCTCCCTCGCCATCGTCAGGCAAAACGACGACAGGCGGGGAGGAAATTCCAGCAGCCTCCTCCGAAACCCCTGCGGCATCCCGACCTTTGCCTCCGGACAGACCCTCCTCCGGCGCCGAAAGATCATGCGCCGCCGAAACTTCGATACTTCCGGCCCGCGGCGACGAGGAGCGCCGATCATCACCATCTCTCCTGATCCCCCTAGGGTGGGAGCCGGAAGGGCGAGACCTCTTCTCGGCCCGATGCTTGCTGCTGGAGCCGGATCTCCTGTGGCGCTTTCCCAGCTCCTCCCTCATCTGGTCTGCGAGCGCCGACCTTTTGGCATAGGGGCAATGTGATTCGCCCGTTAGTTCGCACAAAAATCGAAGATGGAGCCACATTAAGCTATTGGCTACGAAGTGATACTCACCGCGAGGATCAACAGGACTTAGTCCGGCCGCGAAGAGAGCGTCCTCCGATAGAAGGACACTGGTTGGAAGCACTCGACCGCCGCGCAACACGATCAGATCCCTTGTCTCCAACTCGGTTAACTCCGGGTGTGCTTCTGGATCCTTTACGTATTACCCCCATACCCGAGGGAAATCCGAGCCGATATTTCCCTCGACTATAAAGAATCGCGACTTCCATTCCTTTATCGACGATGGGTTATCCGAAATCATCTTGAAGGACCTCCGGGGGCCGATGTAAGGCCACTCTGAGGCCCTCCTGGAGACCAGATTGAAGCACACCCTGAACATCGGAAGGGTCGCGGTCACTCCGACACGGCTGCACAATGAGATGAACCCGATGAGGTTGCGTCAGCTGTTGGGAGCCACCATGGTGAAGCATATGTTGTAAAACTTCATCACTTTCCGCACCAGTGGATGAAGAGGGAACCGAAGACCTGCCCTCAAACTTTCCTCAAAGCAGAACGCCCCGTCCCCTAATTCCGATGTCACCCTGTCCTCAGCCGTCGGGAGCAACAAGGTAACATCCTGGGGGATCTTGTACAGGCAGCGTATCCGTTCCAGATCCGCCAAGGTTACCTCTGAAGCCTAATCACTCGGACTCACCATATCTCCGATCACAAGAGACGCTGAGCAAGATCGCTGTGAAAACGGAGAGACGAAGTTCTCTAAGGGAAAGCGAGAGAGCGCTACAAATAGGGAGGGCGCCGCCGCGACTCCATTTTTCCCAAGGAAAACCGCCTCAGGTGAAGATGAGGCGTCTCAACCAAGACATCCGGAATCACCACTACGGGCGCCGTGAAAATCGAGATCTCTCACGTGGCGCTTTCCCAGCTGTTGCCTTCGCTCCTAAGGAACGATGGATCCACCTCGAAAAGGCAAAACAGCCATGCAGCATTAATTAGGACATCATTGCATGAGCTGTCAAATACATGTCCCCTCGTCCGGATTGCGCCACCTAAGTCTATACTCCCTACGCCGAACCTACGCTTCGAACTAGGGAGTGGGGGGCATGTGTTGAGGGGTAAAATTGTCATTGCGTTGATAACCGTGCGAAGGACTAAGATCAGCCCCATCCCCCCAAGCTACCCTTAGCTCGATTTTCCTGAGCGATCCATAGCTCGGTTCCCCCCGAGCTACCCATAGCTCGGTTCCCCCGAGCCATTCATAGTTCGGCTTCCCCGAGCAACCCCTAGCTTGGCTGCCCCAAGCAACCCGTAGCTCGGTTCCTCCCGAGCTACCCATAGCTCGGTTCTCCCGAGCAACCCCTAGCTCGGCTGCCCCGAGTAACCCGTAGCTCGGTTCCTCCCGAGCTACCCATAGCTCGGTTCTCCTGAGCGACTCATAGTTCGGCTGGCCCGAGCAACCCCTAGCTCGGCTGCCCCGAGCAACCCGTAGCTCTGTTCCTCCCGAGCTACCCATAGCTCGGTTCTCCCGAGCAACCCCTAGCTCGGCTGCTTCGAGCGACCCGTAGCTCGGTTCCTCCCGAGCTACCCATAGCTCGGTTCTTCCAAGCGATTCGTAGTTCGATTTTTCCGAGCAACCCCTAGCTCGGCTGCCCCGAGTAACCCGTAGCTCGGTTCCTCCCGAGCTACCCATAGCTCGGTTCTCCCGAGCGACTCATAGTTCGGCTGCCCCGAGCAACCCCTAGCTCAGCTGCCCCGAGCAACCCGTAGCTCGGTTCCTCCCGAGCTACCCATAGCTCGGTTCTCCCTAGCTCGGCTGCCCCGAGCGACCCGTAGCTCGGTTCCTCCCGAGCTACCCATAGCTCGGTTCTCTCGAGCGATTCGTAGTTCGACTTTCCCGAGCTACCCATAGCTCGGCTTTCCCGAGCAATTCATAGTTCGACTTCCCCGAGCAACTCATAGCTCGGTTTCTTTGAGCCATTCATAGCTCGACTTTCCCGAGCAACCCATAGCTCGGCTTTCCCGAGCAACTCATAGCTCGTTTCCCCCGAGCAACCCATGGCTTGACATGCACCTCCGTGGAACCCGACGCGGGGGAGAACAGGCCTATCGTAACAAATCCCAAACAAAGAACCATATCGAGGAGTGGTCTAGGACCTACAATAATGGCCTAGGACATACGCGCTCATCAGATCTCAGGCCATCAGAGAGCCCTCCCAGCCGTCGATCCTTCAACGAACAAGATACGGTCCCACCGGCCTTACAACAGCTTGATTCGAATCTTCTCCGTATCCCAACAACCTTCGAACCTTACAGAAGGCGTTCAAGATCCAGGTGATTGCCTATAAATATGACACTCCCAGATTCTCTCAGGTATGCACGCACAGTTCACTCTCTCTCTCTCTTCACTGCTCATCGGCGCTCCCCTAGAGCTCCCGATTGGTCACCCCTGGAGGGACTCCCCAGAGAGATCCTTCTCCTCATTTCTGTTGATCGTCGATCCCCATTGACTTGAGCGTCGGAGGGTCTTCCGCGGAGGGCCATCCCTAAAGCTTCTCGCATGAGGACTTCTGTGTGTAGGTCCGCCCAGGAGGAAGCCCGATCAGAAAACCTACCGTGTCCGAGTCGAAGGACGGATCCCGATGGCAACAGTTTCTATTGCGGGACGGCCGCCTCTTTGTCCCTTATGCCATCTCTCTACTGTTCCTGGTGCCATCTTTGTCCCCTTGTTGCATGGCTGTCTTGATGGGTCATGTTGGTTGCGCCTTCGGCTGTGCAGTTCCTAACTTATCTGGTGCAAAGTTAGGCAACTAATCATGTGATTCCTAGAGATGATGGCACAGCAACAGACTGGCTGGTTTTATGAATCAGCAAAGCACCTCATATTTGGTCCACTATTTTTAATCGCTTTTCTTTCGCCATTAGCTATGGCCTAACAGCTAACCAATGAGAAGCCAGTTTTCTATTTTGATTAAATTAATGTTACCATCCCTGGTGTGGCCTAGCAATTTTACCTGTTCTTTCCATCGTTGCTTCTTTCACGAGTATTTCCATATATATAATCGTAGTGATAGGAGCGAGTCCTATTTTGCAGCCTCTTGCATTGCATTTTGCCTGTGACTCAGGATCGATTAAATTAGGTTGAGGTTCTAAATTTCTAATTATTTTTTTTTGGCCCACTGGCCCTCATGTACCTAGATTGATACATATTAAGCCCATTTCAAATGAAGGATCTCAGCTTGGGCACTCTCTGCAATTGGAAGTGATAATTTATTGAGCAATATGCCCCAAACTGCATGCATATTGTATGATCTATTGCCAACAACAAGACGCAATCATGGGAAGGAACAAAATGAATTGTGCGACTGCCCGTCTGTACCAATAAATAAATAAATAAATTGTTTGTGTATTGAGTGAATACAGGACGCAACGCTTAACAAGATCACCGCCTGTTCGATCTTATGCGGACCGCGAAGGTGACTTTGAGCCGCCGGAAATAGAACCGGATCTGGCCCGGTAGCCGTTATAAGACTCCGCACCGGAATTCGCACCATCCGAGCCGGAGAACACTCCGATCGACAAGCGGTTCCTCTCGTCCTCCGGCGAGAGCTTCCCCGCTCCCGAGTCGTCGATCACCGAACGGCACTTCTTGTAGAAACCCCGAAGCGCCGGCACGATCATCCCCTGAACCGCCACCTTGCTTCATCCCAGCCGCTCGAAGTTTGACGCATACTGCCTCGCCTTCGCTGCGTACTGCGCCGCCCACTCCTCGCCTAGAAGGTGCCTCAGCCGACTCCCCCGAACCTTGTTCACTACATACTGAAGGTTGTTGGCGCGGAAAAGGTAGGACAGCGACTCCTCCCGGTAGAGCCTCGCCTTGCCGTCAAGCTGGCTAAGGAGTACAAAAACGAGCCATGCGAGCCGGGCGGCGACAGGAAACGGGGGTCTCTCGTCGGAGTTGGAGGTGGAGGCGACGGAGGCCTTCGAGGTGTCGAAGAAAAATTCGGGAAGCGAGGACGGCATCTGAAGAGAGAAGTCAGCGAATATGTTGGCAAGGGCGGCGTCGTAGTCAGCAAGCAAGGCGATATAGTTCATGCAATAGCGGGTCAGTGGGTGGACTCCACCGCCAGGCGCCGGCGATTTGGAGGCGTCCTTTTGCATCGCCGCCTCGAAGTCGGTGAGAGTTGCCCGGGCGGCCTCGGCGAGCTTGACGACAGAATTCAGCGCCTGCGTTGGAACTGCATCAGTGGATTCAAAAGAGAAGACAGTCTCGATCTCCGGCCAGAGCTCTGCGATTGCGTCGTAGAGATCCAATAGCCGGAACATCTTCTCCGGCGACTGCTTCGATTTCGCCACCAGTTCCGGGAAACGGAGGAATTGGACGGCAGCGTCTCTAGCGATGTCCGCGAAGCATGCCTCCCGAATGGCATCCAAGCCGGCAAAGACGTGGTCCAAGAGTATCCGCTCGCCGGAAAACAGCGTCTTCACGGCCACCCTGGATGCACCGAGCCAGGTTCGGATTTTGGAGTCAAGTGATTCCCAGCCCAGCTTCTGGATCTGGGACGGGCTGAGCTTCTCGAAGCCTAGCCGGCAGAGACTCTCGTCGACGATGGACTTGCGGAAGGTCTTGTAGATCCGGATGCATTCCTTGCCGTACCCGACCGAGATCATGGTCTTGGCGATAGAATGGAGGTCGGCCATCGCGGCCGTGGCGGCATGCTCGACCTCACCGATGGACTCCCCGGCTGCGCGGATGTCATCTTCCGATGACCCGCTGGTATCGTCTTCGACGTCGGAGACACTGGAGATAGACGACCGGGAGGAAACCGACTCGGGGTCGAGTCGGTCGCGGTTGGCGGCGAGGAACTGGTAGAACTCCTTCTCAAGGCGGCGGATGGCAGCTTGCATCAGAGTCTGGGCACGGACCAGCGGGCTCCATCTTGACGCTAGGTTGTTCCCGCTGTCCGATACGAAATCGAGCATGGCGCGGTGGAGGTTGGAGACGGCAAGGAGGAAGCGGCGGGCCTCGGCGCGGTCCTCGTAGAAGAGGGAGGTGATCTTGGCGAAGGAGGAGGCTTCCGGATCCCACTTGGTGATGATGGCCTCCACGGCCGTGACCTTGTCATCCATCACGGTGGCGGCGGAGGAGCTCTCCTGCTGCTGAGGCGAAGGCGGAGCAGGGGATGAACGTTCATGATGGCGGTTAGAGGAGGAGTCGGAGAAGAACAGGCTTCTAATCCCTTTTCTCGGCATCTTCGGCAGCTAATTAATAAAATGGTGGAAGAAGATAATTAAGCACTCACTCGAGAGCAAACGGTGAGAGCCGCAGGAGCCAAAGATAACAAGAGTTGGAGCCTCCTCCCCGATTCCAAAGCCTTTATATAGAGAGGGAACCTAGGTTGGTGGGGAGGTAGCTGAGAACATAAGGAGTGATGTAGCGCGGGGCGAAAAGGCGCTGCGAGTGACGGGTGGAGTCTCCACTCCGATTCCAAAGTCGTTATCGAGGAGGGAAGCTTGTGGGTGTTCCAACCGAGAACATCAGGAGTGACGTAGCGTGAGGGGAAATGACGTTACGAGTGACGTACGTTTGGTCTCGGTGGGACGGGGACTAAATTTTGACCGACAATTGATTGCTTTACAAGTCAAAATATTTGAAAATTAGGGGGGACAAGAAGAAATGGTCAGCGGGCCTGGGTGGGGGTGGGGGTAGGGGTGCTTTTTTTAATTTTAATTCTAACCTTATTTATAAAATCTCAATTCTAACCCTAATTCTATTAGTAAAATATCAATTCTAATTCTATTTTTAAAAATTAAGTTTGATTAAGTTTTGAATTAAAATTAGGTTGATGAAAAAAAAAGCTTTTTTCAAAGTAAATAACATCAAATTATAGATTCTAAATATAAAAAAATAAAATCCCTTGCCGAACTGGACTCGGAGATTTAAATTGTATTAAAAAAAATCTTATCTGAAACAAAGAAGAGAAGAAGGTGCTGTAAACAACGAAAAGGAGGAGGCGAAAAGTAAAACGAAATGTGCGGGATGTTCGCCTTTATATTTATCCTTTTTCTCGTCTGCGACCGATGGCCTTGCCCTTCTCGCCCTCAAGTTAGCCATCTTATTCGATCAGATTGGCGCCTTCAACGTCCCCAAAAATCTGATGCCGATAAGCTACTCCTGTTCGAATAATCCTCGGGTTCGGGTTATCTTGGGTTCGGATTATGGTCAATCCTAACCCAGATCAATTGCAAATCGGATCGGATTAAACCCGGAATGCAAGTCCAAGGAGCCACTGATGCCTTGCTATGTATTGCCTTCTCTGCTACTCTTCGGAAGGCCGCTCGTGCCTAGTACTCTCAACTACTCCCATGCAGTATTGATTCTTTTTAGCAGTTGGAGAAGGCCTTTTGGCATAGTTTGATGTCTGTCGGAAGATCCCTCGAGTGGCTAATAACCTTTTCTCCGTTCAGCAGAAAGAAGGGGAACTATTAAAAGACTTCATAGCTCGGCTCAAGGCGGCAACCCTCGAGGTGTATCATTTGGATGATGCTATGGCCACCTTGGCCTTGAAGCGAGGGCTTCGTCCTTCTCGCTTCACTTATTCTCTAGACAAGAAGCCCCCTAGTTCCTACGCCGAGCTCTTGGACCAGGCGCATAAGTATATCCACGCCGATGAAGCTGACCTCACTCGGAGGAACACTGATAGAGGAGCCAGCAAGAAACCAACCCATAAAGAGGCAAGCAGACTCCTTCCCAAGAAGCCTGAACCCCCGTGTCGGCTGGATAATCGATGCCAGAACTTGTCTACTAAGGAAGAAAGCTACACTCCTCTCCTCGCCTCGAGGTCTCACATTCTTATGGAAATTGAAAGTGAGCCTTATCTCCAGCGCCCTCCTCTGCTGAGAGCAGGTGGTACTCGTGACCGGAGTCGTTACTATCGTTTCCATAGGGATTATGGTCACAACACTGATGAGTGCCATAATTTGAAGTGCATCATTAAAGAACTTATTCAGAGAGGCTATCTTGAAAAGTTCATCCAGAAGGGAGGATCGCCAGCCATCCCACCCATGATGGAGCCTCCGCCTATTCAGGCCAACATCGACAACACTCCGATGGAGTGGACGGTGGGCATGCTTTCATGGGGGGCGACTTCATCCATTAAAAGACCAAGGGGGAGTGAGGGGATAGAAGATGTAAATCCCTTTCTTGAAAGGAAATTACGGGGGAGGGGCAATTTGAATGATGATAGCGTAGTCGTCTCCATGACGATCGCTAAGCATCTTGTTAAAAGAATACTTGTAGATAGTGGGAGTTCAGCAGACATACTTTCTTATGATGCTTTTGTTCGAATGGGTCTATCTCTTGATTCTCTACAATCTATGACCATGCCCCTAGTCGGCTTCATGGGAGATTTGGTCAGGGTTGAGGATGAGATCACCTTACCGATCACAGCGGGATCACCACCATGTCAAAGTACAGTCCTAATGAGATTCTTAGTGGCTCGAGTACCGTTGGTGTATAATGCCATACTCGGTCGGCCCAAGTTGAACCTCTTGGATGCAGTCATATCTACCAAGCATCTACTCGTGAGGTTCCCTACTGATCAAGGGGTTAGCAAGATGCGCGGGGAGCAAAATCTTGCACAGCTATGCTATCACATGGCCCCTAGCCCTTAGGAGATGACAGCTCCCTCGACCCTGGTGCTGTTCGATCCAAAGGAGTCTGAAAGAAGAGGAGAATCAGCCAAGCGCCTGCTATCTTACCCACTAGAGGATGATCCTGCAAAAACTATACAGATCGGTGAACTTCTTCCTTTGGAAGTGAAAAATGAACTCCTCACCTTCTTTCAGGCCAACTCGGATATTTTCGCATGGTCTGCTTTGGACATGCCTGGTATTCCTTCAGGTGATAACTCATAAATTCAATATTGATCCCAAGTGCCGACCCATTCGCCAAAAGAAGAGAAGTTTTACCCCTGAGCGGCAGAGGGCTATAAACGAAGAAGTCAACAAATTGCTAGCCGCCGATCATATTCGAGAGGCGCAGTACCCAAGTTGGTTAGCAAATGTGGTCATGATCCAAAAGGCAAGTGAAAGCTGGCGAATCTGCATTGACTTCACTGATCTTAACAAGGCATGTCCCAAAGATAGTTTTCCCCTGCCATGGATTGACCAGCTGGTGGACTCTACCTTCGGCCATGAGCTTCTCAGTTTTATTGATGCCTTTTCTAGGTACAGCCAAATAAAGATGGATCCGTTAGGTGAAGAAAATACTTCCTTTGTCATGAAGAAGGGCATTTACTGTTATAAGGTAATGCCTTTTGGGTTGAAGAATGCTGGAGACACCTACCAGAGGTTGATGAATAAGGTCTTCAAAGATCAGATTGGGCGCAACATGGAGGTGTACGTAGACGATATGCTGACTAAGAGCACCCACATCGCTAACCACGTTGCCGACCTGGGAGAGACATTTGATAATCTCCAGAGTCATCAGATTAACCTCAACCCCCGCAAATGTGCTTTTGGTGTTACTGCCAAAAAATTCTTGGGTTTCTTAGTGACCCAGCGGGGGATTGAGGCAAACTCAGAAAAGATCCAGGCTATTCTTAACATGCGATGGCCGGCCAACAAGAAGAAAGTGCAATAGCTTACCAGAAGAGTAGCCACCCTGAGCTAATTCCTATCTAGATCGACTGAAAGGTGCTTACCCTTTTTTAAAGCTCTACATAAAGTTGATGGCTTCGAGTGGATGGACAGCTGTCAAAAGGCCTTCAAGGAACTAAAAGAATTCTTATCCACACCGCCGTTGCTATTGAAGCCCAAGAAAGGAGAAAAGCTCTTTATCTATCTAGCCGCCACTTCGGAGGCGGTTAGTTTCGTCTTAGTCTGGCTCGACCCAGACGGGGTGCAGAGGCCTATCTATTACACTAGCAAAGTGCTTCATGATGCGGAGGTTCGATACTCCAGAACGAAGAAGATTATCTTTGCTTTGATTGTCTTCACTCAACGCCTTCGATCGTACTTCCAGGCCCACCCGATCGTGGTGCTCACGGACCAGCCTCTTAGAACTATATTGGCTCGCCATGACACCTCGGGTCGCCTGGCAAAGTGGGCTGTTAAGTTGGGGGAGTTCGATCTTTCGTTCTAGTCTCGATCTATCCTTAAGTCCCAAGTGCTAGCGGACTTTCTAGTAGAGTGCACTTGGACCGATGAGCACGACAGCGTTATCCCCGTGAAGTGCCCAGCGGCTAAGGAGGATTCAGCGGAGGCTTGGATTCTCCATGTTGACGGCGCCTCTAACTCTCAGGAAAGTGGAGCGGGCCTCATCTTGGCGAGTATGGAGGGCATAGTCCTAGGATATGCCCTTCGATTTATCTTCGAGGCTACCAATAATCAAGCCGAGTACAAGGACTTATTGGCTGGAATTAAGCTTGCTCAGGAGCTTGGAGTAAAATGCTTCTGAGCCTTCACCGATTCCTAGCATGTCTTCGGATATATTACTGGAGAGTTCAAGGCTTGCGATCCTACTATGTCTCGATACCTGAGTAAGGTTAAGTCGTTAACCTCCTCACTGATTTATTTCACCATCAGCTACATTCCCAGGGAAGAGAACGCTAGAGCCGATGCATTATCATGGCTAGCCACTTCGGCGGATGATTGCCTGGGAAGAGCGTACGTCGAGCACCTGGAGAGCCCAAGTATCGATTCGGTGGAGGAAGTTGTACCAATCATGCAAGAACCAACATGGATGGATGCGTACATTCACTACCTCAATAACGGCTCTCTCCCTGCCGACCCTGCAGAAGCTAGGCTGCTCAAGCGAAGGTTAACCAAGTTTGTGCTATTGAATGGGTGCTTATACAGGAAGTCCTTTTCTCATCTCCTTCTTAAGTGCATCGACCCGGTGGATGCCAATTATGTTCTCAGGGAAATCCATGAAGGTATATGTTGGAGTCATATGGGGGGTAGGTCTTTGGCACATAAAGCTCTCCACCAGGGATATTACTGGCTCACTATGCGGTAAGATGCCGCTGAGCTAGTTCAAAAATGCGACCATGGCCAGCGACACTTTAATATCCAGCGGCAACCGGCTTCTTCGCTAAATCCACTCTCTGCACTCTGGCCCTTCGCTAAATGGAGAATGGACATTCTCGGGCCTTTTCACCTGGCTTTAGGGCAGTGAAGATTCTTATTGATTGCCATCGACTATTTTACTAAATGGGCCAAGGTCGAGGCATTAGCCAAGATCACTAAAAATAAAGCAAGGATATTCTTTTGGAAATCCATCATCTGCCGGTTTGGCCTGTCCCATACCGTGATTACTGACAATGGTCGCTAGTTCGACAATTCAACATTCAAGGCCTTTTGTACCAAGCTAGGCATATGCCACCGTTTCACTTCTATTGGGCACCCACAGACCAATGAAGAAGCAGAGGTTATGAACCAGACCATCCTTCGAGGACTTCGAACTCGGTTGGACGATCTTAAGGGCAGATGGGTGGAGGAGCTTCCGAGTGTATTATGGGCATATTATACGACTCCCAGGGCCCCCATCGAGGAGACTTCCTTCAGCCTTGTCTTCGGATCCGAAGTGGTCATCCCAGTGGAGATTGGTCTTCCTAGTCCCTGAGTGGAACTATATAAGGAGGACGACAATCCTGATCAATTAAGGGCTAATCTAGACTTCATCGATGAAACTCGGGATCTTGCACGGCTCAGGATGGCCACGTTCTGCCAACGGGCTGAGAGATACTATAATGCTTGGGTCCATTCCAAGATGTTCCGCCCTGGAGATCTGATCCTGAGAAGAGCCAAAGTGTCCAAACCGACTGAAGGAGGCAAGCTATCCCCAAATTGGGAGGGACCGTATCAAGTCACGAAGGCGCTTCCACAAGGAGCTACAAACTTGAAGGGATGGACGGGCAACCGATCCTGCGTACTTAGAATGCCAGCAATCTTTGCCGATATTACTAGTAGTGAATGTACTTGGCAAATGATTATGAAAAGAAAGTTTTCAAATTTTATTTTCTGGCTTGGCATGGAAGCTTTTAAAAGGACCTTGGCGGTCCAAAGAACACAAACACCTCAGACCGGCGCTAGAAACCTCGGCAGTTCAAGTCTTGTGTTCTCGATGGCCCCGAGTCAAACTCCCGGGCTGGCACGAGAAACTCCCGTTAGAAGTTTTTAAAAGGACCTTGGTGGTCCAGAGAACAGAAACACCCCAGACCGATGCAAGAAACCTCTAGCAGTTTAAGTCTTGTGTTCTCGACGGCTCCGAGTCAAACTCACAGGCCGATGCGAGAAACCCCCGTGGATGTTTTTAAAAGGACCTCGGCGGTCCAGAGAACACAAACACCCAAGATTGGCACAAGAAACCTCTAGCGGTTCAAGTCTTGTGTTCTCGACGGCCCCGAGTCAAAATCCTGGGCCAGCGCAAGAAACCTCCGTGGAAGTTTTTAAAAGGACCTCGGCGGTCCAGAGAACACAAATACCCCGGACCGGCGTGAGAAACCTTCGGCGGTTCAAGTCTTGTATTCTCGACGGCCCCAAGTCAAACTCCGAGCCAGCACGAGAAACCCCCGTGAAAGTTTTTAAAAAGACCTTGACGGTCCAGAGAACATAAATACCCCAGATCGACGCGAGAAACCTCCGGCGGTTCAAGTCTTGCATTCTCGAAGGCCCCGAGTCAAACTCTTGGTCCGGCGCAAGAAACCCCCTTGAAAGTTTTTAAAAGGACCTCGGCGGTCCAGGGAACATAAATACCCCGAACCGGCACGAGAAACCTCCGATGGTTCAAGTCTTGTGTTCTCGATGACTCTGAGTCAAACTCTCGGGCCGGCGCGAGAAACCCCTGTGGAAGTTTTTAAAAGGACCTCAGCGGTTCAGAGAACACAAACATCCTGGACCAACACGAGAAACCTTTGGCGGTTCAAGTCTTGTGTTCTAGACGGCCCCGAAACTGTCGGGCCGGCGCGAGAACCCCCAATGAAAGTTTTTAAAAGGATCTCAGCGGTCCAGAGAACACAAATAGTCCGGACCGATGCGAGAAACTTCCGACGGTTCAAGTCTTGTGTTCTCAATGGCCCCAAGTCAAACTCCCGGGCCGGTACGAAAAACCCCGTGGAAGTTTTTAAAAGGACCTCGGCGGTCCATAGAACACAAACACCCCAGACCAACGCGAGAAACCTTCGGTGTTTCAAATCTGTGCTCTCAACAACTCTGAGTCAAACTCCTGGGCCAGCATGAGAAATCCCCGTGGAAGTTTTTAAAAGGACATCGGCGGTCCAGAGAACACAAACACCCCAGACCGGTGTGAGAAACCTCCAGCGGTTCAAGTCTTATGCTCTCGACGGCCCCGAGTCAAACTCCCGGGCTGGTGCGAGAAACCCTCGTGGAAGTTTTTAAAAGGACCTCGGTGGTCCAAAGAACACCAACACCTCGGACCAGCGTGAGAAACCTCCGGTAGTTCAAGTCTTGTGTTCTCGACGGCCCCGAGTCGAACTCCCGGTCTAGCGCAAAAAACCTGATGAGGACGACGAGTTAAGCTGACCGTTTATCAAGTATACTCATGGAAGTAGGGATATTTTATCAAAGGCCAAACATCGAAGTATAATCGCCTAGAAAGTCGAAATACTGCTAATGAAGAAGTTATAAGACTCGAACAACGAGTGGAATTATCAAAAAATACTTTTTCATTAACTTCATCGTTATAGAAAAGGCCAACCTCTGACGCATTACAAAATATGAAAAAGACAAGATAAGAGCTAAAATTAAGGCTCGACGGACTCTGACCCGTCCTCTGCGTCCTCATCTATAGGTTGAATATCCTCGAGGCCACTTAGCTGGTAAACTCGAAGGATTTTCTTCTTGCATTTCTCAAAGCCTTTGGCATAGGCGTCAACGGCTGCCTCGTTGCACTCAGCTACAAACTCGATGGAACCTTTGTAAAGCTCCATGGAACTTCGAGCCCGTTGATCAGCTGCGCTAACTCAAACCAAGGCTTCAGCCTGAGCAGCTGCCACCTTCTCCCTAGTCTGGGCCTCGGTGACAATCAACTTGGCCAAGGTTTCCCGAATCTCCTCCTCGGTGGAGGCCAATTTCTACTCGGTGGAGGCCAACCTCTCCTCTGTGGCTCGGGCCTCAAACTCGACCACGTCCACCCTATCTTCGGCCTGATCCACTCTAAGAAGGGTGCTCTCCAATTTCTCTTCCGTTGGCCTCAGCCTCGACATGGCTTTGGCCAACTTAGCATCAGCAACTCGGGCCTTTCTCTCGGCCTCCTCAGCTTGAGCCTTAAAAGATCGGCCCTCATCCTCAACGGCCCTCAGCGCACTAGACACTGCGGCTTCTTGAGCCTTGACCTCAGATAATTCCCGGGTCAGCTCATCAACCCGAGCCTTGAGAGCATCCAGCTCGGGTTGGGCATGCTTTCGACTGCTAGGACCTTCGGTGCAAGCGTCACGAAGAACAAAAGCATTGTTGGACACCTGCACATACTGAAGGATTAGAGTACAATTATATTTAATCCAAGAAAAAAGGATTAGCGCATTTACCTGAAGGATAGCAATGAAGAAAGTGTTGAGAGACTTCTCCAGCAGCTGACGTCGAAGCTCAGCCTGAAGGGTGGGCAGAGTCGAGCGACTAAAGAGGCACTTTGCCAAGCAACCTGGCGCATCGCGATGGTCCCGGGTGGTTGGCTCTGGGGACCATCGTCGAAGGATGCTCCCGCCTCCTCCAACGGTGGGTGAGCACCTGAAGGGTTTTCGTCCTCGACTTCTCTTATTGGAGGTGTCGCCGTTCTTTCTTCTGGTGCGACCTCGCCCTTGGCTCCGGCAAAGAATGGGGATCTCTCTCTTGGCAGCTCCTCCTGAGTCCCAGCCAGAGGGATCCCTGTCATGAATGTTTCGATGGAGGGATCCCTCCTTCTCGGTTCCCTCACCAATGTGACCTATGGGGAGGCGGGCGAAGCCACACTGGTTCGGGGTGGTTCACCTCGCTCCGCCCATCTAGACTTCTTGGCGCTGCCCTCATCGATCGCCGGCGGCCCTCTTTCTCTTCTTAAGAGTCTCCGCAAGGAAGTCAGTAGAAAACCTCATCTCTGCACAAAAGAATAGAGATTTAAAAAAAAAAAAAAAGAGAAAAAGAGAAAGAAAGGAGAACAAGAAACTGTGGCTGACAGTCGAGGAAGGTAGCGCTCACCGGGTGTCGGTGATAGCGCCTCCGGCGCTGCGAGGGCTTCACGGAGATTGTCCTACGACAACAGCTCTATGCAAGGAGGGATGATAGAAGACATGAGGGCTTCAAAAAGCTCTCGATCCCTTTCTTCTATGGCCGAGTTTTTGTTAGGGCTGGTATCGAGAAATCTCCAAGATGTCTTTACCCCTTCGACGTGAACATAGAAGAAATGGGACTTCCACTCTTTGATCTTAGAGGGCAAGTCTAGTTAAGGGCTCTTTTGGGATGGGAAGAAAAGCTCCACCATCCATTTTTCTTAGGGTTCCTAAGTTTGTACAAGGCCCAAAAGAGAGACCCGGGCGGGGGCGCCATGAAAATGGTAGAGAACTATAAACGCATATATGATTCAGATGGAATTTGGGGTCAACTGCGTCGGGACAAGGTTGTACCTATCTAAAAGATTCAAAAAGAATGGATGAAAAGGTAGGTGGAGCCCACTCTTGAAGAATTCCTCATAAAGTGCGACCCCGCCGGCCCGGCCACAGGTTACCTTATCGCCATGCCAGGAGGCAGACAAGCATACGCTGTCGAGTATACCATACTGGACCCTAATTTTTTCTATGTCCTGATCTTTTATGGTGGAACGTATTCCCCCTGGGCCCATGGGTATGGATTCAGAAATCAGAGGGGATGTCGAGCGAGATGGTGAAGGTGATGCCTTAGAGGATGGAGAAGGAGCCCTAGTTGCTGAAGAAGGAGCCCTAGCCGAGGTTGGAGCAGTAGTCTCTGGGTGACCGCGGATGGTGACACTACCAGGGGTCCGCCGGCGGGCTTGAAGAATCTCCTTCCTAGAGGGCTCGACTAGAGGTTTCTTACCTTTTCTATCGGTTTGAGGATTCATCGGGAAGAAAGAAATAGGAAAAAAGGCAAAAGAAACTGACCTTAGAATGATGGGACAAAAGCAAAAGGAAGCTCGGTGCTCAAAAGGTGAAGAAGAGGCAAAAGGATGATAGAGGTACTAGAAGAAAAAAAGAATGGGCGGGACAATATTAATCTCCCAAATTTTGAAGGCCCCACCCATCATAAAAAGCAGAACTAGAAAGATCGGGCCATAGCCCAGGTGTCATCAGGCTACAAGGGAGGTACAATTCGTGCCCAGTGATAAAACGCCGCCAGAATAATTCAACTATATAATGCCCCGTCTTTCTCGTGATTACAAGGCATTTTCCTTAAATAATGAAAAGACCTTGAGAAGATTTTACTTCCCGAGAGCACGCACCCACTGTTAGCAGGGTACAACGCATGAGATCATGCTATGCAAGGAATTTGTGCGCTCCTTTCTCTTGGCAAGCACTGTGTGCATGAGGGCCAAGACTCAGAAGCGGAGGGGCATATGATGTGGCTAGTAAAAGCCACGTTATAATCAATTAACGAGAGCAGCCCCAAGGCGGCCCTGGTCAAAAGGACGGCCCCTAGGCGTCCCCAAGGTGGCTCTTAGGTGGCTTCGGTAATAAGGGCGGCCCCAAGGCAGCCCTAGGTTGCCCCGGTCATAAGAGCAGCCCCTAGGTGGCCCCAAGATGGCTTCTAGATGGCCCCTATAACAAGAGCGGCCCCTAGATGGCCCCGATCACAAGGGCAGCCCCTAGGTGGCCCCGGTCACAAGAGCGGCACCTAGGCGGCCCCTAGGTGGCCCCGGTCACAAGAGCAGCCCCTAGGCGGCCCAAAGACGGCTCCTAGGCGGCCCCGGTCACAAGAGCGGCTCCTAAGCGGTCCCAAGGCGGCTCCTAGGCGACTCCCGTAATAAGGGCAGCCCCAAGGTGGCCCCTAGGCGGCTCCGGTCACAAGAGCGGCCCCAAGGAAGCCCCTAGGTGGCTCCGATCACAAGAGCGACCCCTAGGCGGTCCCAAAGCAGCACCAATCACAAGAGCAGCCCCAAGGCAGTAGTATGAATGGTCAATGGTGTAAATGGAACGGAATTGGTAATACACTGTCATGCATAACATGCATAGCATGGTACTGATCAGATCATTTTAATCTCAATTCAATTTATTTGTTAAATAATTTACAATTTAAGATTTAAACATGTTATATTTCATAAATTAATAATCCAATGCAATCTAATTTTTTATTTATTAAATAGATTATAACGGTTGAAATTGATACTTGTTAACATCTGCTAACAACTACTATTAGCTAATAATATAAAATATATAATTATAATAACCTATAAAAAATAGGTTACACATCTGTTTTAGTTCAGATATCGACGTTCTGTTAAATTTACATAAGTATATAAGCTTACATGTTTTTGTTTGAAGTGAAATATAAAATTATATGTGAGATTTTTTCCTTCCGGATGCAAAGGAAGGTTGATTGATCATAAAGAAAAAAAGAAGAGATCAGCAAAATCATCCAACAGCAAGGCAGTAATTTTGTTTCATACTCTAAATTATAATCCATATGCTTAAAAAACTTAAAGGTAAGCAAATGCATCACAAACAAGAAGTCAATTAGTCAAGCTCCCTTCATCCCGTTGTTGCTTATTTGGATTTTCAGCAATGAAATGGTGATCAGCTCACCAACAATCAAAGTGCTGACCACATCTGTTCGCTAAATATCAACAGAACAGTATTCATGGCTTCACACATGCATGCACATAAAAAAGAAGAAGAAAACTTTAGTTTGTACCTATGAGAATTGAGAAGTAACAGTTTTGAATAAGAAGCAATAAACCACTCGCTCTTTCTCAAAACAACACTAGCTAGTCAATAACCATTATCTCTTCCTTAAAATATCATTTCCATAAGCATCCTCTTGACGATAGCAAGCAGCAACCTAGAAATTTAGCATAATATCAATCATAATGAAGTATTAAATTAAGACTTAATTGGTAAATTACATAATAATATGCAATTAAACATGCAAGTATGGAATTACATATGTAATACTTAAAGTCTGAAACGATCGATAAGTCAACAAGGACTGAACAACAATAAAACTTTCTCCCTGCAGCATATATAGACTAGTCTAAAAGAAGAATCCCTTTCAATAAATCAATTGCTTGCTTCATTTCTTTTGAAAATCTATCAAAATAACCTTTGGCCTACATGCTACTAAAAGAGGACCTTTCAGTGATAATGAAATAAGCACTTATAACAATTTAGAAAAGTCTTTGCGCATTGTGATGCAGGTCGGTGCACCATGACTGACAATTGGCGTGAGGTGTAAGCATGCGCGTGCCAAAGGCAAAATTATCTTTTTTTTTTTTTTTTTTGGCACTCGTATACATACGTTGCGTGCAAATCATCAAACACGGTGCAGCTTCTGTTGCACCATACCCGATGCAATAAGACTTTTTCTAACAACTTATATCAGAATTGCCCAAGTCTCTTGTAGTTATACTTGAAGGTATACTATAATGGACCTTAAAAATATATATATAGTATAGTGTAAAACTTAATTGCCTTATTACATCATTAGGGATATTATTGATTATCTTCGGCACGTTAAGGAAACTTAGAGAAAGAAGGTTTCCAAGTAACAGTAAGCTAGTAATGCCATTACTTAAAAATAAATTACAACTTATGTCATGGCTAAACCAATCCTAATATAGGCTCAATGAAGCAATATTCATCAAAAAAAAAAAAAAAAAAAGAGCAATGGTGTAATTACCTCCTCTTAGCATAGATAAACAAACTAGAACTTGCTTCAAATTTTTTTCGCAAATCCATCAAGATAATCTTCAACACAAACACTACAAAAAGAGGGCATTCCAATGACAATGTCATAGTTGCCACAATCCCTTGAATTTGTGGTTGAAGAATTTATTATGGATTTCAAAAAAATGCCATAAAGTATAAAATTTGCCTTACCATATCACTGGAGATGTTAAATAATACTAATTTTCAACAAATGGGCCTCAAATCAATTGAAAAAAACGACCCGTCAGGAGGTTCTCCGGCGACTTTTAGTTGCCATTCTAGATACCTAGATGAGATCTTCTCCCATTAATCACCAAACCCTTCTTCTAATCCTTAAAAAAAAAACCACAGAGGAAGCAGAGGCCAAGTTATCTGGCTTACCTGTCAGTTGCTTGGTCTCCACGGCGGCGATCGATGGTGTCTAACGGCACCTCAATCTCCGGCAACCCCTTGTGGCCCGTGCTGCTCCCAAACTCTGCCTAACTCCGACAAACTCTGGCTGACTCCAAGATCAGAAAACAGAATAGTAGGAGGAGGAGATGAAGAAGAAGAAGATCGGTTTGGTTCTAATAGGTTTGATCTCTTTTCTTTAATTCCTCAAACCCACCTTGATCTAATGCCTTTTAGGATTTGGATTTGATGTGGCTGATCCAACGCTGTTAGAGAACCATGAAGGAAGGAAACTGACGGAGCCCCCCTTTGGCCTCCAAAGAGTCCTTCGGCCACGGTAGCGTTTATGGCCTCATAAAGCCATGCGCACCCATTGCTCTGAGCTCCAAGGCCGACAGCTCCAAGGCCGACAGCTCCATGGTCGACAGCTCCAAGGTCGAGAGCTCCATGGCCGAGAGCTCCATGGCCGACAGCTCCAAGGCCGAGAGCTCCATGGCCGACAGCTCCAAGGCCGATAGCTCCAAGGCCGACAGCTCCATGGCCGACACCTCCATGGCCGACACCTCCAAGCTGCCAAGCTCCCTCGCCGTTAACAGTGCCATGCAAGTGAACAGAGCCTTGTACGTGAACAGTGCCATGCAAGCTCATCCAAGGGCATAAGCAGGGCCACGCAAGCACTCCATACTCGACACTCTACGAGGGACAATTGGCTTCAACTCAACATCATCCTTCTCCCCCCAACGGCTGTACCTTGGGACCCACACGACCCACGAGATGAGAAATCGCGAGCTCAATATCACACAGTCTGGCGCACTCCGCCCATCTCGGTCTCGGCGTCAGTCTCAGCAACGGCGTCAGTGTCGGCTTCGGCAACGGCCCACTTCGACACGGCGTCGGTCTCAGCAACGGCATCGGCATCGACCTCCGCGTAGCCTTGGACCCATCTCCTCCATGGCCCACCTCGATCTTGGTGTCGGCCATGGCCCGCTTCGATACGGCATCGGTCTCGGCAACGGCGTCAGCGTCGGCTTCGGCAACGGCCCACTTTGACATGGCGTCGGTCTCAGCAACGGCGTCGGCATCGACCTCCGTGTGGCCTTGGGCCCATCTTCTTCGTGGCCCACCTCGATCTTGGTGTCGGCCGCGGCCCGCTTTGACACGGCGTCGGTCTCGGCAACGGCGTCGGCATCGACCTCCGTGCGGCCTTGGGTCCATCTCCTCCTTGGCCCACCTCGATCTTGGTGTCGGCGCGGCCTGCTTCGACACGCATCGGCATCGAGGCATCGGCCCACCTCGATCTTGGTGTCGGCCGCGGCCTGCTTCGACACGTGCATCGGCATCGACCTCCGTGGGCCCATCTCCTCCGCGGCCCACCTCGATCTTGGTGTCAGCCACGGCCCGCTTCGACACGGCACCAGTCTCGGTCTCGGCGTCGGCCTCGGTGGCAGAGGCCGACAAGCATCCGCTTGCTGCAAGGAATCCACGTGGCTTTACCAAGATCATGGGTGGTCGCCAAATATTATGAACCGGCAATTACTAAGGTCACGGACGGTTTCCAAAAATTAAGAGGCATACTTATGACATACGTTTAGCAGTTAGTACGCCCACCTACGAAGAACGGAAGATATTACTCGGCTGTTACCAGTGAAGGGTAAGAGGGACCCCCGAATAGGTATATAAAGACCCCAATCCCCCAACGAGGGGAGTGGAGGGGGAAAAAACTCAATCTCTATTCTCTCATCAAAAAATTCTACTATTCTACAAGTCACTAATTGGGCGTTGTAGGGTCCCCACCGGAATCACTGGTTCGGGACTTTTTTGCAGGCCCTAGAAAAGGAGACGGTGACCTTTCCACATCTTCGAAGGTCTGCAGAGATCTCAGCTCGCCCGGCGCTCATCAAAAGTGATTTGGCAGTAACAGATTGGCGCGCTAGGAAGGGGGGCGCTAGTTCTCCCTGTGACAGACTCCAATTCTGTGAAAGAGACGATGGTGACCACACGAGCACAGGAGGCTTCCACCAGCCAAGCCGCGGGCTAATCAAATGGAGGCCAACCTCCATGTTCCGCCCCCTGCCTAGATGGGCCAGCCTGACCAGCTGGAGGTTCTATCTCACCAAGTTCAGAACCTAGCGGCGGTGGTATGGGGATTGCAGGAACGCTACTTTGCAGCCGCACCTTAGCTCCCTCCGCCCGGCGAACAGGTGCGGGGAACAGTTCTATCCCATCAGGGCGGGACCCCGCTCGAGGCCTCCCATCACTCGCTTTCGGGAAACCATCGTCAAGATGCCTCAAAGCGATGACGGTCTCTCTCCTGCTCGCCTTCGGGACCTCATCACCGAGGGGCCTCAAAACGGCGACAGTCCCTTTCCCATCGCTCGCCTCCTGAGCCCCATCCCCGAGAGGCCTCAAGGCGATGGCGGTCCCCTTCCCATCTTTCTGGTCGCTCCTATCGACGCCGAGACGGATCCAGACGGGCGCGTTCCTTACCTCGGCGGCCTGCCCCAGCTTCATCTTCTGATTCTTCTACAGACGACGCCCAGCGGAAGACTATCCGACGGCTCGATGAGTATCACCGACGGTTGGAGGAGCTTAGCCGCCGAATCACCAATCCTCATGGAGCGGACTACGATCATCGCCCCCCGCTTTCCCGGCGTATCATGGAGGAACCGGTCCCGCCCCGTTTTCGTCTCCCACAACTGGACCCATACGATGGCACGACGGACCCATTGGACCACCTGGAGAGCTACAAGGTTTTTATGCGGGTCCAGGGAGCGACGGACTCCCTTCTATGTGTCGCCTTTCCGGCCACCCTCCAAAAGGCGGCACGTGCATGGTATTCCCGTCTGCCACCACGCAGCATCGATTCATTCCGTCACCTCGAACGAGCTTTCCTGGCCCACTTTAATGCGAGCCGGAAGATCCCACGAGTGGCGGATAGTCTATTTTCTGTCCAGCAAAGGAACGGAGAGACCCTAAAAGACTTTGTCGCCCGGTTCAAGGACACAGCGCTGGAAGTATATAATCTAGATGATTCTGTAGCCACCTTGGCATTAAAACGGGGACTTCGTCCTTCCAGGTTTGCCTATTCTCTAGACAAGAAGCCTCCGAGCTCTTATGCCAAACTTCTAAGCCGTGCACAAAAATACATCCGTGCGGACGAGGCAGATTCCTCCAGGAGGGAGGCTGATAAGAATCCTAACAAGAAACCAATACCCATCGAGCAGGCCGGAGCGCAACCTCAGAAGACTGAGCCCCCTCACCGCCCAGACCGTCGGCCGTTGACCCTTGTTCCTAAGGAGCAATTCACTCCCCTCATGGCTCCGATATTCCACATCCTGCTGGAAATCGAGGAGGAACCTTACTTCAAGTGTCCGCTCCCCCTGAGGTCGGGGACCCCCCGCAATAAAGAGCTCTACTATCGGTATCACCGAGATTATGGTCACGACACCGAAGACTACCGCCATCTGAAGAGGGCTATTGAAGAGCTTGTCCAGCAGGGTCACTTGGGCAAGTTTGTCCGAAGGGGAAACCCTCCTATTCCAGGCCCAGCGGTGCCTCCTACACTCTAGGCCGGTGCAGACAACGCCCCTACGGAGAAGACCATAGCCATGATTTCCTGGGGGGCAGGCGGCAGTTCAAAGAGACAGCGGGAGGGAGTAGACCCCGTAATTCCTTTCTTTGGAAAGGACTTAGATGGAGTAGTCAACAAAAACGACGACGGCGTGGTGGTATCCATGACTATAGCCAAGCATCCTGTGAAACGAATCTTGGTTGATAGTGGTAGTTCTGTGGACGTCCTGAGCTATGAGGCTTTTATTCGAATGAACCTCTCTGAGTCTTCCCTTCAGCCTGTCACTACGCCTTTAATGGGCTTCACGGGAGACTCTGTGAGTGCTGAAGGAGAAATTGCCCTCCCTGTCACGGCTGGGACATCACCGCATCATAGCATGGTGGTCATAAACTTCCTGGTGTTTCGGGTCCCACTGGCTTACAACGCCATCTTGGGGAGACCGGGGTTGAATATGCTAGATGCTGTAATCTCCACCAAGAGATTGTTGATAAGATTCCCACCGATGAAGGAGTCGGGGAAATGAAAGGAGAGCAAAGCCCGCCACCGCTGTGCTGCCACTTATCTCCCAGTCCACTGGAGGCCGCGTCGGCAATGACCTCTGGGCCGCTTGACCCCGAGACCCGAGAGGGAGGGGGGAGCCGGCCGAGCACCTTTTGACCTTTCCCTTAGGAGATGAACCGACAAGGACCATCCAGGTCGGGGCACTACTGCCCGAGGAGGCGCGTGATCGACTCCTCGCTTTCCTGTGAGCCAACGCCGACGTCTTCGCATGGTCTGCCGCCGACATGCCAGGCGTCCCTAAGGAGGTAGTCACTCATTGGCTCAACCTTAAGCCAGAGTGTCGGCCGGTCCGACAGAAAAAAAGGAGCTTCGCTCTGGACAAACAGAGAGCTATCGACGAGGAGGTTCGCAAGCTGGTGGCTGCAGGGCATGTCCGGGAAGTTCATTACCCCGAGTGGTTGGCCAACGTGGTGATGGTTCGCAAGACTAATAGGAGCTAGAGGATGTGTGTAGACTTCACTGATCTCAACAAAGCATGCCCCAAAGACAGCTTTCCCTTGACTCGGATCGATCAGCTGGTGGACGCTACTTCCGGCCATGAGGTCCTTAGTTTCATGGATGCTTTCTCTGGATACAATCAGATCAGGATGAACCCGGTGGATGAGGAAGCCACCTCCTTCATAACCGAGAAGGGGCTGTATTGCTACAAGGTGATGCCATTTGGATTAAAGAACGTGGGAGCCACCTACCAAAGGCTAATGAATAAAGTCTTTGAAAACCAGATAGGACGCAATATGGAGGTATACGTAGATGACATGTTGATCAAAAGTGTCCACGCCACTGACCATATCACTGACCTAACAGAGACTTTTGACAACCTTCGTCGATGCCAAATGAGGTGGAATCCGCGCAAGTGTGCATTTGGAGTGACAGCTGGAAAGTTCTTGGGTTTCATGGTGACCCGCCGAGGGATCGAGGCAAATCCAGATAAAGTTTAAGCCATTTTGGACATGAGATCACCTACCAACAGGAAAGAAGTACAGCGCCTGATGGGAAGGGTGGCGGCCTTGAGCCGTTTCCTATCCAGGTCCGCCGAGAGATGCCTGCCTTTCTCTAGGGCACTCCGCAAGGTCAACGGATTCGAATGGACGAAAGAATGTCAGAAGGCGTTTGAGGGACTAAAGGAATTCCTCTCTACCCCACCACTATTATCCAAGCCAACAAGTGGAGAAGAACTCCTTCTGTACCTCACAGCTTCTCCCGAGGCCATTAGTTCTATATTGGTCCGCATGGATACCAATGGCATGCAAAAACCAGTGTATTATACAAGCAAGGTGCTCAATGATGCGGAGACCAGATACTCGAAGATTGAGAAGATCATCTTTGCCTTGATCATGTCTGCCCAGTGCCTACGTTCATACTTTCAAGCCCACCCGATTGCAGTGATCACAGACCAACCTCTGAAGACAATTCTCACTCACCCAGATACTTCGGGTCGATTGGCAAAGTGGGCGCTCAAGTTGGGGGAGTTTGATCTATCTTTTCGCCCTCGGTCGGCCATGAAATCCCAGGTCCTGGCAGATTTTTTGGTCGAGTGCACTTGGGGCAAGGAGCAGCCTGAAGAGGCCTCGGCGGACCCCTCACCTTTCGACACTAGAGACGATGAATGGGTTCTGCATGTAGACGGGGCATCAAATTCTCAAGAGAGCGGAGCAGGCCTCATCTTGGCCAACCCGGATGGAGTTGTAGCCGAGTGTGCACTCCGTTTCCTCTTTCCAGCCACCAATAACTAAGCAGAATATGAAGCTATGTTGTCTGGGATAAAGTTAGCCCGAGAGCTCGGGGTGAAGCGCCTCAGGGCATTCACTGACTCCCAGCTGGTCACTGGTCAAATCATGGGAGAGTATGAAGCAAAAGATCCCATCATGTCCCGCTACCTAAGTATGGTACAGTCGCAGGCTTCTCTCTTGGCATATTTCAGCGTTAGCTATATCCCCCGAGGGGAAAATGCTAGAGCCGACGCCTTGTCCCATCTCGCCACCTCAGCTGACGGAACATTGGGAAGAGCTTATGTGGAGCATCTAGAAGCCCCAAGTATTGACGCAACAAGAGAAACTCTGCCAATTGAGCAGGAGCCTTCCTAGATGGATCCCTACATCCGATACCTTACCAACAGTACCCTCCCAGAAGACCCGCTGAAGCCAAGAAATTCAAGAGATGGACCCTAAAGTTTTTCATAATGGATGAAAAACTCTATCGCAGGTCGTTCTCATACCCAGTTCTCAAGTTTGTTGGCCCCACCGAAGTAGATTACATCTTGCAGGAGATACATGAAGGTATATGCGGAACCCATCTGGGGGGCAGGGCTCTCGCATACAAAGCCCTATGGCAAGGGTATTACTGGCTGACAATGAAGGAGGATGCGTTGAGCTTGTCAAAAGGTGTGACAGCTGCCAGCGCCATGCTAATATTCAACATCAGCCGGCATCCCAGCTAACCCCCCTGGGCGCACCCTGGCTTTTTGCCCAGTGGGGTATGGACATCTTGGGACCATTCCCTCCGGCCTCCGGACAACGTAAGTTCTTGGTGGTAGCAGTTGATCATTTTACCAAATGGATTGAGGCTGAGGCCCTTGCCAAAATCATGGAAAACAAAGTAAGATCCTTCTTCTAGAAGTCGGTCGTGTGCCGATTTGGACTGCCGCACACCCTTGTCACTGATAATGGCCGACAGTTTGACAACACGGCCTTCCAGGAATTTTGCAGCGGCCTGGGCATTCATCAGCGGTTCACCTCTATGGGGCACCCCCAAACCAATGGCACAGCCGAGGTGACCAATCGCACTATCCTCCAAGGACTTAGAGCCCACCTAGATGGCTACAAGGGGCGCTGGGTAGAAGAGCTCCCCAGCGTATTATGGGCATACCACACAACACCACGAGCCCCCGCAAGGGAAACTCCTTTCAGCCTGGTCTTTGGGACCGAGGCAGTCATTCCAATGGAGATAGGTGTCCCCAGTCCCCGGATAGAGCTATACCACGAAGAGAACAACCCAAATCAACTACGGGCCGATCTAGATTTAGTGGAAGAGTTGCGGGACCAAGCACAACTTCGCATGGCAGCCTTCCGCCAACGAGCGGCCAGATACTATAACGCTCGAGTACGGCCCAAGACATTCCGCCCGGAAGACCTCGTTCTGAGACGAGCTGAAGTATCAAAGCCGACGGAAGGAGGCAAGCTGGTACCAAGATGGGAAGGACCGTACCGCATCAAAGAAGTTCTTCACCACGGGGCATACAGAGTTGAAGAACTAGACGAAAATCGCTCCCACACACTTGGAACGCCGACAACTTACGCCGGTATTATCAGTAATATGCTACTTTCGTTAATTTGAACCCGCTTGACAGATAGATGTTCAAAGTCTTTTCATTGCTTTCTCGAATGGTCGCTCTGTTCAACAAAGACCGGCCTCTACGCCGGCACAGAAGACCGACCTCCGCATCGGCACCAAAGACCGACCTCCGCGTCGGCACCAAAGACCAGCCTCCGCGTCGGCACCAAGACCGACCTTCGCGTCGGCACCAAAGACCGGCCTCCATGTCGGCACAGAAGGCCGGCCTCCATGTCGGCACAGAAGGTCGGCCTCCACGTCGGCACAGAAGACCGACCTCCGCGTCGGCACCAAAGACCGGCCTCCACGTCGGCACAAGACCGGCCTCCGCGTCGGCACCAAAAAGCCCTGGCCAGCCAGGCACAAAGACCGGCCTCCGCGTCGGCACCAAAGACTGGCCTCCGCGTGGCACCAAAAAGCCCTGGCCAGCCAGGCACAAAGACCGGCCTCCGCGTCGGCGCCAAAGATCGGCCTCCGCATTGGCACTAAAAAGCCCTGGCCAGCCAGGCACCAAAGACCGGCTTCCACGTCGTCAGAAGACCGGCCTCCGCGTCAGCACAGAAGACCAACCTCCGCATCGGCACCAAAGACCGGCCTCCGCGTCAGCACTCTAAGCCCAAGGCCTCCTACGGATCCCATTCCTGCTGCCCTCGGATTGTAGCACTGGTTCCCCCCCCGCCTTCGATTATCATGGTTCCCTAGGGGGCAGGTCATCAACCCTGCAGAAGGAGACCAATTTCTTTAAAGAAAAAGGCACCTGATGACTCTCAAATCACCCTCCAGGGTTGAAGGCTCCCGAGCATGGTCGGATCCCAGCGACTCTCGGGTCATCCTCCGGGGTTCAAAAGGTTCTCGACGGCCTCAACTTTGCCTCAACGGCTTCATTTCAGCCTCAACGGCCTCGACCCTGTGTCAGCGGCCAACAGCCAATCAGCTATCAAGAAGCCTCAAGAAAACTCACAGCTGGGAGAAGCCAACTCTCCCCAGCTCATAATTGGTGGGCATCCGCTCCCCAACCATTAAGCCTGTAGTCGGCACCGACATCAAGCACAACGCAAAGGCAAACATCTATGAAAAAGGCTCAACGACTCCCTCTACATCAGGAGTATCATTGCGGCCTCATTGGCCCTCTGCTTCCATGGCATATGGACGGGGATCCACTTCCTAACATCATGTCAAAAATTGAAGACCCAAAGTCAAGTGGGGATCAGCCACTTGGGAGGTAACGCCCCTTTAGCCTTGCTGGGGTGGGCCCGCTTCATCCCAAGGGCGAGGGGGCATCTGATGTGGCTGATCCAACGCTGTTAGAGAACCATGAAGGAAGGAAACGATGGAGCCCCCCTTTGGCCTCCAAAGGGCCCTTCGGCCACGGTAGCGTTTATGGTCTCATAAAGCCACGCGCACCCCATTGCTATGAGCTCCATGGCCGAGAGCTCCAAGGCCGACAGCTCCAAGGCCGAGAGCTCCATGGCCGACAGCTCCAAGGCTGACAGCTCCATGGCCAATAGCTCCAAGGCCGACAGCTCCAAGGCCGACAGCTCCATGGCCGACGCCTCCAAGGCCGAGAGCTCTATGGCCGATAGCTCCATGGCACACAGCTCCATGGCCGACAGCTCCATGGCCGATAGCTCTAAGGCCGACAGCTCCATGGCCGATAGCTCCAAGGCCGACAGCTCCATGGCCGACAGCTCCAAGGCCGAGAGCTCCATGGCCGACAGCTCCAAGGCCAATAGCTCCAAGGCCGACAGCTCCATGGCCGACAGCTCCATGGTCGACACCTCCAAGCTGCCAAGCTCCCTCGCCGTTAACAGTGCCATGCAAGTGAACAGAGCCTTGTACGTGAACAATGCCATGCAAGCTCATCCAAGGGCATGAGCAGGGCCACGCAAGCACTCCATACTCGATACTCTAAGAGGGACAGTTGGCTTCAACTCAACATCATCCTTCTCCCCCTAATGGTTATACCTTAGGACCCACACGACCCATGAGATGAGAAATCGCGAGCTCAATGTCACACGGTCCGGCGCACTCCGCCCGTCTCGGTCTCGACGTCGATCTCAGCAATGGCGTCAGCGTCGGCTTCGGTAATGGCCCACTTTGACACGGCATCGGTCTCAGCAATGGCATCGGCATCGACCTCCGCATGGCCTTGGGCCCATCTCCTCCGCGGCCCACCTCGATCTTGGTGTCGGCCACGGCCCGCTTCGACACGGAGTCGGTCTCGGCAACGGCGTTAGCATCGGCTTCGGCAACGGCCCACTTTGACACGGTGTCGGTCTCAGCAACGGCATCGGCATCGACCTCCGCATGGCCTTGGGCCCATCTCCTCCGCGGCCCACCTCGATCTTGGTATTGGCCGTGGCCCGCTTCGACACGGCGTCGGTCTCGGTAATGGCATCGGCATCGACCTCCGCACAGCCTTGGGCCCATCTCCTCCGTGGCCCACCTCGATCTTGGTGTCGGCTGCGGCCCGCTTCGATACGGTGTCGGTCTCGGCAACAACGTCGGCATCGACCTCCGTGCGGCTATGGGCCCATCTCCTCCGTGCCCCACCTCGATCTTGGTGTCGGCCATGGCCCGCTTCAATGCGGCGCCAGTCTCGGTCTCGGCGTTGGTCTCGGCGTCGGCCTCGGTGGCAGAGGCCGACAAGCATCCGCTTGCTGCAAGGAATTCCACGTGGCTTTACCAAGATCACGAGCGATCGCCAAATATTATGAATCGGCAATTACTAAGGTCACGGACGGTTTCCAAAAAATTAATAAGTGTACTTATGACATATGTTTAGCAGTTAGTACGCTCACCTATGAAGAACGGAAGATATTACTCGGCTGTTACCAGTGAAGGGTAAGAGGGACCCCCGAATAGGTATATAAATACCCCAATCCCCCAACGAGGGGAGTGGAGGGGGAAAAAACTCAATCTCTACTCTCTCATCAAAAAATTCTACTGTTCTACAAGTCACTAACTTGGGCGTTGGAGGGTCCCCACAGAAATCACCGGTCCGGGACTTTTTTTGCAGGCCCTAGAAAGGAGACGGTGACCTTTCCACATCCTGAAGGTCTGCAGAGATCTTAGCTTGCCTGGCGCTCATCAAAAGTGATTTGGCAGCAACAGGATTCTAGAATATTTGCTAAGAATGGAGAAGGGATTTGATGGGAGAATAAGATGTTTGATGAAATGCCTCTAAGAACTCATCCTCTTTTTAGAAGATTAGCCACCGGCTTTTGATTAATTTAAATGGGTTTTTAAGCTTGGATTAAACCGGTTAATCAAACAGGCTGAAAGCCTTACATATATCCTCTGTATATAAGATCTTCGTGGCCTTTAGTTTGACCATAATAAGTTATGGGAGGGAATTTGGTATCGAAGCATTGGGAAGAGCTTGGCTTCTTGAGTCCAAGGGGTTCGGCGCCGGTGGACGTGAGGGAGGACCTCATCATTGGAGCTTTAATTTTATTTATATTGGTTGGGATCGCTGGGAGGTGTCGTGCGCACAGAGCAGCGTCGGGATCGGGCATGGTGTGCTGAGGCCACGGGGAATTTGGCACAAATAAAGGATGGATCGGGGACTTTGTTTTGGCATTGGGACTTCGCTCTATCCCTGAGGCTCTTCATCATCGTTTCTATTGCGGGACCACCTCTTTGTTCCTTGATGAGGAGTAAAATTATTATTGCATTAATATTTATGCACATCAACAATTGGGTCAAGTCCAATCCCAGCATCTTATCGGTCAGCTGTCACATCCACGAGGCAGCAAAAATGAATCGCCCTCAGCAGAGTCGGATCGCCCCGATGACTCGAGCCACCCTCATACATCGGCAGTCCGAGCCATCTTCATGCCTCGGCAGCCCAAGCCATCTTCATGCCTCGGCAAACCATATTCTCCCTCGCCTCGGCTGGACCGAGGCACTCGAATACCTCTGCCGAATCCGGCGTGGGAGAGTTTGAATTTACGATAACCGAATAAGATTCAAAACGGAGAATCATGCCAAAAATGGCCTAAGGGCCATAGGAGTGGCCTATAACCTGCATAATTGCCGAATCTCAAGGCATCAGCCAGCTCTCCTGACCGTCGATCCTCTAACTGACGAGATACGAATCATACTGGCCTCGTAACAAACTTGATTCGAAACCGTTTCAAATCTCAACAGCTTTCAGACCCTCCCGACATGCCCAAGGAATCAGGTGATCGCCTATAAATGCCACAGCCATTAAATCTCTTAGGTACGCGCACTCATTCACTGACTTTCAGACAGAGAAACTCCATTGCAGCTCCTACAGAGCTCGGAGCTCTCGGAAAAAAACCCATCTAGGGGAACTCTTCTATGAGAGTCTTCTCCTCATATCTGCTTACTGTGAATCTCCATTGACTTGGGCGTCGAAGGGTCCTCCGTAGAAGGCAACCCCCAAAACACCCTCTGCGTGTGGACTATCTTGTAGGTTCCACCCCGGGCGACGAGATCGGCGTTTGGACCCAGAGCCAGAGCATATCCGAGTCGGATAACGGATTTCCATGGCAATAGATTGGCGCTAGAGGAATGGCCCTCAAGTCCCATAAACCGTAATCCAGGAGACAAGACTCAAGAACCAGATGAAACATCCTCTAATGGCAAATCGGAAGAGAGCCACATTCGAGGCTCAAGACTAGGCCACCTCTCAGAGGCCTGACCCAATCAGCAGTGTGGCGCCTTCGCCACCACCCTCAGTTGAAACTCCTTCACCACCGGCAACGGCGGTGACGCTGGACCAGTTCGCTACTCTGGTCCAGCAAGTCCAGACATTGACCCAGCTGGTCTAGGGACTCCGTGCGGTTCCTTGCCCAGCCTCTCCTGCTCCCCAGCTTCATGAAAAGGCTGCTGCCCCTATTCCGTCGACAATCTCTTCTTCCAATCCGCTTGAAGCGATGGATTATCATCATCAGCCCGCGAAGGCAAAATTAGCGCCGCAGCAAGCTGGAGGGAAGAGCACGCTCAGAACCCGATGGGTTCATTCTCCTTCCCTGGTGTCTTCCCAAGACTCAACACCGCTATCGTCTTCTCATCGCTCGATCCCTCCTACCACTGTGGATGAAGGGATTAGGCAATAGATGCAAGAGATGCGCCGAGAATGGCGTCAGGAGTTAGACGCCATCAGATAAGCCCCTTCGTCCCAGCCAAAAGCGGAGCAGGGCATTCCCTTCTCCGAAAGGATCATGAGGGAAGTGATTCCCCCTCATGTCAAGCTTCCCACCATAGAGCCATATCATGGATCCACTAATTCCGATGACCACCTGAGCAACTTTAGATCCTTCATGATGTTTCACGGAGCATCCGATGCGATCCTGTGCTGAGCCTTCCCCTCCTCTCTAAGGGGATTTGCCCGAACCTAGTTTAATAGCTTGAAGCCAGGTTCCATTGACTCTTTTGACGAGCTGAGCTGTTTGCTCATCAGCCAGTTCGTCAGCAGCCATCGCTAGCGACGGATATCCGATTCCCTCTCTGAGGTCAGGCAGAGAGAGGGGAATCCTTGAAAAATTACCTTGGCCATTTTAACATGGCCCTCCTGGAAGTTGACCATCTCAACCATGAGATAGCCATATCTACCTTGGCTGGAGGAGTGTCGAAGGAGGGAGACTTCTACTTGGCTATGGTGGTTAACTACTCGAAGAGCCTCTCAGACATGATGTCCCTGGTGGCTAAGTATGCCAGGGTTAAAGAATCAAGGAGGTCAGCTCGAGCCGAGCAGTTAAAGAAGGAGGCAAAGGGCTCGGATAAGCAATGAGCCTACCGCCATGCAAGCCTGCCTCGTCGCTAGAGAGTTCCTCCGCCGCCACCTTGAGATCGAACCCAGAGTCCAGCCCGAAGGTTCGACCGCAATACTCCTCTTACCACACCAAGAGCGCAAATCCTGATGGAGATCGAGCGTCAAATTCCTCGGCCTCCTCCTCTCCGAGGCAATGCAACTCTGAGGGACATGACCAAGTACTGCTGCTTCCATCGGGATTATGGGCATGACATCGAGGACTGTTGGCAACTCTAGAATGAGATTGAGCAGTTGATCCGATGGGGTAGACTGGACCGATTCAAAGGACCCCCTGAGTCAAACAATAAGGAGAACCGCCAGCCCGAGCCTCACTAGCTTCCTCTGCTGAACCCTCCAGTTATCGGCAATGTCAATGTGATAACGACGGCCGGCTCCCCATCTTCTTGGCCAGGCGAGGAGGAAAACCCACTGAAGAAGGCTCAGGTCAATGAGCTAGCCTTCTCTGATGAAGATCTTTGGAAGGTACAGTACCCCCATGATGATGCTCTGGTTGTATCCTTGAATATGAACAATTATGATGTACACCACATTTTAATCGATAGTGGAAGCTCCGTTAATGTTTTGTATTTTGATGCCTTCTTGAGATTGAAATTCCGGGTAGAAAGCCTCCGGGCCATGGAATCCACTCTAGTGGGTTTCATAGGTGGCTCCATAATCCCCAAAGGAGTTATTACTCTGACAGTTCGAGCCGGTACTTGGCCCCACGTGGCTACTATACTTATGGATTTCCTTGTAACCAAGCTTCGGTCCCTTTACAATGCCATCCTCAACAGGCTGGGACAAATATCTCTCAAAGCCATCATTTCTATTCCCCATCTCGCCATGAAGTTCCCCATCGAATAGGGAGTGGGGGTTGTTCGGGGAAATCAAATTATAGCTCGGCATTGCTTTGTCGCTGACCTTCAATCCAAGAAGCCTGAGGTGGATGGGCTAGATGCTCGAGAAGATTTCACCGAGCAACGAGGAGAGCCAGCCAAATAATTAGAGAAGTACCACTCGACGAAGCTCGGCCTGACCGAACTATAAAGGTCGGGTCATAGCTGGAGGAAAAGCTTCAGCAAGAGTTGATTGAATTCCTTCGAAGAACGCTGATGTCTTTGCCTGGTCCATGTCGGATATGTTTGGGATCAGCCCAGATGTCCTGGTCCACCGCCTCAGCGTGGATGAAATGTTTCGGCCAATTAAACAGAAGAAAGGAGCTTTGCCCCCGAGCGCCAAAAAGCCATCGAAGAGGAGGTGGACAAGCTCATCAAAGCCAATTTCATCCGGAAAGTCAATTATCCCGATTGGCTGGCGAATGCGGTCATGGTGAAAAAATCGAATGGCAAATGGAGGATCTGCATTGACTTCACCGACCTCAACAAGGCTTGCCCAAAAGATAGCTTCCCTCTTCCTCGGATCGACCAGCTTGTGGATTCGACTTTGGGCTATCAAATGCTAACTTTTATGGATGCCTATTCGGGCTACAACCAAATCTGAATGACGCCCGAGGATGAGGAGAAAACTGCCTTCATCATCGACCGAGGTATTTATTGTTACCGAGTTATGCCCTTTGGTTTAAAAAATACAAGTGCCACCTACAAAAGGCTGGTCAATAAAGTCTTCAAAGAGCAAATCGGCTGGAACATGAAGGTATATGTTGATGATATGCTGGTAAAGAGCAAGGAGGCATCCCATCATGTTGAGGACCTCACGGAGAACTTTGCAACACTTTGAAAGTACCAAATGAAGCTCAACCCCACCAAATGTGCTTTCGGGGTCAACTCTGAGAAATTCCTAGGCTTTATGGTCTCTCAGCGAGGCATCGAAGCAAATCTCCAGAAGATCCAAGCCCTGCGGAAAATGGTCTTTCCGGGATCGATCAAAGACGTGCAATGCCTTACCGAAAGAATAGCGGCCCTCAACCGCTTCATTGCCCGGTCAGCTGAAAAATGCCTTCCCTTCTTCAAAGCGCTTCGGTCGACCAAAAACTTCCAATGGACCCCAGATTGCCAGAAGTCCTTTGAAGATATCAAGAAATACCTTGGCTCACCATCTCTCCTTAGCAGCCCGAAACCAGGGAAAATGCTGAATTTGTGCTTGGCAGTCTCTAAAACATTGTTGGCTTGGTACTAATCAGAGAGGAGAACAAATTCCAAAAGCCTTTTTATTATGTCAGCAAATTACTCAAAGATGCTGAAACAAGGTACACTCGGGTCGAGAAAATGGTTCTGGCCCTAGTAACATCAGTCCAAAAGCTGCGACCATATTTCCAAGCACACACCGTCACGGTCTTGACCGATCAACCCATCAAGGCGATTATCCATCGCCCAGAAGCATCGAGGAGAATGACCAAGTGGGCTGTCGAGCTGAGTGAGCACGACATTCAATATCAACCTCATCCAGCCATCAAAGCCTAGGTCTTGGCGGATTTCCTCCTCGAATGCACCATACCCAAAGATGGCTCTGCTTCGGACACCCCTAGAGAACCAAAGCCTAGTGCCCCGTGGTTACTTCATGCCTACGGATCCTCTAGCACGAGCGGTTTTGGTGCCGGTCTGGTCTTCACCAACCCAGAGGGCGCAACTTTCGAATATGGAATCCGTTTCTCCTTTTTGGCCGCAAACAACAAAGCAGAGTATGAAGCCCTGCTCGCCGGACTCCGCATCACCCGCGAGCTTAAAGTTGAAAAACTAAATGCCTATACTGAATCTCAATTAGTGGCGGGCCAGGTGCAAGGAGAATTTGAGGCTCGAGATCCAAACATAATTTGATATCTCCAAAAGGTGCGTGGTCTATCTTCCTGTTTTGCTGAATTTAAAATTATTCAGGTCCCAAGGGCAAAAAATGCGTGCGCCAACCTTTTGTGCTGCCTGGCGACTACGAACTCGATGGACCTCGAACGGGGATTTCACCTGGAGGTCCTAGAGAAATCCAGCATTGCCGATGCTGGTTAGATGATGTAGGTCGATGCCAAATCATCTTGGACAGATTCCCTGCACAAGTATCTCAAAGAAGGGTTGCTGCTCGCCAATAGAAAAGAAGCAAGGAAGCTAAAATATAATCCTCTCATTATGTTTAATTGATGATCGGCTATACAAGCAGTCCTTCTTCATGCCGTTGCTCAAATGCCTCCGACCGTCGGAGGTAGATTATGCTCTTCAGAAAGTTCATGAAGGCATTTGCAGCAATCATCTTGGCAGTCGGGTCCTGTGCCACAAAGTGTTGTGCCAAGGGTATTATTAGCCGACGATGCAGAAAGATGCTAATGACCTTGTCCGAGCCTGTGATTCGTGCTAACAACACTCAAATATCCAGAGGCTTCCCTTTACACACTTGACTTCCATATCATCCCCCTGGCCCGTCGCCAAATGGGGGATGGACATCCTTGGCCCTTTCTCCCATGCAACGGGGCAAAGGAAGTTCTTGTTTGTTGCAATTGATTATTTCACCAAGTGGGTTGAAGCCAAAGCGGTCATCCAAATAACCGAAGCTCGGGCTAAAGACTTTGTATGGAGGTCAATCATCTGTCGTTTTAGCCTTCCCCACACCATCATCACCAACAACAAAAAGCAATTCGATAATCCTATGTTTCGAGGGTTATGCGAAGATCATGACATTCTTCATCGCGTAATATCAGTCGGGCACCCTCAAGCCAATGTAGAGGCCGAGGTGACCAACCGAACTCTCCTGCAAGGAATCAAAGCTCAGCTCAATCGGGCGCGAGGTAGATGGGTAGAAGAGCTTCACCATGTGTTGTGGGCCTACCGAACCACTGAAAGGATACCCACAGGGCAAACTCCGTTTAAGATGACTTTCAGCATAGAAGCTATCATTCCGGTGGAAGTTGGACTCTCCTCTCCTCGTGTGGAAGGCTATTCGGAGGAATCCTATGATGAGCAACTCCGAACTAACCTTGATTTAGTAGAAGAAGTCAGGGAGAAAGCCCGAATTCGAATGGCCGCCTACCAATAGAGAGTAGCTCGTTATCACTCTACCAAAGTCAAAGGAAAGTCTTTCCTCTCAAGTGATCTGGTACTTCGGAAGGTATCTATCTCAAAGCCATTTGAGCAAGGGAAGCTATCCCCGAACTGGGAAGGTCCCTACCAAGTTACGGAGGTAATTAGACTCGACACCTATAAACTCCAAGATCTGAATAGAAATTTATTCCCCGGACGAGGAACTCGGATAATCTTCATGCCTACCATCAGTAAAAGTACACCCTTACTAAACTTACAGGGAGAAAGCCCGAATTCGAATGGCCGCCTACCAATAGAGAGTAGCTCGTTATCACTCTACCAAAGTCAAAGGAAAGTCTTTCCTCTCAAGTGATCTGGTACTTCGGAAGGTATCTATCTCAAAGCCATTTGAGCAAGGGAAGCTATCCCCGAACTGGGAAGGTCCCTACCAAGTTACGGAGGTAATTAGACTCGACACCTATAAACTCCAAGATCTGAATAGAAAATTTATTCCCCGGACGTGGAACTCGGATAATCTTCATGCCTACCATCAGTAAAAGTACACCCTTACTAAACTTACTCTATCCATTGAGTTAAATTTAACTTTCAAAGATTTGCAGAAATTCTATTTTTATTACTCTCCTTGAAAGCTACAATGAGAAGCAGGTTTTGCTACATATTATGTCCTCGGATGGGCCGAGCGATTTCCGTACCTTGGCAGCACCAAGTAAAATATAATCTTTGAAGCCTTGGCTGAGCCGAGTGATATCTCTGTACCTTGGCAGCGCTAAGTAAAATATAATATTTGAAGCATCAGCTAAGCCGAGTGATATCTCCATACCTTAGCAGCGCCAAGTAAAATATAATCTTTTTAAATCCTCGATCGTGCCGAGCGATCTTCGTACCTTGGTAGTGCCAAGTAAAATATAATCTTTTTAAATCCTCGACCGGGCCGAGCGATCTCTGTACCTTGGTAGCGCCAAGTAAAATATAATCTTTTTAAATCCTCGGTTGGGCCGAGCGATCTTCATACCTTGGCAGTACCAAGTAAAATATAATCTTTGAAGCCTCGGCCAAGCCGAGTGATATCTCTATATCTTGGCAGCGCCAAGTAAAATATAATCTTTTTAAATCCTCGGCCGGGCCGAGCGATCTTCGTACCTTGGCAGCGCCAAGTAAAATATAATCTTTGAAGCCTCAGCCAAGCCGAGTGATATCTCCATACCTTGACAGCACCAAATAAAATATAATCTTTGAAGCCTCGACCGAGCTAAGTGATATCTTCGTACCTTGGTAGCGCCAAGTAAAATATAATATTTGAAGCCTCGACCGAACCGAGTGATATCTCTGAGTAATATCTGAAGCCTCGGATGAACCGAGTGATATCTCTGAGTAATATCAGAAGCCTCGGCCAAGCCGAGTGATATCTCTAAATAATATCTGAAGCCTCGATCAAACCAAGTGATATCTCTTAGTAATATCTGAAGCCTCGGTCGAACCGAGTGATATCTCTGAATAATATCTGAAGTCTCGGCTGAACCGAGTGATATCTCTGAATAATCTCTGAAGCCTCGGATGAACCAAGTGATATCTCTGAATAACATTTCAAGCCTCGGCCGAGTCGAGAGACTTCTCAGACGTTCTAGCGTGACTAAGACGTCCTATCATACTTCGGTGGAGGTAAGTAACTTTTCTCTGCTGGCCAGCAAGATTATGCAAGTTATTTTCCTTCAAAGAAAAATGTACTTCATCTCTTGAGTAGGATCATGTCTTCATCGCAAGTTAACGAGGCCGCCCAAGCCTCCCTCTGACCTAAATAGAGATGAACGCTTCCTTCGCAGAGGACTAAATATCATTAAAATGCCTAACACAAACGAAGTAGCAAAAGCGCTGCTGGAGACTTGTAGACTATGCTACGATCCAGAAAGCATAACATCAGTAAAACAACCCTCAACGCAACCACATTGAGAAAGGAAATAAGTACTCGAAGAAAAAGAGTAGAAACTTTCTTTATTAATAAAAATTACAACCTCTTGGGAGGCATTACAAGTGTATCATAGCACAGGAAATAAAGACAAGTAAAATGAAAGCTCAGTCAAGCAGCTTCGGTCGATAATGATGTTTCTGCATCCGACCCAAGAAATCAAAGAAACCAGACAACTCCGTTGAGCCGATGGTTGATAGCAAAGCAGGCCATCCACATATCCCTCAGATGAGCGAGTTAAGGGATCCTAACTAGGCCGAAGACCTGTGGATGCCGATGCCGAGGACTCCTACCCCTGAGTGGGATACTGGGCTGCTAACCACTACCCAACAGCATAGACAGGAGACCAGCATTACCCACCTCCTTCCTCGTTGAGAAGGACCCATCAGGCGGATGAACTAAGAGATCCAAACTAAGGTGGGAGGAAAATCCACATAAGCTATAGGGTCCTGGATGTTTGCATTTCCAATGGTTTGTGAGGCCCCAGGACATATCAAAGAGGCCATACAAGGAGCATGCACTCCCGATATGACCCCTGTAATCGTCCCCATGCGCTCTCCGTATGACCCCCAGGACTCCTCCCTTGAGGACTACTTGCTCTTCAGCAGCTCCTCCGTCACCCCAGCTATCTGAGATGAACCAGCTTTCAAAAAGGAAGCTCGATCTCTTCACTCTTGTTCAATGAAACAGACGCCATGAAAACCACTCACAAAAAGAGGAGGTTTCAGGAGATGCCCAAGCGTAGTCCGCTCTCCCATTTTTATAGACTAACAGACCGGGAGCACCCATTAAAGAAAAGAGCCCTGAAATTTAAAACGCCATGACCATGCTTCCACGTGGTGAGCCAGGAAAAATGGGCACGTTCCAAAGCGCACCGAGCACGCCTCCCAGGCCGTGACGGGTGTAGGGAGAAATAGTCTCCGAGGCATGCATATTTTTTAAAAATTGATAACTATTATCATTGCGAAAATTAAAAGATTACATATTAATCTATCTAATATGCATCAAGATCATATCTTTGCCTATATATTCAGGGTCGTTTGATCTAAAATATGCATATAAAAACATCAAGATCATATCTTGATCTTCAAGATGACTAGTCACACTATTATCTTGAAGCCTGTCTTAAGATCTAGGGATCAAATCACTTACCTTAAGAACAGTAGGTAAATCTTTATTGCTCTGCAGCCGTTCAATCGTCCGGCCTCTAGTATCATCCATGCGAAGCCCCGAATGATCAGATTTCTAGGAGTGCTAGTTCGCGGAAAAATAGCTTTGCTGATCTTGAATCCTCTCACTTGAATCTTCTTCCAAGATCCACTAGGCTTCCGCTAACACCAGAATCACCAGGATTTTCTATTCTAACATTTTAGAATTACAATCCATGACAATTTAGAATTACAATCCATGATAAATCATGTATTGTTGTTCTATTTTTTGTTATGTATTCTCTGGTGAGGGAATGCCCTCTATTTATAGTCTAGATTTAGCCTTGACATTTAATTCTGACATTTAAGAATCCATCGTTTGGCAAAAGCGAAGAGACGCCGAAGGTGGCGCTTGGTTTAATTCCAACATTCAGAGAAAACCAAGGAGTCACGGCGTTTGGTTTAGTTCCATCGTTCGGAGAAAACCAAAGAGATGAGGGATAAATCCGACGTTCGGTAAATAAATGTCATGCATTAAATTCTATCTCATGAGATGAGATTTTAGCCATCTCATCATATGAGATCCATATTCGAGAGGTTTGGGTTTTGATCTGAATTTATTTGACTTAACCCACATAGATTATGGTCCAAGCCCAAATCAAATTTGGCTAGTCCTAAATCTATTTAAATTCAAATCAAGTCTAATTTCAAATCAATATTTGAAATTGACTTATCCTTCTAATAGACTTAAACCAAATTGAATCTTATTCAATTGTACTTAACCCAATTGAGATAATTCAATCAATCAAATTGATTAATTAAATCATATACGATTATCAATCATTGATCAGCAAATAGATCATCCTAGGAAACTTCTATGCGTGTGACTCTCTAGGTTCGAACCTAAGCCGGTAGCATAGAAACAACTTTCTATACTAATCGATGTGCCCATCTAGCAATGGAACCCGACGTCCGGATAGGTCAAAGAGTTGCCGAGCAAACTCCAAGAACCCTAAGAAACAGTTACCGTATAATTCATCCTCTTGACCACAAATGCTAAGGATGGCTTAAGAGCCTGTCAACTCTAAATAGCAAATCCATAAAGTGATTTCAACTTTAGTGATCATGTGACTTTCACATGAAGTGCCTTGGCCAAGGTCTTGCTAAATTGAAACACAAGCATTTCTCCTTTTAATGGGATAGGTCAAATTCCATCTTGATCTATAACTGACTACCACAAGTACTTGACTGCACCCAGTAACCTTTTGTAGCTGGATTAGAAATCCAGGTGGTCCGGCACCTAAGTACAATGAGTTGCTTGTAAGCCACTGGTTGTGATCTTCAGGTCTGAAGGATACTTATACCTATATCTTCTCGGATTAACTCTTGACAACAGAGTATCCGGAAATGAGTCACGTTCGGTGAAATGTACTCCTACACTTTCACCTATATGTCATACCAGTATCTTTACACTCCTTGGTTAAGAGGATAATCAACAAATATGATATACAACGTCCTATAATTGATAGTACTATGGCCCTGTCATAGTATATCATTTGGTCGCGAACTCTTTTAAGGACCTTCTAAGATAAATCCTCCTTTATCGTGAGGAAGATCCTAAGGGCTTCATTACTTTCAGGAGTATTAAGAAGATGTTCTTGTAATGAATAAACTGCCAAATAACTTTTATTAATATATCAATTTATACAATTTACATCAGCATAATCATCAAATGATTGGCTTTAGGATACAATTCCCAACAAACTCCCACTTAGCCTAAAGCCACTAATTACAGTATCTAATACCCATCTTCAACTTATAGTTGTCAAACTCCTTGATGCTGAGTGCTTTAGTAAATGGGTCTCCTAGGTTTTCCTTTCCATCAATCTTCTGAAGATTTATGTCACCTCGGTCTACTATCTCTCAAATAAGATGAAACCGGCGCAGTATGTGCTTGGTGTGCTGATGTGCTCGTGGTTCCTTTGCTTGAGCTATGGCACCAGTGCTGTCATTGTATAACAGGACTGGTTTATCTATGAAAGGTGTCACTCCAAGCTCGGAGATGAACTTTGCAGCCACACAGCTTCTTTCGCAGCATCTGATGTAGCGATGTACTCTGCCTCGCACACCGAATCTGCCACTATATGTTGCTTGGAACTTTTCTAGCAAACAGCTCCACCATTTAGGATAAACACGAAACCCGATACACTTTTGCTATCATCATGATCTGATTAAAAACTGGAATCAGTATATCCAACAAGTTTCAAATTAGACTCTCCATAGACTAACCACTGGTCCTTAGTATTTCTCAAATACTTAAGGATTGTCTTAACAACTTGCCAGTGTTTTTCTCCTGGATCAGATTGGTATCTACTCACTACTCTTAGTGAGTATGCCACATCTGGTCTTGTACATGTCATGGTATACATAATCGATCCTACTGCCGAAGCATATGGAATTCGACTCATACGTTCTCTTTCATTAGGAGTTGTCGGACAATCCTTCTTAGAAAGATGAATTCCATGGCCTATCGAAGATAGCCTTTCTTGGAATTCTCCATGCTAAACCTCTTTAGCACTGTGTCAATGTACGTAGATTGGGATAAACCTAGCATCCTCTTAGATCTATCTCTATAGATCTTCATCCCTAGGATGTACGATGCTTCTCCCAGATCTTTCATGGAGAATTGTGATGATAACCATGTCTTTATTCCTTGTAATGCAGGGATATCATTCCCGATTAAGAGAATATCATCCACATATAATACAAGAAATACAATAACAGAATCGTTAGCCCATTTATAAATGCAAGGTTCTTCTTTATTCTTAATAAAGCCATAAGATTTGATCACTTTATCAAATCGTATGTTCCAACTCCTTGATGCTTGCTTAAGTCCATAAATAGACTTCTGTAGCCTGCACACTTTAGACTCGTCTTCAGATATAAAACCTTCAGGCTGTATCATATACACCTGTTCTTCTAAATCACCATTTAGAAAAGCAGTTTTAACATCCATCTGCCAAATCTCATAATCAAAGTGTGCTGCTATAGCTAGCATAATCCGAATGGATTTCAACATTGCCACAGAAGAAAATGTTTTGTCATAGTCAATACCATAACGTTGACGATACCCTTTGGCAACCAAATGTGCTTTATAGGTCTCTACCTTTCCGTCTGCACCTTTTTTCCTCTTGAAAACCCATTTACACCCTATGGGTTTTATTCCTTCGGATGGGTCAACTAATGTCCACACATTATTGTCCTTCATGGAATCAAGTTCGGATTTCATGGCATCGAGCCATTTATTAGAGTCAGTCCTTTGCATAGCATCCATATAGGTGATCGGATCCTCGTTGTTCTCATCGAGTTCAACAGGATCATCGTTCTGGACCAAGAAACCCAAGTATCTGTCCGGTTGATGTGGTACTCTATCAGATCGCCTTAATGGTGCATCTAAAATGGGTTTTGAGTTTGATCTAATCAACTCAGATTCTAGGGGTTCACTGGTTTGTATTGTTCCTTCTACTTGATGAACTTCCTCAAGTTCAACATTAGAGCTATTTGCTCCTTCACTAAGGAACTCCTTTTCAAGAAAAACTGCTCTATTACTAATGAACAACTTTTGTTCTTCAGTATTGTAGAAGTAATATCCTTTTGTTTCTTTTGGATAGCCGATGAAAAAATATTTGTCAGATTTGGGTTCAAGTTTGTTTGATTTTGCACGTTTCACATAAGCCGGACACCCCCAGACTCTCAGATAGGTAATAACCGGTTTATGTCCATACCACATCTCACGTGGAGTTTTAGAAACAGACTTACTTGAAACTTTATTAAGAATATGACAAGCTGATTCTAATGCGTATCCCCAAAATGATATTGGCAAGCTTGCAAAACCCATCATGGACCGAACCATGTCTAACAGAGTTCGATTCCTTCTTTTCGACACACCGTTATGTTGCGGTGTTCCAAGAGGAGTCCATTGGGAGAGAATCCTATTCTCCTTTAAATATGTCACAAATTCATTGGAAAGGTATTCGCCTCCTCGATCTGATCGAAGGGTCTTAATACATTTTTCTGTTTATTTTTCTACTTCTTTATGATATAGTTTGAACATTTTAAACGATTCAGATTTATGTCGCATAAGATAGACATAACCGAACCTAGAAAGGTCGTCTGTAAAAGTAATGAAGTAGTAGTATCCACCTTTGGCACAAGTGCTCATTGGTCCACATACATCAGTATGTACTAGACCCAATAGCTTTTTGGCTCTTTCACCTTTTTTAGTAAAAGATGACTTGGTTATTTTACCAAGAAGACATGATTCACAGGTAGTTAATGATTCACAATCATCAACTCGAAGGATGCCCTCCTGAGTTAACCTGTTTAATCTGTTCTTGTTGATATGACCCAGCCGATGGTGCCAAAGATAAATATCTGTGACATCAGTTGTTCTAGGGCGCTTACTTGATTGGTACACTATATTCACAGGCTGTGATAATATATAAATGCCATTAGATAAATGCCCAGTCATTACAGTGACTTCATTCATAATGATATTCAAAGTAACATCCTTTATTGAAATTTCATAATTATTTTTGGCCAGAAGGCCTACAGAAATTACGTTCAATAAGAACGTTGGACAAAAATGACAATCATATAGTATAATGACATTTCTATTGAAAACTATTTCAAGAACTCCTAATCCCAGTACTGGAACTAATCTTCCATTGCTGACATTTAGGAATCTTTCATTGTCCTCAAATCTTCTGGTAACCTGTAGTCTCTGCAATGAATTGCAAATATTAAAAGGACTCCCGGTATCCAATACCTAGGTCTAATTATCATATATAGAAAAATTACAAGGTATTATTATATAAATACCTTGTTGAGCAACATCTTGCTCCTTTTTCTTCTTTGGCCTGTTTGGATCAAGTGTGGCAATGTAAAGAGGACAGTTCCTCTTTCAGTGCCCTTGCATCTTACAGTGAAAGCATTCAGCTTGACTTTTATCAACTTTCTTCTTCTGCATCTGACCCCTTATAGATGTCCTAGCATGTTGCACCCTTTTATTATTCTTTTTCTTCTTCCCCTTCCCAAAGGGTTTACGCCCTACCTTAGATCCTTTAACCACATTATCCAAACCCTTAGAGAGCTGGTTATCCTTCTCAAAGTTCTGTAACAACCCCAACAAACCGTGGTAGTTGACTGCAGGCTTTGTCATTCGAAAATGAGTAAGGAAAGGTCGGAATGATTGAGGCAAGGAATTCAGGAATGCATCTTTTCCCAACTGCTCATGTAAGGGAAAGCCGAGCTTGCTTAGGAGTTCTATCTTCTTGATCATGTACAATACATGATCAGTGACAGAAGATCCATCTCTCATTCAAGCATTGAAAATAGCACAACTAGTCTTGTGCCTTTCAACATCGCCGGGTGTGCCGAAAGATTCATTCAACGCTTGAATGATTTCTTCTGGCTGAGCATTCTCGAACCGGTGACCGAATTCATCGTTCATTGCTGCTAACATGATACAACGCACGCTAGTTCTATCATTGAGCCACTTCTGATAAGTGTCTCTCTCAGAACTTTGGGTGTTTGCATCAGGTATCTTTGGTGCAGGATTATTCAGAATATATAGAATCCTCTCATGCTCAAGGATGATCTTAAGTTTTCTGAACCAGCTATTAAAATTGGAACCATTCAATTTGTCACTATCCAATAGGGACCTTAATGATAAATTAGTAGCCATGTTCTACATAAGGAAAAACTAAAGTTTATTAGTATATAAATTGATTCAGTCTAAAGACTTGGACTTTAGTCTAAAGATTCTTCCACTATTTTGTTCAAATTGGCAGCCTCTACACCCCAATTCAAAGAATTATTCTTAATTCTTTAGCGGGCACTAAGATCTACATAAACTATATACAGGCCCAAGTGAAGCTTGGCTAACCCATATGCATCTAAGAGTAGGTTCAAAACCAATTGTTTCTCCAAACAATTCTTAGTGTTCAGTTTTGCCCCATGTACCTCTTCAGCAGGCATGAAGTGCCTCCACTGAAGGTTCTGGTTAGGTCCAACCATTAAATGATATAATCAGTGTAACCTATCAATAGACAACCAAGCCCGAGTAAAGCTCGGCTCACCTGACTGTTTATTTAATAGTTACGCTGACTTATCATATAATGAATGATAATTTCGATGGTTGACAAGCACCAGGCATGGAGTGCCTCCAATGATTATCAAGACATCGGACTCATTATCACCCACCTTAATGGGAGGCTATGATCTAGTTATCATATAACTATTTTATTTTAAGGATCTAATAATTTTAGAGGATTTTAATAATATGAAGATAAATTGACTAATCAAGTTCTCCCACTGAATTTATGAAATCGGTAGAATAAAATAAGATTAAGTCAGGTTAAGTGGCACCTAAATCAGTCATACTGATATCCTTACAGGCATGGGTCAACCCGAATCAGGTAAATGATCTGAATCATAAATGGTTCACAACAATGACCAGGTGAGAGAGATCGATGGGAGGGATATGCCATTAACTCGTTAAAGACGCATCAATACGAGTAGCTCCCAATTAAAAACCATTCGATCGTTGATCTTAGAGCAACTTACCATCCCACCTTAACATCATATGGTTAACCAATTCTGATTTGACCATCTAATAGATTCATGCTCAACCACGGAGCCTAATCTACTTCCATTTGGTTTAATCAAAGAGAAGGACTTGATCAACTACAACTATTGTTTGATTTAGAGCATTCTTAACCTAATCTAATTAGATTTGAACAAATACTCTTTTAGTCCAGTTGATTTAAACCTTAGAGTCTAAACCTTTATGGACCCGATTTAGCTAACCCAAATGATTAAATATATTTAATGTTAACATGTCATATATTTCAATCAAGCATAATGTTACTACTCATAATTTCTATATTTAGATCATATCTAAAAAAAATTATGAACTAATATTTGACATTCAAATAAAACTCACATAAATATTTGTATGTTTTATAACATAGACATCATGCCATCATATATCATATCTATGTTTTTATACTAAACATGCAAATATTATGGTTTTATACAACATCAATATGTATCAAATATAAAATATCTTTTGAGAGTGTGTGTTTTGATGCCAAAGCACAATTTAAATTTTTTTTAAACAAAGCATCAACGATAAAACAATCGCACGACAATATGTCACAGAATACCTCATTGAATGAGTAATTCGAATTTTCAATCCACCTGTGACCATATGGCCTTATGATAAGTTTTAGCCATAATTACATAATTAATGAGAATATTAATTTACATGCAATAAATTAGATCATTAACTAAACGATACCATTTGTAGGGAGAAATAGTCTCCGAGGTATGCATATTTTTTAAAAATTGATAACTATTATCATTGCGGAAATTAAAAGATTACATATTAATCTATCTAATATGCATCAAGATCATATCTTTGCCTATATATTCAGGGTCGTTTGATCTAAAATATGCATATAAAAATATCAAGATCATATCTTGATCTTCAAGATGACTAGTCACACTATTATCTTGAAGCCTGTCTTAAGATCTAGGGATCAAATCACTTACCTTAAGAACAGTAGGTAAATCTTTATTGCTCTGCAGCTGTTCAATCGTCCGGTCTCTAGTATCATCCACGCAAAGCCCCGAATGATCAGATTTCTGGGAGTGCTAGTTCGCAGAAAAATAGTTTTACTGATCTTGAATTCTCTCACTTGAATCTTCCTCCAAGATCCACCAGGCTTCCGCTAACACCAGAATCACCAGGATTTTCTATTCTAACATTTTAGAATTACAATCCACAACAATTTAGAATTACAATCCACGACAAATCGTATATTGTTGTTCTATTTTTTGTTCTGTGATCTCTGGTGAGGGAATGCGCTCTATTTATAGTCTCGATTTAGCCTTGACATTTAATTCTGACATTTAAGAATCCGTCGTTTGGTAAAAGAGAAAAGACGCCGAAGGCGCGATGCTTGGTTTAATTCCGACGTTCGGAGAAAACCAAGGAGTCGCGACGTTTGATTTAATTCCATCGTTCGGAGAAAACCAAAGAGACGAGGGATAAATCCGACGTTTGGTAAATAAATGTCATGCATTAAATTCTATCTCATGAGATGAGATTTTAGTCATCTCATCATATGAGATCCATATTCGAGAGGTTTAGGTTCTGATCTGAATTTATTTGACTTAACCTACATAGATCATGGTCCAAGCCCAAATCAAATTTGGCTAGTCCTGAATCTATTTAAATTCAAATCAAGTCTAATTTCAAATCAATATTTGAAATTGACTTATCCTTCTAATAGACTTAAACCAAATTGAATCTTATTTAATTGTACTTAACCCAATTGAGATAATTCAATCAATCAAATTGATTAATTAAATCATATATGATTCTTAATCGTTGATCAGCAAATAGATCATCCTAGGAAACTTCTATGCGTGTGACTCTCTAGGTTCGAACCTAAGCTGGTAGTATAGAAACAACTTTCTATACTAATCGATGTGCCCATCTAGCAATGGAACCCGACGTCCGGATAGGTCGAAGAGTTGCCGAGCAAACTTTAAGAACCCTAAGAAACATTTACCGTATAATTCATCCTCTTGACCACAAATGCTAAGGATGGCTTAAGAGCCTGTCAACTCTAAATAACAAATCCATAAAGTGATTTCAACTTTAGTGATCATGTGACTTTCACATGAAGTGCCTTGGCCAAGGTCTTGCTAAATTAAAACACAAGCATTTCTCCTTTTAATGGGATAGGTCAAATTCCATCTTGATCCACAACTGACTGCCACAAGTACTTGACTGCACCCAGTAACCTTTCGTAGCTGGATTAGAAATCCAGGTGGTCCGGCACCTAAGTACAATGAGTTGCTTGTAAGCCACTGGTTGTGATCTTCAGGTCTGAAGGATACTTATACCTATATCTTCTTGGATTAACTCTTGACAGCAGAGTATCCAGAAATAAGTCACGTTCGGTGAAATGCACTCCTACACTTTCACCTGTATGTCATACCAGTGTCTCTACACTCCTTGGTTAAGAGGATAACCAACAAATATAATATACAACGTCCTATAATTGATAGTACTATGGCCCTGTCATAGTATATTATTTGGTCGCAAACTCTTTTAAGAACCTTCTAAGATAAATCCTCCTTTATCGTGAGAAAGATCCTAAGGGCTTCATTACTTTTAGGAGTATTAAGAAGATGTTCTTGTAATGAATAAACTGCCAAATAACTTTTATTAATATACCAATTTATATACAATTTACATCAGCACAATCATCAAATAATTGGCTTTAGGATACAATTCCCAACAACGGGAGGCGAAGATTTCCTTCTGATCTCGAATCAAGAGTTTTAAATGTAGAAAATCGTCTGCGAGTCCTTGAAATATGAACAGACCTAGAAGATCTCCCTTTGAAAGCGACGTTGTCCAATGGCGGTCGAGTACTTAACACAGACTTTAAAGGGACTTGTGTTGGAAAATGCCAACGGGATAAATGCCTTAGAAAAAAAATGAGGCGTCCTTCGGCAGGTTGCAAAGCCATTTCGTCGACCTCGGTGGAAAGCTAGCCAACTTCTTGCTTCGGATGGGCCAAACTATCCGCCTAACCTCAGCCCCAACCAAGGTATTTCCACAGGTTTCATTCATTTCGAACCGAAATTTCTTATGCTTCGGCAAGCCGAGTTAACTTGCGCATTTCGAACTAATCGCCTAACTTCAGACAAACCCGAAATAACGTTTCACGGCAAAACTAAACAGTTTCATACATCGGCAGAAATAGTTAATCTGGCTTCGATTAAGCAGAATAATTCAATTCGGAACCCCTAAGAGTAATCCGACCTTAAAGCGAGATCCATTTATGATTCGTTTTCCATCAGGAAGAACTTCTGACAAAAAGATCGTTCGAAAAATGATAACCAGAACAGTAAGACAAGAAGAAGGAGACAAAAGATTAATTCATTGAGTTTTGATCATGTTACAAGTCAAAAAGGCAAAAGATACATGAGCAACCCTTAAAAATCAGGGTTCGAATCAGTTCCGGGGGCCCCCGCGGTAACATCCGTAGGGATTTGGCTTGGCTCACCCGCTTCGAATGTAGTTGGAGGTGGAACCTCGAGTTCCTCGGCAACAATCTGAGGATGCCCTTCTGGAGCCATGGCCTCATCAGTGCTCAGAATAGTCTCGAGATCGACGTCTGAAATGTCCTTATATTCAGCTTCTTCGGTCCCTGGGGTACGGGTATCATAAAGCTCGGCCTCCAGAAAAGATAGATCCAACTCAAGGTAAACCTGGGAGATCTTCGACCGAGTCTCCTCTTCACCAAACCGAAATGCGTTGGCACAAGCCACCTTTTGCTCCTCGAAAAATTGGGCAGAACTGTTATACTCGTCAACGGACGAAGAGATTCGTCTGTTAGCTTCGGCCAACTGACTCCAAAGTTCGGAATTCATCTGGCGGCTCGAGGCCAACTTCGCTCTCAAAGCCTCGAATTGGTCCCGAACCTCAAGCCCGATTCTACCCATCTGCAAATACCAAATCACGTAAGATTATAGCCGAAGGAAAAGACACTAGAAATAAGCAAGTAAGAGGGCGCTATACCTCTTCCAATTGCCGAGCCATCTTTTCGCTCAGCTCATGCACCCTTTTAAGGGCCTTCAATTTGGCCACTTTATTCTGCTGGAGACCCTCCTTGAGGTCATTAATCCGGGACTGTTTATCCTCAATCTCCCGAGATTGATCAAGATCAGCGGTAAGTTTGGCAATTTGATCGTGCTGCCATTTCAGCCGATCTTCCCTATCGGCAAGCCTCCTGTTCAGGCCGGCAAGCTGATCTTGCTATCGCCGGTACCTGCGCTCCTCCTCATCGAGCCTTTTGCCCCAATTGTCTTTTTCTTTGGCGTAGCTATTCTTCAGCTCGCCCTACCTCTCATAAAAATGCTGTTGCATTGCGTTAACTTCATCGGCATGCTTGGACTTGATCTGCGATAATTCCAAACAGGCCTTATCCGATTGCTCTTGGAAGCCCTGAAGCTCTTTAACTTGAATCTCGAGCCAAGAGGCCCTCTCGGCGGTAACTTTATAAGACTTGCTCGCCCTTTCGAGGTCTCCTTGGACGGATGACAAGGCCCTGGAGAGCCTGCAGGTCGAATCCACCCTTGCCTGAAGATCGACAGCCTCCTTCCTGGCCTAAGCACATGCCCCCATGGCCAAATTCAGGTGCCAACTTAGCGCCCTCGTAATTAAGGCGTTCTGCGAAAAAAGGTATAAGTAAGAAAATACGGCCGAGCCAACCGACTAAAATTTGTTACCTTAACACAACGACTTACTCGGAAGGCGTAGTTTGAGGCAATCTTCATAAGGGCAGGGCCACTGATCTCGGGGAGAAGGAAGACATCCTTCGGTGCCCCAAACCGCCCGAAAGCTGCCTCGACGATGTCCTCTGTGGTGGCCTCATCCGCCGAGGAACCTTCTCCCGTATGCAGCACAGACCGCATCAAAGCGGCAAACATATCTTCCACATCTGGGCCTGGAATGAGAGAACTTACGACCGAAGAATCGGCCTGAGGAACTTCGACCTGAGGAGCCACCATCCGTTTGGCCTCCTCCACTAGAGTTCTGGCCTGCAGAACCTCGGATGCCTCGACCTCGGCGGAAGGAACCTCAGTCCGAGCATCCCCTCCACTCGGCGTTTCTTCTTCTTCTTCTTCCTCCTCCTCTCCAAGCGTTGCTTCATCCCCAGCAGACTCCACCCAAGCCTCGGTTTCCTCTACGGCACCCCCCAACTCCACGGGGGAAAGCCCTCTAGCAGGAGGTCCCTCGGCCTCCACCGGCCCTTCCACAAGCGGCTCGACGTAAACTTTGGCAGCTGCAACTGTCTCTTCGTGCCCCTCGACCAAAGTAGGGACCACTTCCCTGTCACCACACAGCATCACAGGGCTGCCAACCTCTAATGAATGAGGCTGATCCGCCTCAAGCGGGAGAATGGCCGGACAAACCGGTGACATCTCCTCGGCATCGTCTGACACCACCACTATTTGAAGGGGAGGAACTTCGATAGCTCCCTCCAAACTCCCCCCAATAGCGCTCTCCTTCTCCGCTTCCATGCCCCCCTCCGGCGGGGAGGGCTCGTCAACTACAGCTGAAACTCCCACTTCCCCCTCTTTGGGGTGGAGGAATGGCGGGCAGCGCCATCTTTCTTTGACTCCTTCGGGCGAGACCCAGAGGGATGAGATCTCTTTTCGGACCTATATTTATCCCCAGAGCTGGAGCCCCTATGGCGCTTGCCTAGTGATAAACACATAAATAATTATCATTAAACCTATTAATTAATAATTTAACGTACCTATTATTATTTAATATTTTAATATTTTATATAATATTTTAGATAAAATCTTATCAACTTAAAGAGCTCAATTTTATGGATTTAACAACACAAACGGCACTCAAATCGGAATTAAGATGAGCTTGGAATTGATTTTATAAGGATTTAGCATGGATTTCAAAGTAAAAATGGCAAATACATTGCCGACTTCATCGTGTTTCCTATTTCCTTTCAGCCGATTCTTCTCCATTCAAATTCTAACCGTTTCCTCCATCAATTAAGGAATAGATTAGATTGAAAGTTATCAAATTGAGAGAATTAAATTCCTTTAGAAGGAATTTGAATTTTATGAAGGATTTATACATATTTTTTTTGGCTTCCGTGTCCTCTGTTTTGGCTGCGTCGTCTCTATTTTGAAACAGGATTTCTCGCTGTGTCAAGGCCACGTCTGGACTTCTATAAATAGCATAAGGAGGGGATTGGAGGATTATCTATTTGGGGTTGTGTGCGGTGCCCGTCCAAGGCTCTGTTCCATTGATTGAAGAAGGCTCTGTTCGTGGGTTTCGTGGAGTCCTTTGTTCCAGGCGCTGCGTCCGTGGCTTGGTGTCTGTGAAGGAAGAAAGGCAGCACCCGGTTCATCCCATATTTGGTTTGGTGTAGGAAGAATTTGTTGCTCTTTTATTACTATCAGAAATTAAAACTCTTTTATTTTAGATTTTAATATGCACTCTTGGATGTTATTGAAATAAAGTTTTATGCATATTTAATTGTTATTAAATTCTATTTAAGTAAAAATAATTTAGACTTATTAGAGCACGGCTCGTACCCATAGATCACTACCCGTCCCTTTTAAGAATAAATCAGTGTAAATTATTTTCACTTAAATAAAATTTAATAACAATTAAATATGCATAAAACTTTATTTCAATAACATCCAAGAGTGCATATTAAAATCTAAAATAAAAGAGTTTTAATTTCTGATAGTAATAAAAGAGCAATAAATTCTCCTTACATTAAACCAAATATGGGATGAACCGGGTGCTGCCTTTCTTCCTTCACATACGCCAAGCCACAGACGCAGCGCCTGGAATAGAGGACTCCACGAAACCCACGAACAGAGCCTTTTTCAATCAACGGAACAGAGCCTCGGATGGGCACCGCACACGACCCCAAATAGATAGATCGTCCAATCCCCTCCTTATACTATTTATAGAAGTCCGAATGCGGCCTTGACACGGCGAGGAATCCTGTTTCAAAATAGAGACGACGCAGCCAAAACAGAGGACGTGGAAGCCACAAAAAAATCTAGATAAATCCTCCATAAAATTTAAATTCCTTCTAAAGGAATTTAATTCTCTCAATTTGATAACTTCCAATCTAATCTATTCCTTAATTGATGGAGGAAACGGTTAGAATTTGAATGGAGAAGAATCGGCTGAAAGAAAAAAAAAAGGAAACGAGAAGACGATGAAGTTGGCAATGTATTTGCCGTTTTTGCTTTGAAATCCATGCTAAATCCTTATAAAATCAATTCCGAGCTCATCTTAAATCCGATTTGGGTTCCGTTTGCATTGTTAAATCCATAAAATCGAGCTCTTTAAGTTGATAAGATTTTATCTAAAATATTATATAAAATATTAAAATATTAAATAATAATAGGTACGTTAAATTATTAATTAATAGGTTTAATGATAATTATTTATGCGTTTATCACCTAGCTCCTTCATGTGGCCCACAAATGCCGACCTATCGTCTGAAAACACATCAAACATTCAGTCGAATAGTAATAAAGTTTCCTGAGCATATCGGCCATCATAGCAAAGCGAAAAAAGGACTCACCTTGGAGGTCGATAGAGCTAAGCCCGGCAGCAAAAAGGGCATCCTCTGATAATAGGGCGCTGGCTGATAGCATCCAACCACTGCTAAGGGTTACCAAATCCCTCTTCTCCTGCTCGAATAACTCTGGGCGTGCCTCCGGATCTTTCACATAACTCTCCCATGTCCCCAGAAAATCCAAACTAATGTTCCCCTTGGCGATGAAAAATCAAGACTTTTACTCCTTTATTGAAGATGGATTATCTGAAATCATTTTGAACGACTTTTGGGGGCCAATATAAGGCCACTCGGAGCTCCTCCCGGAAATCAGGTTGTAGTAGACTCGAAATATAGGGAGGGTCGCAGTCACCCCAACGCGGCTGCACATCGAGATGAACTCGATGAGATTGTGCCAGCTATTTGGAGCCACCATTGTTGGGCATATGTTGTAAAACCTCATGACCTCCTGCACTAGCGGGTGAAGAGGGAACCGGAGACCTGCCCTTAGGCTCTCCTCATAGAAGAAAACCCCACGGCTTAACCCCATCGAAAGCCTATGTTCGGCTTTCGGAGCCCACAGAGACACATCCCATGGAACGCTGTAACGACGATGAATTCTATCCAAATCTTCAAGGGTTATCTCTGAGGCGACATCGCTCGGACCCTTCATGTTGACAGATCGAGAGGTGAAACACAAATAAGCTGGCAAAAGTTGGGAGAAGGATGAAAATCTCTGTGGCAGGGGCGAAAAAGCGTTGGAGAAGGAACGCCGCCCTAGCCCTCTTTAAATAGCGTCCAGAAGGAAAGCCCGAGAGGCTAAAACCTCTGATATGGGTGCCAGAAATGCAGGAGCCTCGCCACGTGGGACTCTCATAGTCGTGGCCCACTGGAAATGAGGCGTTTTCTCCCCGTATTGTAGCAAAAAATGATGATAAAACGGTAGCCTGTCATTCACGAAATTATTATTGCCTGCCCCTTCGGATCCCCCTGAATGAGGTTATTCCAGAACTCTACTCACTACATCCAAATTTACACTTCGGACTAGGGAGTGGGGGGCATGTGATGAAGGGTAAAATTATCATTGCATTAATATCCATGCACATCGATAATTGGGTCAAGTCCAATCCCAGCATCCTGTTGGCCAGCTATCACATCCATGAGGCAGCGAAGATGAATCGCTCTCAGCAGAGTCGGGTCGCCCCGATGACCCGAGCCACCCTCATACCTCGGCAGTCCGAGCCATCTTCATGCCTCAGCAGACCGAGCCATCTTCATACGTCGGGAGCCTGAGCCATAGTCATACCTTGGCAGCCCGAGCCATCCTCATACCTCAGTAAACCAGATTGTCCCTCGCCTCGGCCGGACCGAGGCGCTCGAATACCTCTATGGAATCTGGCATAGAAGAGTTCGAATTTACAATAACCAAATAAGATTCCAAACGGGGAATCATGCCAAAAATGGCCTAAGGGCCATAGGAGTGGCCTAGAACCTACATAATCGCCGAATCTCAAGGCATCAGCCAGCTCTCCTGACCGTCGATCTTCTAACTGACGAGATACGGATCCTACAGGCCTTGTAACAAACTTGATTCGAATCTATTTCAAATCTCAACAGCTTTCAGACCCCTCTGACATGCCGAAGGAATTAGGTGATCGCCTATAAATACCACAGCCATTAAATCTCTCAGGTACGCGCACTCATTTACTGACTTTCAGACAGAGAAACTCCATTACAGCTCCTACAGAGCTCGAAGCTCTCGAAAGAAAACCCATCTAGGAGAACTCTTCTGCGATAGTCTTCTCCTTATTTCTGCTTGCTGTGAATCTTCACTGACTTGGGCATCGGAGGGTCCACCGCAGAGGGCAACATCTAAAACACCCTCTGCGTGCGGACTATCTTGCAAGTTCCACCTCGGCGACGAGATCGGTGTTCAGACCTGGAGCCAGAACGTACCCGAGTTGGATAACAGATTTTCGCGGCAACATGAAACCGGCTGAAAGCCTTTCATATATCCTCTGTATATAAGATCTTCGTGGCCTTTAGTTTGACCATAATAAGTTGTGGGAGGGAATTTGGTATCGAAGCATTGGGAAGAGCTTGGCTTCTTGAGTCCAAGGGGTTCGGCGTCGGCGGACGTGAGGGAGCACCGCATCATTGGAGCTTTAATTTTATTTATATTGGTTGGGATCGCTAGGAGGTGTCGTGCGCACAGAGCAGCGTCAGGATCGGGCATGGTGTGTTGAGGCCATGGGGAATTTGGCACAAATAAAGGATGGATCGGGGACTTTGTTTTGGCATTGGGACTTCGCTCTATCCCTGAGGCTCTTCATCATCCTTTCTATTGCGGGACGGCCTCTTTGTCCCTTGATGAGGAGTAAAATTATCATTGCATTAATATCCGTACACATCGACAATTGAGTCAAGTCCAATCCCAGCATCCTGTCGGTCAGCTGTCACATTCACGAGGCAGCGAAGATAAATCGCCCTCAGCAGAGTCGGGTCGCCTCGATGACTCGAGCCACCCTCATACCTCAGCAGCCCAAACCATCTTCATGCCTCGGCAGCCATCTTCATTCCTTGGGAGCCTGAGCCATAGTCATACATCGGCAGCCTGAGCCATCCTCATACCTCTGCAAACTAGATTGTCCCTCGCCTCGATCAGACCGAGGCAGTCGAATACCTCTGCGGAATCTAGTGCGGGAGAGTTTGAATTTACGATAACCGAATAAGATTTCAAATGGGGAATCATGCCAAAAATGGCCTAAGGACCATAGGAGTGGCCTAGAACCTACATAATCGCTGAATCTCAAGGCATCAGCCAGCTCTCCTGACCATCGATCCTTTAATTGACGAGATACGAATCCTACTGGCCTCGTAACAAACTTGATTCGAATTTGTTTCGAATCTTAACAGCTTTTAGACCCCCCGACGCGCCCAAGGAATCAGGTGATCACCTATAAATACCACAACCATTAAATCTCTTAGGTACGCGCACTCATTCACTGACTTTCAGATAGAGAAATTCCATTGCAGCTCCTATAGAGCTCGGAGCTCTCAAAAAATAACCCATCTAGGAAAACTCTTATGTGAGAGTCTTCTCCTCACATCAATGGCGGATTGTCAAAAAATTTTAAGAGTATGGCTGATGGTGCCTGATCACCATGAGCTGACGTCCTTGAGCGCCAACTGATACACCATCGAAGAAGTTTCAAGGGCTTTCCTTCATCTTCAAAGCCTGCAAGAAGTCCCAAAGGCCGGGTATTTCGACAAGGACCCTCCAATGCTCAAGTTAGTGAACAGGACCACAACGGTAGGCTTTTTTGAGAGTTTGAAAGAGATGGATTGTAGAACCGATTGAGTCCCCGACTTCTTCCTTCCCTTACTTGCCTTTTATTCCCCTCTTCAGTTTGTCTGGCTTGCTCGCTCAAATCAGGATCTCATGATGGGCTAGTGTTTTTACAGATAGAATGTCAGAGCTGGTTGGATTGGATCCGCATCTTTCGATTCTGAATGATTGGCGCTTTATAGCAGGTAACCTCCTTTTTAATCTTATTCAGTCAGGGTAATTAAATTTAGCTAATGACTTTTTGGGTCTTAGTGGCTTTCTGACCCAAGATGATTGACACTTTACAGCAGATAATCACCTTTTGAGGCTTATTCAGTCAAGGTCATTAAATTTCACTAATAACTTTTGGGCCTTAGTGGCTTTTCTGACCCAAGGTGATTGACAATTTAGATAATCACCTTTTGAAGCTTATTCAGTCATGGTCATTAAATTTTGCTAATAACTTTTTGGACCTTAGTGGCTTTTATGATCCGAGGTGATTGGCACTTTATAGTAGATAATCACCTTTTGAAGCTTATTCAGTGAGGATCATTAAATTTTGCTAATGACTTTTTGGGCCTTAGTGGCTTTTCTGACCTGAGATGATTGACACTTTACAACAGATAATCACCTTTTGAGGCTTATTCAGTCAGAGTCATTAAATTTTGCTAATGACTTTTTGGGCCTTAGTGGCTTTTCTGATCCGAGATGATTGGCACTTTATAGCAGATAATCATCTTTTAAGGCTTATTCAATCATAATCATTAAATTTTGCTAATGACTTTTTGGGCCTTAGTGGCTTTTTCTGACTCGAGGTGATTGGCACTTTACAGCAGATAATCACCTTTTGACACTCATTTAGCCAGGGTCATTAATGTCGTCAGATGGGTCATAACTTTTTGGGCTCATGCGGGAACTAACTGTTCCTGTCTTATTAAGCCTACAGGGATCGAGGATGGTGGACGAGCTCGGCCTTGTCCATGCAAGGGCCTATTCGAAAAGCTGAAATAAACTATAAGGATAAGACAAAAAGGGCATCAATACCTTTTTGGTAGCCAGGGCCGCCTAGGAACCGCCTTGGGCCATCTAGGGGCCGCTTTCGTAGCTGGAGCCGCCTAGGAACCGCCTTGGGCCGTCTAAGGGCCACTTCCATAGCTAGGGCCTCCTAGGGGCAACTTTCGTAGCTGGGGCCGTCTAGGAACCGTCTTGGGCCATCTAAGGGCAGCTTCTCTAGCTGGGGCCATTTAGAAACCGCCTTGGGCCATCTAGGAGCCTCTTCTGTAGCTGGGGCCGCCTTGGGCCGTCTAGGGGCTGCTTCTGTAGCTGGGGTCGTCTAGGAACCGTCTTGGGCCGCCTAGGGGCTGCTTCCGTAGCTGGAGCCGTCTAGGAACCGCCTTGGGCCATCTAGGGCCGCTTCTGTAGCTGAGCCCGTCTAGGAACCACCTTGAGTAGTGGCCGTAGCTGGGACCGCTTAAAAACCGCCTTGGACTATCTAGTAGCCGTTTCTGAGTGTTAATTACCACGTAACTTTTATCAGCCACATCGACTGCCAAAATGGTTGAATTTATAATCTAGAACATCAAAAGATAGGAGTCTTCTTGTGTGAAAGCTCACCCCATCCAGTTCTCTCCCCCCTCTCTCTCTCTAGCTAGGGGTTTGCTTCTTTTGTTAGTGTGAATTTATTTGAAACAGAAACACTAAATTCTCCTCCAAAACCTTGAAGTCAAAGTAGTTAAAGAAGGAAGGCTGCGTGGTTTATCATTTTTTTTTCCTTGATGTTTCGAACATGGAAATAGACTTTTGCCATTCGGATGTGGGTCTTCACAGCAAAAAAAAAAAAAAAAGGGATGACGGAAGGTAATCTTACGGCGCCATCGATCGGATTATAAGATCTATGCGAAAGATTAATCAAATCTATGATAAAGGTATGCTCTTCCCTGGTGGAATTTTAGAGAAAAAATGGTTTGGTGACCAAAAGTCTACGCTTATGCACGGAGTTTTTTCGTGAGCTCCTTCACAACGCGGGCGTTTGCCTTTTTGCTTTCGTACGTCATCGATGTAACGGGCCGTTATTACCGTTGCTAGTTAAGTTGTCGACGGAAGCAATACGGACTACTCCTCCTTTCCAAGTAACAGTAAGCTAGTAATGCCATTACTTAAAAATAAATTACAGCTCATGTGATAGCTGAACCAATCCTAATATAGGCTCAATAAAGCAATATCCATCCAAAGAAACTGAGCAATGATGTAATTACCTTCTCTCAGCATAGATAAACTAACTTGAACTTGCTTCAATTTTTTTTAAAGCAATGAGAGGCTAAGGCATCCTTAGCCAGATTTTATCCCTCAACATTAACTATTACTTATTCATAACCGTAACTACATAACTGGCACAATAAATTCATAATATTATAACAAAATTCATTATCAAGTAAGTACTACTAAAAAACCATCAAAGTATTCATAAAAAAAAAAAATAAAGAATACAAGTGCATAAAACCATCGAGCCCCTACCCAATCGGTCTTTCTCTAAGTTGGGTTCGACGTTGCTCTAGAGAAGACGGGCTCTGCTTCCTATTTCCAGCTCCCGCCCTCTCGAGAAGATTTCGTCGTCTTCTCTCCAGCCATGAGAAACATAGATCAAGTAATCTTGATCTTCAAGCACGCCATCGCTGGTCTGCCTCTCCGGTGATTTTGAGTTCCACACCAAACGGCCACACCCAACCCAATTAACTGGGTTCCTGTTCCTCACCGCCGACCGTCGGCGATGATCCGACCCATCAGGAGATTCCTAACTTATATCTGGTGCAAAGTTAGGCAACTAATCATGTGATTCCTAGAGATGATGGATGGCACAGCAACAGACTGGCTGATTTTATGAATCAGCAAAGCACCTCATATTTGGTCCACTATTTTTAATCGCTTTTCTTTCGCTATTAGCTATGGCCTAATAGCTAACCAATGAGAAGCCAGTTTTCCATTTTGATTAAAATTAATGTTACCATCCCTGGTGTGGCCTAGCAATTTTACCTGTTCTTTCCATCGTTGCTTCTTTCATGAGTATTTCCATATATATAATCGTAGTGATAGGAGCGAGTCCTATTTTGCAGCCTCTTGCATTGCATTTTGCCTGTGACTCAGGATCGATTAAATTAGGTTGAGGTTCTAAATTTCTAATTATTTTTTTTTGGCCCACTGGCCCTCATGTACCTAGATTGATACATATTAAGCCCATTTCAAATGAAGGATCTCAGCTTGGGCACTCTCTGCAATTGGAAGTGATAATTTATTGAGCAATATGCCCCAAACTGCATGCATATTGTATGATCTATTGCCAACAACAAGACGCAATCATGGGAAGGAACAAAATGAATTGTGCGACTGCCCGTCTGTACCAATAAATAAATAAATAAATTGTTTGTGTATTGAGTGAATACAGGACGCAACGCTTAACAAGATCACCGCCTGTTCGATCTTATGCGGACCGCGAAGGTGACTTTGAGCCGCCGGAAATAGAACCGGATCTGGCCCGGTAGCCGTTATAAGACTCCGCACCGGAATTCGCACCATCCGAGCCGGAGAACACTCCGATCGACAAGCGGTTCCTCTCGTCCTCCGGCGAGAGCTTCCCCGCTCCCGAGTCGTCGATCACCGAACGGCACTTCTTGTAGAAACCCCGAAGCGCCGGCACGATCATCCCCTGAACCGCCACCTTGCTTCATCCCAGCCGCTCGAAGTTTGACGCATACTGCCTCGCCTTCGCTGCGTACTGCGCCGCCCACTCCTCGCCTAGAAGGTGCCTCAGCCGACTCCCCCGAACCTTGTTCACTACATACTGAAGGTTGTTGGCGCGGAAAAGGTAGGACAGCGACTCCTCCCGGTAGAGCCTCGCCTTGCCGTCAAGCTGGCTAAGGAGTACAAAAACGAGCCATGCGAGCCGGGCGGCGACAGGAAACGGGGGTCTCTCGTCGGAGTTGGAGGTGGAGGCGACGGAGGCCTTCGAGGTGTCGAAGAAAAATTCGGGAAGCGAGGACGGCATCTGAAGAGGGAAGTCAGCGAATATGTTGGCAAGGGCGGCGTCGTAGTCAGCAAGCAAGGCGATATAGTTCATGCAATAGCGGGTCAGTGGGTGGACTCCACCGCCAGGCGCCGGCGATTTGGAGGCGTCCTTTTGCATCGCCGCCTCGAAGTCGGTGAGAGTTGCCCGGGCGGCCTCGGCGAGCTTGACGACAGAATTCAGCGCCTGCGTTGGAACTGCATCAGTGGATTCAAAAGAGAAGACAGTCTCGATCTCCGGCCAGAGCTCTGCGATTGCCTCGTAGAGATCCAATAGCCGGAACATCTTCTCCGGCGACTGCTTCGATTTCGCCACCAGTTCCGGGAAACGGAGGAATTGGACGGCAGCGTCTCTAGCGATGTCCGCGAAGCATGCCTCCCGAATGGCATCCAAGCCGGCAAAGACGTGGTCCAAGAGTATCCGCTCGCCGGAAAACAGCGTCTTCACGGCCACCCTGGATGCACCGAGCCAGGTTCGGATTTTGGAGTCAAGTGATTCCCAGCCCAGCTTCTGGATCTGGGACGGGCTGAGCTTCTCGAAGCCTAGCCGGCAGAGACTCTCGTCGACGATGGACTTGCGGAAGGTCTTGTAGATCCGGATGCATTCCTTGCCGTACCCGACCGAGATCATGGTCTTGGCGATAGAATGGAGGTCGGCCATCGCGGCCGTGGCGGCATGCTCGACCTCACCGATGGACTCCCCGGCTGCGCGGATGTCATCCTCCGATGACCCGCTGGTATCGTCTTCGACGTCGGAGACACTGGAGATAGACGACCGGGCGGAAACCGACTCGGGGTCGAGTCGGTCGCGGTTGGCGGCGAGGAACTGGTAGAACTCCTTCTCAAGGCGGCGGATGGCAGCTTGCATCAGAGTCTGGGCACGGACCAGCGGGCTCATCTTGACGCTAGGTTGTTCCCGCTGTCCGATACGAAATCGAGCATGGCGCGGTGGAGGTTGGAGACGGCAAGGAGGAAGCGGCGGGCCTCGGCGCGGTCCTCGTAGAAGAGGGAGGTGATCTTGGCGAAGGAGGAGGCTTCCGGATCCCACTTGGTGATGATGGCCTCCACGGCCGTGACCTTGTCATCCATCACGGTGGCGGCGGAGGAGCTCTCCTGCTGCTGAGGCGAAGGCGGAGCAGGGGATGAACGTTCATGATGGCGGTTAGAGGAGGAGTCGGAGAAGAACAGGCTTCTAATCCCTTTTCTCGGCATCTTCGGCAGCTAATTAATAAAATGGTGGAAGAAGATAATTAAGCACTCACTCGAGAGCAAACGGTGAGAGCCGCAGGAGCCAAAGATAACAAGAGTTGGAGCCTCCTCCCCGATTCCAAAGCCTTTATATAGAGAGGGAACCTAGGTTGGTGGGGAGGCAGCTGAGAGAACATAAGGAGTGACGTAGCGCGGGGCGAAAAGGCGCTGCGAGCGACGGGTGGAGTCTCCGCTCCGATTCCAAAGTCGTTATCGAGGAGGGAAGCTTGTAGGTGTTCCAACCGAGAACATCAGGAGTGACGTAGCGTGAGGGGGAAATGACGTTACGAGTGACGTACGTTTGGTCTCGGTGGGACGGGGACTAAATTTTTGACCGACAATTGATTGCTTTGCAAGCAATCGGAAGAGGGGTGGGCCGCAAGTCAAAATATTTGTAAATTAGCGGGGAGAAGGAGAAATGGTCAGCGGGGCTGGGTGGGGGAGGGAGATCGAGAGAGCGGAGCCGGTGATATCGAGGCTCCTTTTTTATTATGCTTTTGAATTTCTGTTGGTGGTACCATAAAAGTTACATGTATTGTTTTGCCGAAAAGCGATCAGAAAGCGTTATATGTATTAATTTTGTTATACTAATTCTTTATTTTTCTTGTTGGTAACTTTAGAATTTTTTCACTAACAAATAAATATTTATAATAATTTTTATCAAATTTCTTAATTAACTAATAATTTTTTTATTAATTAATAAATTTTAACAGCCTTAAAATCCTATTTTTCTCTATATATCTATAAATATCTAGAAGCATTCTTTGGAATCACTATATCATTTAGGACTGACCTAGCCCTCTTCTTCTATTTTGCTTCTTCGTTCTCTTATTTATTCTTCTTTTTTATTTTATTTCATCTCTTGCTTTGGTTCTTGGAGCCTTATCAGACCTCATTGAAAATCGGAAGCTCGCCAACAATAGGGGTACTGAAAGAAGAAGGTTAGAGCTTGAAGTCTTTATGTGTTGTTGATCAACGCTACCAGCAATAGGGTAACTATGAAGTAATTCTTGGACTCTCTCCGTTCTAACTTCTGTTTAGAGTCTAGAATTGATTTTGAATATTAAGAAGATTTAAGCCAATGCTTGGCTCTTGAGCGTCACCAGAGGTGTGTGGGCTTGGGCGAAGGCTTATCGCTGGTGAGATAGGAAATGGGGAGGAAGAGATCAGCGATGGTTTATCAAGTGGGCATGGAAACAGGAGGATTTCTATCATGGGATGAAGAGATGACAATGTTCCTCCTAGTTCATTTGTGAACCGGCCAAAGGATGAACCGAGTTCACATATAGTTCAAGCTAAATCAAAGGAAAAGTCTTTGTACATCGCTTCCGGTATAGCAAATTCAATGTGGGCTGCACTGTCCCTCCTTATTGGTCCACATGGATCCCATGTAGCCTGACGCTGCGGGACGAGATAGTAGTGATAATATGTTACGTTTTGATCGTGACGTCTATTAAAAGCGCTTCTATTTTATTTTAAAAATGATGTGCAGACAAAAATGCCCTTTTTCTTCAGCCTACTTCTACCCGCCATCTTTGCTTGGATTATATCTGATAGAAAGAAAACTCTTTTCGATTCTAAAACAATTTTTTCGCTTTCGGATGCAATGAATCAGTTCAAGGTTTGAGCAAGATCCTCCTCCCTCGCTTTGAGAGTCCGGTCTAAAGATTTTTTCTATTTCCGTTGGTGATATAAGCTTCTTCGTTGCTCAAAAAAAGTGCTTCGAAAAGTGTTCTAATTTGCGGTCAAAAGAAAATATTTCAACTTTGAGGCTGGAATGCCTAGTTACTGAAGACTTCTTCATTAACTTCAAAAGTAAATGTCATTCGCAGCGAAAAGTAAAAAGTCCTTGTTTATATATCTTTTTATAGTTCTTTTATTACACCAACTGTTTTGGTCATTAGAGGAAGGCATGTTATGACATTCTGAAAGACATAACTCAGTCCTCTAGCGAATGTTATGACATTCTGGGAGACATAACTCAGTCCTCTAGCGAATGTCAATGTTGGGAATTGTATCCTAAAGCCAATCATTTGATGATTGAGCTAATGTAAATAGTATATAAATTGATATATTAATAAAAGTAATTTGGCAGTTATTCATTACAAGAACATCTTCTTAATACTCCTGATAGTAATGAAGCCCTCAGGATCTTCTTTCACGATAAAGGAGGATTTATCTTTGAAGGTCCTCAAAAGAGTTTGCGACCAAATGATATACTATGACAGGGCCCTAGTACTATCAATTATAAGATGTTGTATATCATATTTGTTGGTTGTCCTCCTAACCAAGGAGTGTAGAGACACTGGTATGATATACAGGTAAAAGTGTAGGAATATATTTTACCAAACGTGACTCATTTCCGGATACTTTGTTGTCAAGAGTTAATCCGAGAAGATATAGGTATAAGTATCCTTCAGACCTGAAGATCACAACCAGTGATTTGCAAGCAACTCATTGTACTTAGGTGCCGGACCACCTGAATTTCTAATCCAGCTACGAAAGGTTACTGGATGCAGTTAAGTACTTATGGTAGTCAGTTATGGATCAAAATGAAATTTGACCTATCCCGTTAAAAGAAGAAATGCTTGTGTTTCAATTTAGCAAGACCTTGGCCAAGTCACTTCATGTGAAGGTCACATGATCACTAAAGTTGAAATCACTTTATGGATTTGCTGTTTAGAGTTGACAGGCTCTTAAGCCATCCTTAGCATTTATGGTCAAGAGGATGAATTATACGGTAACTATTTATTAGGGTTCTTGGAGTTTGCTCGGCAACTCTTCGATCTATCCGAACGTCGGGTTCCATTGCTAGATGGGCACATCGATTAGTATAGAAAGTTGTTCCTATGCTACCGGCTTAGGTTCGAACCTAGATGTTGGTCCAGATAGCAACCCAAGAAGGGGGGTGAATTGGGTTTTTCAAAAATTAAACTCCTTTTAAAAACAATCCCCCAGCAAAAGTGAAAACTTAGATGTATACGAATTAAAACAGAGTGTGCAAGAATGGAGAGTAAGAGACAAGGAAACAATCATGACAAACACAAGAAGTTTTATAGTGGTTCGGTATACCTACACCTACATCCACTTCCAAGTACCTCTTGGGTCCACACTATAATCAATCTGATTATAGCATAGTTGTTTTGCAAGCTCACAACTCAAACTTGTTGTTTTCCGGGTGTACAACGAACCCAGCTGGTTTTCAAGACTCACCAGCATACAACCTTACAACACAAGCAAACTGCTTGCACAAGGCTAACAGCCTCAACGGAATCAATCCTCCGATTGACCCAACAAATAATAACGTTTTTACAAGTTTAAAAGCTCCTCCAATGAGCAAATACACAATAATAGAACAACAATAAAGAGATAGGAATCAAAGCCTGATTTGCAGATCTTGATGGCTTGCTTCTTCTCTTCTCTTGAGTGGATCTTTCTTTAGAATGCTCTTAAAGCTTCGAAGATCAGAAAGCTAGGGCTTGCTTCTTCTCTTGAGATCTCTTCAAAATGAAACCAAGAAAGCTTGAAATCTCTCTCTTTTCTTTTGGGGAATCAGTATAATCTTTCCTTTCGAATCTTTCCTCTTTTCTTTTCTGATGGATTTCAAAGGTTTTTCTCTATTCTTGTCTCTCTTCTATCTCATTCGGATACAACAGAAAAACCCCTTCTTATAGATCTTCTTAATCCATAAATAGCTGAAAATTATCCGTTAGAAACAAGTGTAAGAAGGATTAGAACCAAATATAGTAATAGCCGTTGGGATTAAAAAGATAAAAGTAGAGTTTAGAGATGTTTTGACAGTTCTGGAGTCAGATCTGACAATCTGGAGTCGACTCTAACTTTTTTGGAGTCGGCTCTATATCGAAAATCCTCAATCCGCTCGATCTGGAGTCATCTCTGACTTTTCTGGGGTCGACACGAAAATCTTCTGGAGTCGACTCTAACAGTCTGGGAGTCGACTCTAAGTCGTGACCAGAAATACCATCGTTCTGTCTTTTCTGTTGGAGTCGGCTCTAACAGTCCGAGTGTCGACTCTAAGTCTGTGCCGATTTCTGGAGTCGACTCTGCGATTCCATGTATCGACTCTAATGTCTGCAATCTTACCTTGACATTAGATTCGAACTAGAATTTGATTTGTCTAGTGATTTTGATTAATGAATCAAATCATAAACTGAAAAACTTAATCAAAATTATTAGTAACTTCAAATGTTATACTCAAATAGTTTTGTTAATCATCAAAATCAATAATTGGGTCAACAATCTCCCCCTTTTTGATGATGACAAAAACTTTGAGTATATGCATTAAAAATTTATTTGAACTAAGAATTATAGATATTGTTAAAGCTTTAAAACTTCCTAATAGAGAATTTGATGTCAAGTTTCAAAATGAACTTTAAAAACATACTTGAGTTCTATTATAAACAGCAATCAAGATGATTTAACTTATGGAAAATCATTAAGCTCCCCCTGCATTAAATAACTCCCCCTATGCAAGGTACATGTAAATAAGCTGAAATCGATTGATCATTTTATCTGATACCAATTGAATAGAATTTATAAATTTCTCTCTTTCCTTTTAAGATATGCCAATTGATATGCCAATTGATTAAAACTTATTGAAATATTATAAATCTTATATTCTTTTTTTTTTCCTTTATGCATATACACTTTTCTCTTCCCCTTTTTTGTTATCAGCAATAAGGTGAGTTTAGAAACAATAATGTAGGTTATCAGAGCGAGGGTGTTGGTTCATTCAATCGTAGAGATAGTAATCTTTATCCGTGGTAATTGCACGACATAGATAAATTTGCAATAAAAAGATAATTGTATTTCATTTCAAGATGCATTACATGTGTCTATCAAAATACATTCTCAGTAAAGTACTATATCAATTAGAAAATCCTAGATACAAGCTATCAAAGTACAATAAACTAGAAATCCTAAGAGGTTAGGGTAGGATAGGCTTTAGATAGGGTATCACTGTAGGAAATAGGTCACTCAAACATGCTTGTATATAATTTTCTTCAGATGACCTATCATTTCCATAATTTCATCCTTTTGTGAATTCTTAAAGCCTTCAAGACAACTCTCAACTTGAGCAACAGCAAGGTCTAAATCTTTCTTCAATTGTCCAGTAGCATCTAGATAGGCTCTAGATCCATCTGTAATCCCTTCCAGCCTTTCAAAAATCTTTTGAAGCTTAGTGCCAAGGGACTCTGCAGAGCAGCTAATGGAAAATAAAATCAAGTCGAGTCTGGAATTAATCTCCTCCTTAAATTGTCTGATGTCATCTCTCAACTGATAAATTTGGTTTGTGTAGGATTCTTGAAAATTTTATATTCCAAAGAAAAAGGTCTTCCATGATAAGAAACAGATACAAGAAATCCTGCAACTAGAGGAATCTCCTTGTCATCTAAGAACTTCATCATTGAGTGTAAACTTTCCAATCTCTGATATATTAATGGCCGGGTATCCTTCTTTCAACATTTTTTGATCTGAAATATTAGAGTAACTAAGCCCTAGCCAGTATGGTTTCTTAGCCACAAAGATACTTTCTCTTTACTATTTTGAAGGATTCTCATCCAAGTCTAGTTTAACATGCAAATTCCTTCATGAAAATTTTTGCTCTTTTACATGAAAATATAGCCTAGCTTCACTTCATTTTTTATTTAATTATTACTATCTCCTCCTAAATTGCATCATTCCACTTCATCCCTCATCATGGGGTATCGTAATAGTTTTTCTGGGGTATCGTAAGTTTCTGGCTTAACAGCTACATCTAGGGTATCGTTATATGATAACTGAGGTATCGAATAAATTTTTTTGGGATGTTGTAAGTTTTATAGTTATAATCTTCGACATTTTGATACTCTATTTTACAGCTCTGATGTCGTAAGTTATTTTTAGGATATCGTAAGTTCCTACCTTAACAATTTCAGTTAGGGTATCGTCATGTTATAGCTCCATTATCGTGAGTTATTTTCTGGGGTATCGTAAGTTATTTTCTGGGGTGTCGTGAGTTTTAGTTACATCTTTAATTGTTAAAGGGTGTTGTAGTTTTTTATCTGGGGTATCGTATGTCTTTAACTAGGGTGTTATACCTTCTGAACTCGGGTGTTATCATAGTGTTTCGGTGTACATCAGGTGTTATACCACAACCCTATAGCTTTGGTGTCATTATTTTACAATTCAGGTGTCGTACGTTATTTTCTGGGATGTTGTAAGTTCAATCCTTAATATTTTCAGCTAGGGTGTTGTAAAATGAGAACTGGGGTGTCGTAACAATTTTTCTGGGGTGTCATAATGGTGACGTCATTTTACAGCTTAAGTGTCGTTAGTTCCTAGCTTAGCAATTACAGCTAGGGTGATATTATTTTACAGCTCGAGTGTCGTAAGTTATTTTCTTTAGTGTCATAAGATCATGCCCTGTCTTAACAGTTTTAGCTAGGGTATTGAAACAATTTTTTTGAGGTATCATAAGTTTCATAATTATCATCTTCGACATTCCGGTACTCTATTTGAAGCTAGGGTGTCATCATTTGATAGCTTGGTTATCGTAAGTTGTTTTATGGGGCATCGTAAGTTCCTGCCTTAACCGTTTTGGCTAGGGTGTCGTAATATGTGAACCTTGGTGTCGTTAGGCCCTGCCTCAATGTCTAATGAATGGGTGTCATTATTTTACAACTACGGTGTCCTAATTTGTAAACTGGGGTGTCGTGAATTCTGAACTTGGGTATCGTAAGTTCATGTCTTTAACTGTTAATTGGTGTCCCTAGTTTTTAACTAGGGAGTCGTATGTCTTTAACTGGGGTGTTGGAGGTTTGTGACTGCAGTGTCATAATATTTTTTCGGCTTGTAACACGATCATATTGCTCTCGTGGCATGTTAAGACATATAGAGAGCCATTATTCAGACCATAGATGGCATATATTCCTAGTATCCGAGGTTCGAACATAACTGGGGTGTCATATTTCTTTAACTGAGGTGTCATATTTCTTTAACCTATGTATTATAATGCTTTATGATTGTGTGTCTATATTTCCACAGATAATGCTAAAATTATAGATCTTTGTAAAATTGAACATACATCCGGTCGTGCACCTTCACACATCATTCAAAATGCAGGGGATGATACTATTGTTTCTCAAACTGGAATTAAATTCAATTCAGTAGATGATGTATATAATTTCTACAATGGATACACAAAAAGAGTTAGTTTTGGAATCACAACAGTGTGTAGCAGGGCCAATTACAAGAAACAACTTTACGTTAAGCACCTGGCATATTGAAAGTAAGAAAAATCTAAAAAAATAAAGAAGAGCATGAATCCTAGGTATATTGGCAAAGTTGATTGTAAGGCATCCATAAAAGCAAAACTGAATTCTACAAGTGGTAAGTGGATATTGGTTGGGGTTTCTCTAGAACATAATCATCAGATGTCCATAACATCAATTGGTTATCTATGGTCCATAGGAGGATCAACACACCAAAGAAGGCAGAGATCAGTAATTTACATGCCGTGAATATGCCCACAACTCAGATATACTCTACTATAGCAAGAAGAAAAGGGGGTAAAAGATAATTGGATTTCATAGAGAAGGATGCTCGTAATTTCATTTGTTGCGAACGTCAGTCTCATCTGAATGAAGGAGATGCTCAATAGATTGTAATCCATTTCACCGAAATACAAGTAAGAAATTCTAATTTCTTCTATACATTAGACCTTAATGATAATAGTCAGTTCAGGTCTATCTTCTAGATTCATCCAAGGTCAAGATTGACATGCACATACTTTGGTGATGTTCTAAGCTTTGACTCAACCTACTTGACAAATAGATATCAAATGCCTTTTTATCCATTCGTCGGGGTCAACCATTTTGGATAGTCCACATTGCTTGGTTGTGCATTATTGTCTGATGAGAGAACTGAGATATATAAATGAGTTTTTCAGTCATGGCTGGATATAAATGATGGTCATGCACCTAATGCCATAATAACAGACCAAGATAAGGCAATCGAGGCTGATGTTAGGAAGGTTTTTCCTAACTCATGACATCGATTTTATCTTTGGCATATATTGAAGAAGATACCTGAAAAGTTTGGCCAAATTTGCATAGCAAATCCCAAATTTATGGTTGATTTTGATGAGGTGATATATGATTCACTGACCATACAGTCATTTGAGGAAAGGTGGGCGCATCTTATGAAGAAATATAAAGAATGCAAGGATATATATTGGTTAAATGGCCTTTACGAATGTCGGGATAAATGGGTCCCAGTTTACTTTAAGGATACATTTTTTATAGGTTTGTAGGATATTATGTTTGGTTTATGTTCATGTTCAATGCTTCTTTTTTGACATAATTATGTACAGGGATGTCATCTTCACAAAGGAGCGAGGGCATTAATCACTTCTGCGATGGGTTTATAAATTCAAAGACTACACTCACGAAGTTCATTAATAAGTACAAAGATGCCTTAAAAAAAAGGTATAAGATAGAAAATGAGAAAGATAATAGGACATTGCAAATTAATGCTTCCTAAAGACATCATCACCTTTTGAGAGGCAAGCAGCAGAAAAGTGTATAAGGTGCATTTAAAAAAAATTCAGAATGAGATCCTTGAAATGACTGTATCAAGTACTAAATTGATCAAGGAAGCTGACAACTGTTGTGTATATTATGTAAAGTCATATGAAAGGATTGAAGTCGATGGAATCAACAAGGAGATGATAAAAGATTCTGTCGTGTCATACGACATAAATTTTGAGGATGTCCAATGCCAGTGTCGATCCTTTTAGTTCAAGGGTTACCTGTGTAAGCATGCCTTGTTTGTTCTTTATCAAAGTGACATATTTTGTTTACCAGATAAGTACTTCTTGAAGAGATGGTGCAAGGATATGAAATACCAATTTGACCATTTCGACTGCAATACTAAAGGTTGTAATAAAAGCACATGAAAATCACAGTACGCAGTCACATTTTTTTTATTTGAAATATCTTATTATATGTTTTTGATAAAATTATGTTATTGATTGTAGATATGCTTTGCTGAGTCATCGAATGATGAAGCTCGCAAAGATAGCCTCCATGTCTAAAGATGCATTTAATTTAGTGATGGATGATCTAACACCAATATTCAAAAGTACCATGGATGCTAACTGCATAGCTAAGGCAAGTACAGAACTTGTAATTCAAGATCCTAAGCAAATTGGATGAAAGGTCGCCTAAGAGAGAACATATTAAAGAGTGGAGTCGAGAAGAAGTCAAAGAGATCAAGAAAAAATATGGTCAAGGCATTTGTTGATGCTCCTCCAATGCAAAATAAAATAAGAGCTGGTTCAAGCAACAGACAGACTTATATGTAGTTAACTGACACTGGAGAGGATATGGAAAGAATTGTACCATCTTTCAAACATTAATGGACGAGTTTGATGCTTATGTATTAGTTAACTAACACAGGAGAATATATAAAAATTTTTGCCATCAAATTTAAAGCACGGGTGTCGTAGCTTTGTAACTAGGGTGTCTTAGTCATAAATCTGGGGTGTTGTAGCTCTTTTTTTCGGCCAATTTCCTCCTTGGAATGTCATTAGTCTCATCTACAACGTTCGTTTTAAGCACAGGTGTCATAGGTTCGTAACTAGGGTGTCTTAATATTTCAACTGGGGTGTCATAAATCTTTTTTTGGGCGATTACCTCCTTGGGATGTCGCAAGTCACATCTCCAGCATTCGTTACGAATACACTTGCATGGACAACACTTATTCCAAATTGGGGATCAGAATAGAAAGTTCGACGAACTTTGGATTTTTGACTCTCTATTTATTAATAGTTGTTATTCCCCAACTCGAAAGGTAGGAACTTACAACATCCCAGAAAAACTGTTATGACACCCCAGTTTTTACCTAATGACATCCTAGCTTTTAAACATCGACACCCGAAAGGCTGAAACTTATGATATCCCAGAAAAGCTCTTACGATACCTTAGTTCTTACCTAATGACACCCTAGCTTTTAAACGATGACACCCGAAAGGCCAAAACTTAGGATATTCCAGAAAAGCTCTTATGATACCCCAGTTCTTACCTAACGATATCCTAGCTTTTAAACAATGACACCCGAAAGACCGAAACTTACGATATCCCAGAAAAGCTGTTACGACCCCCCAGTTCTCACCTAACGATACCCTATCTTTTAAACGACGATACCTGAAAGGCCAAAACTTACGACATCCTAAAAAAGTTATTACGACACCCCAGTTCTTATCTAACGATACCCTAGCTTTGAAACAACGATACCCAAAAAAATTATATCTGAACTAGGGTGTCATAATATTTTGAGAAAGGATGTCATAATATCTGAATAAAGAAATCATTGTGTTGTTTACCTCTTTCTAATTTTGTAGCTTCATATGGAATGGAACTTAAAGGAGTCACGTCCTTATTTGAAAAAAGAATGATTTCTTTGCTATCTTCCATCATTTTCTCCTTGCGATGCTTTTGTGTTCGCAGTCTTTGTCGACACATGAAACTACTCTTCTCCATGTAGGAAAAAGATAGAAGAAACAACAGTGAAAGAAATTTAAGACACCAGCGGCTACTCGAGCAACAAATGAAGGACCTCTAGGGTTCATAAAGTTTTTTATGTTGCCCTCATAGGAAGATAAAGGGACACTGATGCGCCTTCTATGTGAGAAGATGCCAGAAGCAGCGCGATTATATCATGAATCTGCAACCATACCGCCTCACACTCCATACCGTCTGGCCATGTGAAACCAACTTTTTTAAAATGGATGGCATTGCTGACTTAATAGGGTATCATCGGATTACAACTAGGGTGACATAAAATTTTTTTTGCCTATTTCAAATATATTGCAATGATGTTATAATTTATACCAAGGGTATCTTAATGTTTCAACTAGAGCGTTGTAAATCTTTTTTCGGGCAATTTTCTTGTTATATCGTCAAGCATATCCGTTCAAGCATAGGTGTCGTAGCTCTATAACTAGGGTATCTTCATATTTTAACTAGGGTATCGTTACCATTTTTTGGCCAATTTTCTCTTGGGCTGTTGCGAGGCTTTTCTTCAGCGCCCATTTTAAGCACGGGTGTCATAGCTTTGTTACTAGGGTGTCTGAATGTTTCAACTGGAGTGACATAAATCTTTTTTTGGATGATTTCCTCCTGTTATATCATCAAGCATATCCGTTTAAGCACGGGTGTCATATCTCTGTAACTAGGGTGTCTTCATATTTTAACTAGGGTGTTGTTACCATTTTTTGGCTGATTTCCTTTAGGGTGTCGTGAGGCTTTTCTTCAGCGCCCGTTTTAAGCACGGGTGTCGTAGCTTTATTACTAGGATGTATTAATATTTTAACTAGAGCATCGTAGATCTTTTTTTGGGTGATTTTCTCCTGTTATATCATCAAGCATATCCGTTCAAGCACAGTTGTCGTAGCTCTATAACTAGAGTGTCTTCGTATTTCAACTGGAGTGTCGTTATCGTTTTTTGGCCAATTACCTTCTGGGGTCTCGCGAGGCTTTTCTCCAACGCTCGTTTTAAGCACGGGTATCGTAGCTTTGTTACTAGGTGTTAGCCTTATAGTGATTTTGATGACTATAAAATAATTAAGTATGATACTAATGATCTTGTGGTTAAGTTAAATGAATTTCAGATGAATCATCAAGAAGATGGTGTTACTTCAAATTAAAGGTAAAATGAAAGGTAATGTATTAATTCTATGGATATGCTTTACAATTCAAATTGTTTTCAAAAGATTTGGAACGATTAAATTATTATTCAATGATCTTGGATTTCGTAATTATTGGATGATTTTTATATGTTTTATATTTGGATGGTTCACTTAATAAAATGACTTTCAAGTTTAATTATATTTGCATTATCTTGAATTGGATTCAATTATCCTACAAGTTCATATTTATAATTCTATTTTGAATCATCATCGGATTATGTTCTTAAACTATCTATATTCGAGTTACATTCGGTTTGCCTTCGGTTGTTGGTTTACTGAGCTTGCATATTTTATTATCTAACGGTTGATTCCTTGTAATTGGATTTTGGGAATGCCCTGTTATTTCAGAAGTTGGAATGCTAGTCTCTAGAGTTGGCATGCTAATTTTGAAATGGGCTCTGCCGATTCCCTATGACTTACTCTTGGCATTCTAATTGATGGGATTGGCATGCCACTTTTGAAATGCTAACTGGCTCCTTATGCAAATTTTTCTGGCATGCTAACAGTTGGTTTTTGGCATGCTAAGCTTAAAGGTTTCATTCGACTGGTTGCTCTTTGGAATCCAAGTTGGAATGCCAACTTTTTTCTTGGCATACCAACTTTTGGATTTTGGAATGCCAACTTTCCAATTTGGCATGCTAATTTTTCAATGCTCTCTAGCTGATTTTCTGTTGCTCAAATTGGAATGCCGGTTCTTGGTAATTGAAATGCCAACTTTTCAATTGGCATACCAGTTTCTTAATGCTAACGGCTGCATTGTTTCCATGTATTATTGGGCTACCGATTTGAGGATTTTGGAATGCCGATTTTTATATATTGGCATGCTACTTTTCTTGGTCTGCTGGTTTTATGGATCGTGATGCTCTCTTCATTGGATTTTTTGGACATTTTTGTTGGCCCAGATGGCAACCCAAGAGGGGGGGGAGGGGGGGGGGGGTGAATTGGGTTCTTTAAAAAATTTTAACCCTAAAAAAATTATTGCTTTGAGATAGATGAAATTAAATGCAATGCAAATATAAAGCACAAACAAGGAGATAGAGATAGAGATAATCGAAGCACGACAAACACAAAGATTTTATAGTGGTTCGGTGTATCCAACACCTACGTCCACTCCCAAGATTCACTTGGGTCCACACTATAATCCTCTTGATTACAGTCGAGTTGTTTTACAAGATCACAACTCACAACTTGTTGTTTCCCGGGATCACAACGAACCCAGCCGGTTTTTCGGGCTCACCAGCACAAAACCCTAAACTCAAGCTAATCTAGCTTGACCCGAGGTATACAACCTCCACTAGTTCAATCCCTTGATAGAACTAGCACAAACAAGAAGAATATATTTTTCAATAATACAAAGCTCCTCAAATGAGCAAATATTCAAAAATAAATGAATAGGTTTAGAAAAGCCTGTTTGAAGTAGATTGGAATTTGAGCTTTTCTTCTTTTCTTCTTTTCTTTTCCTCTTCTCTTTGGAGATGTTGAATCAGGCCTCAGCTTTGATTCGTTGCAAATGTTGCAGATGAGAAGTTGAAAATCTTCAAAAACAGAGCTTTTCTTCCTTTTTGAGAATCCTCCGATTTTTCAATTTGAATGCCTTGGATTCCTCTTTGAGCTTTTTGGAGTGGAAGGATTTGAGTTTGAATACTTTTCTCTTGGATTTCAGGCTCAAGACTTCTCGGATTTTTGATTTGAATATTCTCTATTTTTTTTTTTCCTTTTTTTTTTTTTTCAAACGGGCGTTCTCCCTTTTTATAGATTTCCTTTATCCATTTTTGGGAAGAAACTAGCCGTTGGAGTGTACCTGGAAACAAAATATATCCGTTAGAAGTTAGGTAAAAAGAAATATTACCGTTAGAGCTGATCTGGCATTTTAAAATTTCGTCCAGACAGGTTGGAGTCGGCTCCAACTTTTCAGGTGTCGGCTCCAAGTCGTTTATCCAAAAATAGAAAGTTCTGAGTTCGTCGAGGAGTCGGCTCCGAAAAAGTTAGGTGTCGGCTCGCCATCGTCAGGTGTCGGCTCCAAAAGACTGTGTGTCGGCTCCAAGATGCTAAAAAAACAAGCGTTCTGTCCCCGCATCGGAGTCGGCTCCAGACACTGTAAGTGTCGACTCCGAAACTCTGGGTGTCGGCTCCGAAACTCTAGGTGTCGGCTCCGGACCGTATCAAAAATCAGAAAATTTGACTGGCCATGGGGTCGGCTCCAGATTTCTAGGTGTCGACTCCAGGCTCTGAAACTTTGAAACTTATGATTTGCAATTGATTCAAAACATTTCTTAATCCTTTAAATTGATCAAATATTTTTAAGTCCTGAAACACTTATCAAATCATTAGTAATCAAATAAATATACTCAATTCCTTTATTAATCATCAAAATCAATAATTGGATCAACAATCTCCCCCTTTTTGATGATTATAAAAACATTGAGTATATGCATAGTATTCTTAAATTAAAATTTTCAAGGAAGTGATCTTCACAAGTAAGCTCCCCCTGAATAAGGTAGCTCCCCCTATGAAGTTCAAATTATCAATTGTTCTTCCTTTGCTTACATATTTGATACTTAAGATTCATTTATATCAATTTCAATCAATTTCACTTAAGCATTTTCAAACTAATTTGATACTAATCAATCAAATACTAATCAATGCATATATGACATAGCTTTCATTCAATGCATATACGACATAACTTTCTCCCCCTTTTTTGTAATCAACAAAAAGTAAAGAAAAGTTAAGTCAAAAGATAAAATTGATAGATCAAAAGATAATTTCATTTCATCAAAAGTCAAGTATTACAAAAAGAAACTATACTTTCATTATATCAAAAACTAAAACTTTCATTACATCAAAATTAACTTTCATTTCATCAAAATTAAACTTTCATTACAAACATTACAAATTGTTCTAATGATTCTTGTTAAATGATCTAAAATCTTTCATTCCATCACTTTGAGTGGCTACAAATTCTTTAACCTTCTATCAACAAAAGAGCAAGCAGTCATGATTTTATCTTGAAGCTCGGCATTGCACTTGAATAGGTCTCAGAATCTCCACAATATCTTTAAGTTCTTCAAATATATTCTTCAATCACTACTTAAAGATCCAGCAGAAGAGCTAAGAGTTGATTCTATTTTGCAATCCGATCATCTAGGGAATAAAGTGTTTCTTTAAGATTCATAAATTTATTATCAAACTCAGTCTTCTCATCCTTCTGAGCAGCAAGAACTTTGAGTTGCTCCAATTGAAGGTCTGAAAATCCAACTGATGAAGTGGATGGCTGAACAAGATTTGAGCAGGTGCAGGGGCAGGAAGGACTCCTAGGCTGCGGAGAGGAACCCTCACAGATGGACCAGCCTCACAAGGCAGAAAGTCTAGGCTCAGGGGCTCTCTCATCCAAGTTCCTTTCCTTTCCCATTGCCCATTCACCTTTACAAATCCCATCCGATGCAAAGTGGCCAAACTGTAGTAATCGGTGTGCCTCAGGTTCTTGGATGGTTCATTCTCTGAATTCACAACCCTTGGCTCCTGAATACCATAGTAGAACCATGCCATACGGTAAGGACGATCTTCTTTTCCCTCCAGCCTCGGCCATATAAAATATCATCATAGCAGCTAAATTAATGGTTGACCGGTCAAACACTGTCCATCACAACAATGTCTCGCTCGAGACATACTCAAAACGACCGGTTTTGGGAACAAAATCTACTGCAAATGTTGTGTAATAATCTTAATTCCAAGGGCAATTGATTAGCCCTAATCTCCTCAAATTCTGTAACCTCTCCCTAACATCCTGAAGAGCGCTGATCTATCACTGTGCATGTCGCTGCTAATCCGGTAATGGGGATGCTAAGGAGGTTTCCTAATTTTTGAAAAGTAAGATGAATCCTTTACCTCTACAGAGCTCACTAAACCACCATCACCTCTCGATAAATTGAAATAAAATTCTTTTACTAGGCTGGATAGTAGGAACATCAAGAGAACAAACTTTATCCCAGCCAATTCCTTTGATTGTCTTCCAATGAGAAACCCTCGGATTCAAAGAGTCAAAATCAACTTTTCTACCCATTGTGATTACCCTCCCTGCTAGGGTATCTACCTGAGGGGAAGAAGTGTTGGGATTGTCCGAAGCGGTGGAGGAATCCTGCTTGGAGATGGCTCGCGGACGGGTCGCCTCACGGAGATTTTTCGGTCACCACGGCACTCCAATCACCGAACCTCTTCTCTTAGGTGCCATTGGATCCTTAGGAAAGCTTGGGTAGAGAGGAATTAGAGATGGGGAGGCTTTGAGAGAGTTTTGGAAGAGTTTGGTAGGATTTGAGAAGATATGAAATGACGAGGTGTCGACTCTGCCCTAATAAATTGATTTGGGACGCCCAAAGGTGTCGACTCCAAATCGCTAACACAGTCAGCGCTCGAACTGGAGTCGGCTCCACTTATACGGGTGTCGGCTCCAAGGTCAGGGACCGAGAGCGACACAGACAAGGTGTCGACTCCTCATTCTGAGGTGTCGACTCCAACTGACAGTTTCAGAGAAAAATAATTGAGATTCAAACACTGAAACTTGTCAAAATAAATTCAATAAAATTTGATAAAATTTTGGAGTATGAAGAATCAATACTCAGATGACTAGATAATTTGTCCTTAAAATTATGAAAGGAATATCAAGAAAATAGAAATCTAGATAGTCATTCCTTAGGTTTCAAAATCAATCCAAAGGGTCACATATCCCTAATTCACCTCTAAGATAACAAAATCTCTCTTCACTCAAGGTTTTGTAAATATATCAGCTAATTGTTCTTCAGTATTAACATATTCAAGACAAATTTCATTATTAGCTACATGTTCTCTTATAAAGTGATATCTAATTTCAATGTGTTTTGTTCTTGAATGTTGAATTGGATTTTTAGTAAATTTATTGCACTTGTGTTATCACATCTAATTGGGTTTTATCAAGTGTTATGCCATAATCTTCAAGTTGTCTCTTAATCCAAAGGATTTGAGCACAGCAACTTCCAGCTGCAACATATTCTGCTTCAGCAGTAGATAATGCAACCGAATTTTGCTTTTTGCTAAACCAAGAGATTAAGTTACTTCCTAAGAATTGACATGCACCACTTGTGCTTTTTCTATCTAATTTACATCCAGCATAGTCAGAATCAGAATATGCAATCAAGTTTAATGTTGAGTCTCTAGAATACCATAAACCTACATTTTTAGTTCCACTTAAATATCTTAAAATTCTTTTTACAGCAATTAAGTGAGATTCTTTAGGTTCAGATTGAAATCTAGCGCATAGACATACAGCAAACATGATATCTGGTCTACTAGCTGTTAAGTAAAGAAGAGATCCGATCATACCTCTATAATATTTTTGATCTACTTTCTTACCATCTTCATCTTTGTCCAATTTGCATGAAGGACTCATAGGAGTTCCAAGTGGTTTGATTGACTCCATTCCAAACTTCTTGAGCAGTTCTTTTGTGTATTTGGCTTGATTGATGAAAATTCCTTCTTTGCTTTGTTTGATTTGAAGTCCTAGGAAGAAGTTGAGTTCTCCCATCATGCTCATTTCAAACTCACCCTGCATTAACTTAGCAAATTCTTGACATAACAAATTGTTAGTAGCACCGAATACAATATCATCAACATATATTTGTACTACTAATAAATCCTTGTCTTTTCTTTTCAAAAATAGTGTTTTATCAACATTTCCTCTTGTAAAATCATTTTCAATTCAAAATTTACTTAATCTTTCATACCAAGCTCTAGGTGCTTGTTTTAAACCATATAGTGCTTTGTGTAATTTAAAAACATGATTTGGAAATTCATGATCTTCAAAACCAGGTGGTTGTTCAACAAAAACTTCCTCATTTATAAATCCATTTAAAAATGCACTTTTAACATCCATTTGAAATAAATTGATATGCATATGACATGCAAATGCAAGTAATAATCTAATTGCTTCTAGTCTAGCTACAGGTGCAAAAGTTTCATCAAAATCAATTCCTTCTTCTTGATTATATCCTTTTGCAACTAATCTAGCTTTGTTTCTAATTACTATGCCATTTTCGTCTAATTTATTTCTAAATACCCATTTTGATCCTATAACAGAATGATCTTTAGGTCTATCTACAAGAGTCCAAACATTATTTCTAGTAAATTGATTTAATTCTTCTTGCATAGCTAACATCCAATTATTATCTTTTTCTGCTTCTTCAATAGTTTTAGGTTCAATTTGAGATACAAATGCAAGATGATTATTGATGTTTCTCATTGATGATCTAGTTCTTACTCCTTGAGATGGATCACCTATAATTAATTCTTTTGGATGACCATAGGCATATCTCCAATCTCTAGGAAGATCTATATCATTATGATTTGCATCAACAACATCAACACTAGGAGAATCATTATCTTTAGCTTCTTGTTCATGATCTGAAGATACATCTATATTCAATTTTTCAATATCTCTTTCTAGAATGTTTGTATCTTCCTCATCATCAATCTTTCTGAACTTGATGCTAAAGATTCATCAAAATTACATGAATAGATTCTTCTACAATTAAGTTTCTCTTGTTAAATACTCTATAGGCTTTACTAGATGTTGAATATCCTAAGAAAATGCCTTCATCAGATTTTGCATCAAATTTTCCTAGATTATCTTTACCATTATTATGAATGAAACATTTACAACCAAATGCATGAAATAACTTATGTTTGGTTTTCTATTATTCCATAGTTCATAAGGAGTTTTCTTAATGATTGGCCTAATTAAAGCTCTATTAAGAATGTAACATGCCGTGTTTATAGCTTCGCCCAAAAGTATTTTGGTAAGTTGCTTTCACATAGCATGGTACGGGCCATGTCTTCTAAAGTTCTATTTTTTCTTTCAACTACTCCATTTTGTTGTGGTGTTCTAGGTGCTGAAAAATTATGATGAATGCCATTTTCTATGCAAAAGTTTTTAAATAAATGATTTTCAAATTCAGTGCCATGATCACTTCTTAGAGACACTATGGTGTTGTTTTTCTCATTTGTGACCTTCTTGAAGAATTTCAAAAATAATGGAAAGGTCTCATCCTTATGAGCTAAAAATATACCCAAGTGTATCTAGAATAATCATCTACAATCACAAGACCATATTTCTTTCCTCCTAGACTTGTGGTTCTAGTAGGTCCAAAAAGATCCATGTGAAGTAGTTCAAGTGGCCTAGAAGTGGAAACAATATTTTTAGTTTTGAAAGAATTTCTAGTTTGTTTTCCAAATTGACATGCATCACAAATTTTGTTATTTTCAAAATCTAGTTGTGGAAGTCCTTTTACTAAATCCATTCTTATTAATTTTGAAATTAGGTGTGCTTGCATGACCTAATCTACGATGCCATAACCAACCAATCTCATTCATATTAGCATTATTAGCAACTAAGCAATGATTACTAGTAGACAAATTGTCTAAATCAATCAAGTATACATTGCCATTTCTATTTCCAACAAAAACAATGCTATTATCAATGGGATTAGAAACGGTGCAGACAGAGCTTCAAATGATACTTTAAAACCTTTATCACATAATTGGCTAATACTTATTAAGATTATGTTTTAAACCATTAACATATAAAACATTTTCAATATATGTGGAGGGAGTTATTTGAATATTACCAAACCCCATGATTTGGCCTTTGCCATTGTCACCAAATGTAACAACTCCTCCTCTTTTGCTTCAAGGGTGATGAATTGATCCTTGTCACCCGTCATGTGTCTTGAGCAGCCACTATCGAGATACCACTTTCGCTTTGATCTTTTGGCGCAAGACACTCCTGCAAAAATAATTAAGTCTTATTTTAGGTACCCAAGCCTTCTTGGGTCCTTCATGGTTAGTAGCATAAAATATGTTCCTTTGGGAACCCAAATTTTCTTGCTTTTACTATTTAATTTTTTGTTACTTTTCTTGCATCACATTCATAGGATTTATGGTCCTTTCTTGTTACAATAATGACATGTAACATTATCTCTATTTTGTTCTTTCTAAAAAAGTTTTTGACAAATTTTTGTTTTATGTTAGGTCTATATCCTAATCCAGCCTTATCAAATATAGCTCTTTGATTACTAATAATAAATTAAGTTTTTCAGAACTATAAGTAAATTTATCAATAATATTCTTATATTTATCAACTTCCTTCTTTAATTTATCATTTTCATTGGAAATTGATTCTTTTTCTTTTGTCAAATTTTCTTTTTCAGATTTCAGCATCTTAGTCTCATTAGTAAGATTATCTTTTTTTTAATTAGAATTGAATTATCATTTTTCAAAGATTTATATTTCTTTTTCAAAACTTTAAAATCATCTACTAGTTCATTAAAGCTTCAAATAATTCATCAAATGCAAACTCATCACAAGGGTTTTCGAACTTACCTCGTTGTCGTCGTTTGCCATAAAGCAAATTTGCAACTTCTTTTGTTCTTCCTCTGAAGAGGATTCATCGCTGTCACTCCAGTTGCAACATATGCTTTCTTCTTCTTCTTGTAAGTCTTCTTCAATTGAGGACAATCGTATCTGAAGTGCCCCGGTTTCTTACACTCATAGCAATCAAGGGGTCTTTCTCTTTGTCCTTGTCCTTGTCTTTTCTTTTTCTTTTTCTCTTCCATTTTAATTCCTGATTTCTTCTTGTGGAAGGGTCTCTTTCTTCTCATGAATTTTTTGAACTTCCTAGCTAGAAGAGCTGTCTCATCATCATCATCATCATTATCACTGCAGCTCTCCTCACTTTCTGCAGCCTTAAGAGCTATAGTCTTTTTCTTCTTAACATCTTCCTCTATGTGCTGCTTCATGGTTAGCTCATGGGTCATTAGGATCCAAGTAGCTCCTCCAAGGGTAAAGTGTTGAGGTCCTTGGCTTCTTGGATTGCTGTCACTTTTGCTTCCCAAGTCCTTGGTAGTGACCTAAGAATTTTGCGAACAAGTTCAGAGTTAGTATAGGTCTTGCCTAGACTTTTCAAACCATTTACAATATCGGTGAATCTAGTATACATGCATGCTATAGTTTCAGTTTGCTCCATGCTAAATAATTCATATTTATGAACAAGAATATTTATCTTAGATTCTTTAACTTGGTTTGTACCCTCATGGGTAACTTCTAATCTATCCCATATCTCTTTTGCAGAATTACATGTAGATATACGATTAAATTTATTTGCATCTAAGGAACAATATAAGACATTCATGGCCTTAGCATTGAGCTGAGCCATTTTCCTATCATTATCATTCCAATCCCTTTCGGGCTTAGGAACAATAGAGCCATCAACAATGTGTGTGGGTGTGCTAGGTCCATTAATTATAACACTTCACAATTCATAATCAGAAGCTTGAATGAATATCCTCATTCTTGCTTTCCAATATGAATAGTTGGAACCATTAAACAAGGGAGGTCTATTTGTAGAATGACCTTCGGCAAATGAAGATCCAACTTGAGTTGCCATTTGGATCTTTAGCTCTTGATCGTGTGATCAAATAAACAATGAGCACTAGCTCTGATACCAATTGTTGGCCCAGATGGCAACCCAAGAGGGGGGGGTGAATTGGGTTCTTTAAAAAATTTTAACCCTAAAAAAATTATTGGCTTGAGATAGATGAAATTAAATGCAATGTGAATATGAAGCACAAACAAGGAGATAGAGATAGAGATAATCGAAGCACGGCAAACACAAAGATTTTATAGTGGTTCGGTGTATCCAACACCTACGTCCACTCCCAAGATTCACTTGGGTCCACACTATAATCTCTTGATTACAGTCGAGTTGTTTTACAAGATCACAACTCAAACTTGTTGTTTTCCCAGGGATCACAACGAACCCAGCCGATTTTCCGGGCTCACCAGCACAAAACCCTAAACTCAAGCTAATCTAGCTTGACCCGAGGTATACAACCTCCACTAGTTCAATCCCCTTGATAGAACTAGCACAAACAAGAAAATAGTATTTTTCAATAATACAAAGCTCCTCAAATGAGCAAATATTCAAAAATAAATGAATAGGGTTAGAAAAGCCTGTTTGAAGTAGATTGAATTTGAGCTTTTCTTCTTTTCTTCTTTTCCTCTTCTCTTTGGAGATGTTGAATCAGGCCTCAGCTTTGATTCGTTGCAAATGTTACAGATGAGAAGTTAGAAAATCTTCAAAAACAGAGCTTCTTCTTCCTTTTTGAGAATCCTTCGATTTTTCAAGTTTGAATGCCTCTTCTTTGAGCTTTTTGGAGTGGAAGGATTTGAGTTTGAATACTTTTCTCTTGGATTTCAGGCTCAAGACTTCTTGGATTTTTGATTTGAATATTCTCTCTATTTTCCGTTTTTCCTTTTTTTATTTTTCAAACGGGTGTTCTCCCTTTTTATAGATTTCCTTTAATCCATTTTTGGTAAGAAACTAGCCGTTGGAGTGTACTTGGAAACAAAATATATCCGTTAGAAGTTCGGTAAAAAGAAAATATTACCGTTAGAGCTGATATGGCATTTTAAAATTTCATCCCAGACAGGTTGGAGTCGGCTCCAACTTTTTAGGTGTCGGCTCTAAGTCGTTTATCCAAAAATAGAAAGTTCTGAGTTCGTCGAGGAGTCGGCTCCGAAAAAGTTAGGTATCGGCTCGCCATCGTCAGGTGTCGGCTCCAAAAGACTGTGTGTCGGCTCCAAGATGCTAAAAAAATAAGTGTTCTGTCCCCGCATCGGAGTTGGCTCCAGACACTGTAAGTGTCGGCTCCGAAACTCTAGGTGTCGGTTTCGGACCGTATCAAAAAGTAGAAGAATATTTGACTGGCCATCGGGTCGGCTCCAGCATTTCTAGGTGTCGACTCCAGGTTCTGAAACTTTGAAACTTATGATTTGCAATTGATTAAAACACGTTTCTTAATACCTTTATATTGATCAAATATTTTTAAGTCTGAAACACTTATCAAATCTATTAGTAATCAAATAAATATACTCAATTCCTTTATTAATCATCAAAATCAATAATTGAGTCAACAATTTTGCTGCTGGCTCTTGCTCCAATTTTTCTATCCAATATTTCCACGGTTGGGGCTTTTCTCTCTTTCTCTATTTCATAACGGTAATGTAACGGCTATATTTTCTTTCTTAATTATATATTGAGTTGTTGATTAGTTATTTTTGAGCAAGAAAAGGAAAGAAAAATAGAAGAAAAAGAAAGAGAGAAAGAGCGAAAAATCGTGTGAAAAATAGAGTGAAAATATTGTTGAAAATCTTTGTGAAAAGAATCATTTGAAAGAGAGATTTATTGTTGAAAATATTCCCATGGCTTCAATCCATTTCGACACATAATCAACTGCCATTAAAATATATTTAAATCTAAAAGAGGGAGGAAATGGGCCCATGAAATCATTACCCCATACATCAAAAATTTCTACAACCAAGATAGCGTTTAGGGGCATCAAATCTTTTATTGAAATATTTTCCATTTGTTGACATCGAAGGCAATTACGACGAAATTCGTGTGCATCTTTAAAAAGAGTTGGCCAATAAAATTCACTTTGCAGCACCTTTGCTACAGTTTTTCTTTCACTAAAATGCTCCTCATGGGCAAGAGAATGACATAAAGTAAGTATGCTTTTGAATTCGCTCTCAGGGACACATCGCCTAATCACTTGGTCCAAACAGTACTTAAATAATTCAGGATCTTCCTAGGAGTAATATTTAATTTATGAGAAAAATTTATCTTTTTCTTATTTTATCCAGTGAGAAGAGACTTTTTCTGTTGCCAAATAATTTACAATATGGGCAAACTAGGGAAGACTACTATGGAAAATTGTGAACAGTTGCTCATTGGGAAACCTATCTCTAATTAACTTTTTATTGTATTCCACCAAAATCCTAAAGATATGACATGCTACCATATTTTTGGAGCCCTTCTTATCTAAGATTTCTAGGTCAAATTCCTGCAGTAGAAGGATCCATCTAATCAGTCTAGGTTTTGTATTCTTTTTTGATAACAGATGCCTTAATGCTGCATGATCAGAGTAAACTAAGACCTTAGACCCTAACAGATATGATCTAAATTTTTTCAGGACAAATATAACTACTAGTAATTCTTTTTCAGTAGTAGTATAGTTCATTTATGCATCCAAAAGAGTTTTTCTAGCATAATAAATTACATGGGGTTTCCAATTGAGTTTCTATCCTAGAATTTCCCCTACAGCATAATCAGAAGTATTACACATGATTTCAAAGGGTATGGTCCAATATGGGGGCTTGATAATTGGTGCAGTGATCAAAGCAGTTCAAAGGATGTTATAGACTGTTAGACAATCTTCATCAAAATTAAAAAAACTATCTTTGCCCAACAAATTATATAAGGGTTAAGAAATTTTACTAAAATCCTTGATGAAGTGTTTGTAAAAATTAGCATGGCCTAGGAAAGATCGAACTTGTTTAACTGAGGTTGAGGGTGGCAGATTTGAGATCAATTCAATCTTGGCTTTATCAACCTCAATACCTCGCTCTGAAACAATGTGCCCGAGCATAATTCCCTTACGAACCATAAAATGGCTCTTCTCTCAACTTAGGACTAAATTCATTTTCATACATCGTTTTAGTACCTTAATCAAGTTCTGGAGACAGCTATCAACTGAAGCATCAAAAACTAAAAAATTATCCATAAATACTTTCAAAAATTGACCAATCATATTAGAAAATATGGCCATCATACATCGTTGAAAAGTGGCTGGTGCATTACAGAAACAGATGGCATGCGTCTAAAGGCAAATGTTCCAAAGGGACATGTGAAGGTGGTCTTTTCTTGATCTACAGGAAATATTGGGACCTGATTGTATCATGAATATTCATCTAAGAAACAAAAGAAACTTTGTCCCGCTAATCATTCTAGAATTTGGTCGATAAAAGGCAAAGGGAAGTGATCTTTCCTAGTCACGACATTCAACTTTCGATAATCTATACACACTCTCCAACTAGTTGATGTCTGAGTAGGAATTAATTTGCACTTTCATTTTCAATCACAATAAAACTCGACTTTTAGGTACTACTTCGGTTGGACTAACCCATTGACTATTTGAAATTGGATAAATGATACCGGCATCAAGCCATTTTACTACTTATTTCTTAACAACATCCCTCATATTCGGATTTAGCCTCCGTTGCATGTCTCTATGTTGTTTGGCTTCAATTTCACTATAAATGTGGTGCATGCAAACGGAAGGATCAATTTCCTTAATATCAGCTATTGTCTATCCAATTGCCTCTTTATGCTCTTTAAGTACATCTACCAATTTAATTTTCTGCTTAGAAGTTAGGATAGACGCAATGATTGGAAGGGTATCATTGGGTCCAAGGAACGAATATTTTAATTCAGCAGGAAGAGGTTTCAATTCTAGTTGGGGTGGTGCTTCCAAGAATGGTTTTAAAGGGCTTGGTTTAGTTGGCAGTGGTTCATATTTTATAGTCCAAGAAGGAGTGGTGTCACACTGAGGTGGTTCTAATAACATGTTTATCTCTTTGGTGTACTCATCAATATCAAAGTCAACTATTACAAAATGTGTAAGACATGTTTGTAAAGGGTCCAAATTAAGCAAACTTTGGAATTTCTTATCTACAACTTTCTCTATCATGTTTACTTCATTTAAATCATACACAGGTGGTCCTTGGGAAGCATTGAAAATATTTAATCTTATCTTTTTATTTTCAAAAGATATATCGATAACACCCATTCTATAATTTATACATGCATTAGCGGTAGCCAAAAAAGACCTTCCAAGAATGATGAGAATTTGGTTAGAATTACCGCTAGATTTCATATCTAACACAAGCAAGTCGACATGAAAGTAAAATTTATCTACCTTCACTAATACATCTTTCAATATTCCATGAGGTCTTTAACTAATCTTCCTACCAATTGTAGTGTTACCATCGTGGGTTTCAATTCTTCGAATCTGAATAAATCATACACTGAACTTGGGAGAAGGTTTACACTCGCACCCAAATCTACTAATGTTTTCTTGATTGTGAAGTTCTCTATGACACATGATATAATTAGGATACCAGGATCTTTTAGTTTGGGTGGTGTTATCTGCTGAACAACTGAGCTGACTTGCTTAATCAATGGAATCTTTTTTGGTATTTGTGTCCTGGCTTTCCATTTTTGTGTGCATAAATGCTTTAGAAATTTGCCATAAGCTGGAACTTGCTTGATAGCATCGAGAAGAGGTAAGTTTGTTTGGACTTGCTTAAATAACTCAAGCATCCCATTCATTTTTATATTCTTCTTGTCCAAAGATAAAAGGGATTTTAAAGCACTAGGGACTGGGCTTTAGGTGTGAGTGCTTGATCATTGAATTCCTTCTCTTCTTCATTTCTTTTCTTTTCCGATTTAGCCACTTTTAATTTCTAGGTTGGTTTAGGTAGGTTCAACATTTTTCCACTTCTTAGAGTCATGACTGTTGACCCAATTAAGGATTTTGATGATTAACAAAACTATTTGAGTATAACATTTGAAGTTACTAATAATTTTGATTAAGTTTTCAGCTTATAAATCGATTTGATAATAAAAATCAAGAGTCAAATCAAGTTCTGGTTTGAATCTAATGTCAAGGTGAGTTTGCAGACATTAGAGTCGACACATGGAATCGCAGAGTCGACTTCAAAAAACAGCACAGACTTAGAGTCGACTCCGAAACTGTTAGAGCCGACTCCAACAGAAAAGACAGAACGATGGATTTTCAGGCCACGACTTAGAGTCGACTCCGGGACTGTTAGAGTCGACTCCAGAAGATTTTTGTGTCGACCCCAGAAAAGTTAGAGACGACTCCAGATCGAGCAGATTAAAGAATTTCAAGTTAGAGCCGACTCCAGAAAAGTTAGAGCCGACTCCAGAATGTCAGACGCGGCTCCAGAACTGTCAGAATGTCTCTAAACTTTATCTTTATCTTTTTTTAATCCCAACGGCTATTGCTATTTATGGATCTAATCCTTCTTACACTTGTTTCTAATGGATAGTTTCAAACTATTTATGGATTAATCAGGATCTATAAGAAGAGGGTTTGCTGCATCCAAAAATGCAAGAACAAGAATAGAAAAAGAGAGACAAAAAGAAAAGAATAGAGAGAAATCTGTGAAATCTATCAGAATATCAAAAGGAGAAAAGAGGAAAAACTCGAAACGAAAGATCATATTGATTCCCCAAAAGAAAAGAGAGAGATTCCAAGCTTTTGCTGTTCTATTTTGAAGAAATCTCAAGGAAAGAAAGAAGCCCTAGTTTTCTGATCTTCAGAGCCTCAAGAGCATCTTGAAGGAAGATCCATTCAAGGAAGAGAAGGAAGAAGCCACCAAGATCTGCGAATCAGGCTTTGATTCCTATCCTTTTATTTATGTTTCATTATTGTATTTTGCTCATTGGAGGAGCTGTTTATCTTGTAAAACAAATATTATTTGCTGGGTCAATCTGGTGATTGATTTAGTTGAGGCTGTTAGCCTTGTGCAAGCATTAGCTTGTGGTGTTAGGTTTTATGCTGGTGAGCCTTGAAAACCAGCTGGGTTCGTTGTGCAGCCGGGAAAACAACAAGTTCGAATTGTGAGCTTGAAAAACAACTCTGCTATAATCAGATTGATTATAGTATGGACCCAAGAGGTACTTGGGAGTGGACGTAGGTATAGGTACACCGAACCACTATAAAATCTTCTGTGTTTGCCATGATTGTCTCTTTATCTTTAACTCTCTATTTGTGCATATTCTATTTTAATTTGTGAATCTAAGTTTTTATTTCCGCTGGGGGCTATCTTTCAAAGGAGTTTAAATTTTTGAAAACCCCAATTCACCCCCCTCTTGGGTTGCTATCTGGACCAACAATGACTAATTTAGCATGTTTTGAGAATTTGTCAGGACTAGTGGAACCCTCAGCCATGAATTATCCTTTTGGGTTATCGATGGGCTGACTAGGTAACCTACCCTTCTTCCTTCTACTGAATGTTATAGCTAATTGACCTATCTGGGTTTCTAGTTTTGTAATGGATTGTGTGTGTGAGTGAAGTAGTTGAGTATTCATTTCTAGCCCTTTTAATGCTTGTAACACCTTATCTTTGAAAGTAGGATAATGATTACTCGGTGGAGGTTATGGGATGCTTGGGTATTGTGAATACGACATGCTTCTAAAATTGATTTTCTGATAATTGGGCTTGCTTGATGATGAATTGGTTATAGGTTGAGGTTTTTAAGAAAAATTCGGATGATTTCATCAACCAGAATTGTAAGTATTTGAATATGGATCATTTCCTGACTTATGAGCCATTTGGGTTAGGGCTTGCTCTTGAACAAGCTCATGAAATTGGATGTGGCTGGACATTCACCTATAGAATGGGTTGGACTCGATCAAATTATACAAACCTCATGTAATTGAGTAGATGGGGAAGAGGTGTTTCCAACTTATAGAATTCGGTTAAATTTCTAGGATAATTCATCTACCTTAATATAGATATTTGTAGAATAACCTATTTCATATATTTTACCTCTTTTAGGTCCTATAGGAGGGTCTCTACGAGCAGCTGACATGTGATGTAATGAATTCTCACTCAATATTTTAAAGAGTTGTCAAACTTCATGTTCATTCTTCAATATAAATGTCCCACCGTATGAAGCATCAACCATTTGCCAGTATTTTTCTGATAAACCATCATAAAAGCACGGGACCAATTGCCATTTGGGTATGACATGATATAGATATTTTCTAATCAATTCTTTTAATCTCTCCCATGTCTCATGAAACATCTCTCCATCCGCCTAAAAAAAACTTGTTATGGCTTTTCTGATTTGATTCGTTTTCCTATAGGAAAGTATTTCTTAAGAAATTTTCTCTGAAGATGGTCCCAAGTTGAAATTGTTGTAGTATCTGACGAATTTAACCAATATTTGGCTTTGTCCTTGAGAGAAAATGGGAACAACTTAAGTCTAAGAGCATCATCAGAAAAATTTTGAATTTTTACGATCGAACGAATCTCAAGAAACTCATCTAGATGTTTGTAAGGGTCCTCATTTGCAAGTCCATAAAATGAAGGTAACATTTGAATCACGCTTGACTTAATCGCATATTGAGTGGCCTCCATTGGAGGCATTTAAATGCAAGAAGAGTGGGTATACTTTGAAGGAGTGAAATACTCTTTTAGCTATCGCGGTGGATCATTTTTGTTATTAGATCCATAATTCTAAGTCTGTTTGCTATATAGGTTCTTTCTATCTCAGGATCTAAGGGTATGAGGTTGGGTTGTAACGATTGGCGACCAAGCATAGACCCTACTAATACACTTTAAAGCAAACAGTAATTCAGTTCTCTTTTTTTTAAACTAATGTAATAGAAGAGAAATGAGAAGATTCTAAAGAAAATATCCTAAAATATTCCTAGAACTAAGAGCAATGAAGAATAATTTAGTTAGGGTTTAAGAGCTATTAGCAATTAAGTTAATAAAGATTAGACTCTCTATGATAGGCTTAACCTAGATCTAGACAGCTCCTAACTTCCAAGACCGCCTTAGAGCCCTTCAAGTCAAAAATTAGTTGATCAACTAGCCAGTTAAGGGTAAGGTCAGTTAGGGTCCCCCTGTTGCTTACTAGGTAAGCGAACGGAAGTAATTAAATAACTACTTTCATTTTCTTTTCTAGACACCAGTTAATCAGTCAATCTTGACCTGGTCCAACTCTTTCGGGTGCCATGTCCTATTGAGCTTGAGTTCCTTAGGGGCTGACGTCTAGTTAATTTTAAAGTTAAAGGCTTGGGTTAATGCAAAATGAATGATATGATTTGTGGGCAAAGGAAGGGTGATACTCCCCATCTTATCTTGATTAGGGGTTTGTGCCCATAAAGTTAATTATAAAAATGCTATGCAACAAGCAGATGTCAAGTTCTTGAAGATATCAAATAAAATTAATCTAATTACTTTTTTTTAGATTTTTATGATTAAGTTTTTAATTTCTTAATAAATTATGAGATGTCAATGAAAAAATTTGAGTTTTGTAGAAAATAAATTTACCTAAGTCAATCTAAGCATAGAAATAATTTTTTTTTTATTTTTATTATATTATTTATTTATTTTTTATATTTATTTATTTTCTTAAAGTAATTATATTTATGAAAAGTATCTTAGGATTTTCTTTCAGGTTCTTTAAGATAAGTTAATTAAAAGGAAAAATTGGTTAGGTTAAAAGTAAATTGTGATAAGAAAAAAATAATTTTTTATGTTAAAAAATATAAAAATTTAATAATTAAGGTAACTAAAAGAAAGTAATAAACTAAAGAGGGCAATAACTATAATAGAAAGAATTTTTTTACTATTTTTATATAGAAGCACGAATAATAATGAAACAATTAAAAAAATTAAAAATAAGACTAAAATTAAGAAAAAAATTTATGATATTTTTTTTTTTTTTATTTTTTTAAAATAACTGCACTTAAGTCTTCGGCAACGGCAGCAAAATCTGATGTGTATCGTAGCGTAATGATTAAAATACTTTAATTTTACTAATCTTAGGTAGAATAGTGAGACTAAGGGATCGAATCCATAGAGATTTTGAATGGTTATTTTAAAATAAATTTATTAAATTAAAAATTTAAATAAACAGACAATTGTCAATAAAAATAATTAAGATATGATCTATCTTAATTAGAGTACGGCCCATACCCGTAGATCACGGTCCATCCTTTTTTAAGAATAAATCAGTCAAAATTATTTTCACTTGAAGAATATTCAATAAAAATTAAACGTAAATAAATATTTTATTTTATAGCATCCAAAGGAATACATTAAAATTAAAATTAAAAATTCTTTTTCTCTAACATCTACAAGAAGGCAACAATACTGAAGATGGCTCCGGATTTGCTAGCTGAGCTCTTAAAACTGCTTCGTGGCGAAACTCCTCAGAATTCTTCATTTCTTCCCCCCTTCTCTTCCCCCTCTTGGGCTATTTATAGATGCCTGGATGCAGAGAGATCATGGATAGATGGCGGAGGGATTACGGAGAGATTGCAGAGAGAGATTACAATTTGAGTGTCGTTTGTATCGTTGGACTCTTAAAATCGAGCTCTTTAAGTTAACGTAGATTTTTCTAAAAATATTATATGAAGTAATTAAATATTAAATAATAAATGTAATTTGACCTATTAATTAATAGGTTTATTATGATTATTTGTGCGTTTATCAGTAGGGATCAAAGTGATACAAAATAGAAAGTTTAGGATTATTTGTACAACTTTTTAAAGTTTAAAGACCAAAATGATACAACCCCTTAAGGACCGGGGTTAATTATGTAGTTTAGCCAAATTATTGTTACCCAACTTTTTTCTACGATTTTATGGTTTTTCGTACAAAAAAAATTTATTAAAAATTATTATTACCCAAATGTGGATTAAAAATTTTCCTTTGATTTTAAGGTTTTTTTTGTAGGGAAAGAAATTATTTAAAATTATTATTAGTCAACTTTTTCCTATGATTTTAAGAATTTTCATAGGAAAAGATGTAAATAAAAATATTTTTTTATTTTTTTCGATGATTTTAGGGTTTTTTTGTTGGGAAAGAAATTATTAAAAATTATTATTAGGTAACTTTTTCTTATGATTTTAATATGTGGATAAAAAAATATTTTTTTTAAAAAAATTTCTTATGATTTTTTTTAATCCCGCTTCTCATCCCGCTTCTCGGCATCCTCGGCAGCTAATAAAATGGAAGAAGATAAGCACTCACTCGAAACGAGAGCAATGAGTGAGAGCCGCAGGGGCCAAAGGTACATGAGTGGAGCCTCCTCACCGATTCCAAGTCGTTATATAGAGAGGGAACCTTGGTGGCGAGGCTACCGAGAAGCGTGGGGGAATTGACGTAGCGTGTGACGATTGTCATCGGCGGGACTGGACTGGAACTCAAAGTATGGACCGAGTATTGAATGCTTTTCAAGTGATCGAAGGAGGGCGGAAAGGTCTCTTAACCTCACGTGTTTCTGTTGTAGTTTTTTTTTTTCCCGCAGAGTTCCTGTGGACCGGGAGAAAGCATCGTATTCCCGCTTAACGTTAAGAAGGGACAAGTCAAAATAGTTGTAAATAGGTGGAGACAAGGAGAAATCGTCTGCTCGATCGGCTTGGGTCAAAATATTTGCAACTAAGTGGAGAGAAGGAGAAACCGGGGCTCGGAAAAGGAGACGCAGGTTGATACTCAAATTTTAATTTTATGTTGAATTAAAATATATATATTATTACTTAATTTATTTATAATTTAAAAAAAAATTCAGACATCTTCGTGAAAGTTTCACGTGAAAGTTCGGTCCATGCACCGGGTCAAGACGCCTAATAGGACCTGGTTAAGATATCTGTCAGCAGAGATTGTTGTTTCTTGTCTGTGTCTGTGCATCTTTGTTTGCTTATTTAATAAGAGAAAATTTATTTGAAACAAAAACACTGAATTCTCTTCCAAACCCTGCAGTCAAAGGTAGTGAATGAAGGCTCTCTCATGGATCTTAATGCCAATGACATAAGATATCTCAATCATATCCGTCATATCAATTTTTTTGAAGAGAAATTGTTTCACCTCATATAGCAACCCTTTATCATTGGTTGCAAGTAGAATGTCATCCACATATATGACCAAAAAATAAATTTTGCTCCCACTAACCTTCTGGTATATATATTGATCCATGATGTTCTCTTCAAAACCAAATGAAGAGATTACATCATGAAATTTTAAATACCACTGACACGAGGCTTGTTTCAATCCATATATGGATTTCTTAAGCTTGCAAACCAAATGCTCACTATCACCAGAGGAAAATCCTTCAAGCTGTTTCATGTAAACCTCTTCCTCTAGATCTCCATTAAGGAATGCGGTTTTCACATCCATTTGATGTAACTCAAAATCAAAATGAGCTACCAATGCATAATTATTTGCAGAGAATCCTTTTTGGATACAAGAGAAAATGTCTCAGTGTAGTCGATTCTTTCCTCTGAGTGAACCCTTTGGCAACGAGTCTTGCTTTATATCTCTCAATGTTGCCTTGTGAGTCTTTCTTTATTTTAAAGATCCATCTACATCCAATGGCTTTTACACCATCAGGCAACTCAACAAGATCCCAGACTCGATTAGATGTCATAGATTCCATCTCGTCCTTCATGGAATTGTACCACAAGTTTGATTCCTTAGAACTCATGGCTTGTGAAAACATTTCAGGATCATTTTCGGCTCCAATGTTATAGTCAGATTCATATAGATACGCTATATAATCACTAGGAATTGCTAATTTCTTTATTCTAGTTGATCTTCTCAATGTTGTGTCAACGACCTCTTGAGGAGTATCTTGCACAACTGATTGTTGTTGTTGAACAACATGATCTTCTAGATTATTATCAGCTTGTGAAATTTCATTGACTGGTTGTTGAGCACTTATATGAGTTTGAGGAGTGCTATAAATAACAACCAATCCCTCACTTGAAGTGGAAGCTGGAATATCTGAATGATCTTTCTCAGAAGAAGCCAAATACTGAGATTGATCACTCCCACCGATCAAGTTATTCTCAAGAAATTTTGCATTTCTTGATTCCACAATCCTATTGCTGTGAGATGGACAATAAAATCTATAAACCTTGGACTTCTCAGCATATCCAATAAAATATCCACTAATAGTCCTTGGTTCTAGTTTCTTTTCTTATGGATTATAAACTCTTACTTCAGATGAGCATCCCCAAACACGTATATGTTGCAAACTTGGTTTCCAACCTTTAATAACTCAAATGGCATTTTGGAAACGACCTTGGTTGGAACCTGGTTTAATATATACGTAGCTATTTTAAGAGCTTCAGTCCACAATGATTAAGGCAGGTTGGAGCTAACAATCATGCTCCTTACCATATCCAATAATGTTCGATTTCTTCTTTCTGCTACACCGTTTTGGTCAGGAGACCCGGCATGGTGTATTGTGCAACAATTCCATTTTCTTCAAGAAACCGAGCAAACGGACAAGGTGCTTGTCCATTCTCAGTGTATCTACCATATATTCTCTACCTCTAACTAACCTCACGATCTTAATTTACTTGCCGCATTGTTTCTCTACTTCTGCTTTAAATATCTTAAAAACATCTAATGCTTCATTCTTATTACGAAGCAGGTTAAGATACATATATCGTGAATAGTCATCAATAAATGAGATGAAATATCTTTGACCATACGAGTCCATATCTGGACTACATATCCGTATGTATAATATCCAGTACTTCTGAACTTCTCTTGGCATCTTTCTTGGATTTGTTGGTTTGCTTTCCCTTTATGCAGTCCAAACAAGTGCCAAAATCAGTAAAATCAAGAGTATCAAGTACTCCATCTTTTACTAATCTTTTAATTCTCTCAATGGAGATGTGACCTAATCTTCGATGCCACAAAATAAAGGAATTCTCATTCATAACACATCTTTTCATACCAGTTTGGTTGTGCATCACATTATAGGAGGTATTATTTTTCAAATTAATTTGGAAAAGATTATCGGACAATGTACCATTCCCAATAAGCTTAGATTTATAAAATAAATCAATAGAGCTTTTATTAAAATTAAAGGAATATCCTGCTGGTACAAGCCTTGACACTGAAATCAAATTTCTAGAGAAACTTGGAATATAAAATATCTTTTTCAAATCTAAAACAAAACCAGATCCTGAATAGATGCTTTGTTCACTTCCTAATGGTTTCCTTTGATTTAGAAAACCCTGCAAGGTATTTGAAATATGGATTGTAGAACCAGAATCAATCCACCATGTATCACCGCATGTGGTTGCAAAGCCACGTTTTTCTTTCGATTCTGTGAATAACCTCCACTCAAAGTGCTCGATTGTGTGAACAAAAATCAGAACCAAAGAATAGAGGAAGACGAAAAATGCACTTTTGAACATGAGATCTTTTGTTTTTTCTTCCATGAAAACTGAGAGGACGTTTACTACCACTGGCCCATTTCCGTGAAACCGAAAACAAAAATTGGGAGTGGTTTGAACCGGCAACCTCTTGATTGAAAGGAGGACTCTTAACCAACACACCACATCTTAAGTTCATATCTCATTTATGAATTTTCTTTAATTTAAATCATACAGTAGCCTCCCTTTGGACTATCCCTATGTGAGAGAAATAGAGACCAAAAAATCCTATGAATAATAAAATAATAAGTTGTTCTAAAAGATTTATTTAGATTAGAAAATAATTAAATCTAAAATAATGGAAATATTTACAATAAAAATAAGGCAGAGATATTAAAGCTCTAATACCAACTGTAAGAAATCTATTAACAATCTACACAATATTGTATAGAATTAATAGATAGGATCTTTATATTATCTCCAGCCATTGCTTACGATCTACCTCTTGAAGATCTGAATCAGGATCTTGATCTTCCTTTCAGATCAGGATCTTGATCTTTCTTTCGATCTGAATCAGCTGCAGATCTACCTCTCGGGATCTTGATCTACCACACATGATGGTGTATGCCCTCAGGATATGCTCTTGATCAGGGACCCCCCAATATCTCTGCTTCTTTCTGGTTTTCTATCGGTACGTAATGTGTTATCGAAAACCTTAGAAGGGTCTCTTATTAAAGAGATTTCCTTAACTCCCTTCCACCGCCTATTCCCATCAAAGTAGGCATTTGGTTAAATTTTAAATTGGACATCGTTATCACTTATTAACTAGTCGATGGCTTTCATTGAGAATTATCCGTAAATGATTAAGCTATATCGCAATAAAATAGGATCATCTACCAATACGAAATACTACATTCGGATTCCACTTTGTGATGATGGCCTTCACGGCCATCAACTTGTCATCCATCATGATGACGATGGAGAAGCTCTTCTGCTGCTGAGGCGCAGGCGGAGCAGGGGATGAACGTTCATGATGGCGGGAAGAGGAGGAGTCGGAGAAGAACAGGCTTCTAATCCCGCTTCTCGGCATCCTCGGCAGCTAATAAAATGGAAGAAGATAAGCACTCACTCGAAACGAGAGCAATGAGTGAGAGCCGCAGGGGCCAAAGGTACATGAGTGGAGCCTCCTCTCCGATTCCAAAGTCGTTATATAGAGAGGGAACCTTGGTGGCGAGGCTACCGAGAAGCGTGGGGGGAATTGACGTAGCGTGTGACGATTTGTCATCGGCGGGACTGGACTGGAACTCAAAGTATGGACCGAGTATTGAATGCTTTTCAAGTGATCGAAGGAGGGCGGAAAGGTCTCTTAACCTCACGTGTTTCTGTTGTAGTTTTTTTTTCCCGCAGAGTTCCTGTGGACCGGGAGAAAGCATCGTATTCCCGCTTAACGTTAAGAAGGGACAAGTCAAAATAGTTGTAATAGGTGGAGACAAGGAGAAATCGTCTGCTCGGCTTGGGTCAAAATATTTGCAACTAAGTGGAGAGAAGGAGAAACCGGGGGCTCGGAAAAGGAGACGCAGGTTGATACTCAAATTTTAATTTTATGTTGAATTAAAAATATATATTATTACTTATAATTTATTTATAATTTAAAAAAAAATTGAGACATCTTCGTGAAAGTTTCACGTGAAAGTTCGGTCCATGCACCGGGTCAAGACGCCTAATAGGACCCGGTTAAGAAATCTGTCAGCATTGTCGTTTCTCTCGATCTTTGTTTGCTTATTTAATAAGCGAAAATTTATTTGAAACAAAAACACTGAATTCTCTTCCAAAACCCTGCAGTCAAAGGCAGTGAATGAAGGCTCTCTCTATCTCTTTCTCGCCTTCGTACTTTTCACTGCAAGGATTTGTATACCATGCTTGATTTTTCTTGAAAACGAACCGTTCAACACCATGAAACAACGCATAAAACACAAAAACTTCCTTGTTTACTAAGTCATAAATGGCCACACATATCTAAACGTGCAGAACGGAACTGGAGAGATCTTATCATGCTCGTCTATGCTGTCGTCGTAAGAAAACGTTTCAAAACTTTCTTATCAAATAAATAATTAAGCGAAACGGAATCCATCCCTAGCTCTATTTATTCTTTCTTATTTATTTACTGATATATTCATTTTTAAAATAAATAATTATTTTTATGCTTTATATTTGAAATGTACATATTTCTAGGCCAAAGAAAGAATCTATTTGGACAATGCTATTGTAACGTATAACCAAAGATTGTCGTTGAGAGAAAGTATTCAATCGTTGTCGGAAACTGAATCATCCGTAGAAAGCTGGATGATTGTAACTTTAAGCGATCTCAGACTCATGATCTTGTACGGTCTGTTCCATTGTTCTTCTTTTTGTTTTCTTCGGTGAAAATAGTTTGTACTAAAAGATGTTTGTGAAAGCGATACTGAAGAATAAGCGGATCAGTTTCACTATTTTGAAGAAAAAAAATTATAATTTGGCAAAAAAATCGATATATATATATATATATATATATATATATATATAGAAAGAGAGATAGTTTAAAATAATTATTATATCCTTACGAGTTTAAATAATTATCATATCCTTATGAGAAATAATAACAAAGCTTGTCATCAAAATATGAGATTATGCATATACGACAGAACGAGTCAACCCTTCCATGAACTCATGGGAGATGCTGACACATGTGAATAGGGGTGAGCATGGCTGGATGGGTCTATGTCCGATCTGAAAATTTCAAGATCTGACCTAAGATTTTGACCTATAAAGCTAGATAGGAGATGATTTTTTAGGCCTATTAATTTAAGATTAAGCATGAGCTTAGAAAAAAAAAGCTCAATCAAACTAACTTGACTCGAATATATATATATATATATATATATATATATATATATATATATATATATATATATATATATATATATTGTTGCCACGAAAATCTGTTCTTTGACTCGGATGCGCCTTTGGCTCCTGATCCGGACGCCGATCTCGTCGCCTCGGGGTAGAACCTACAAGACAGTCTGCACGTAGAGGGTGCTGTGGGGGTTGCCCTCTGCAGAGGACCCTTCGATGTCCAAGTCAGTGGAGATTCACAGCAAGCAGATGTAAGGAGAAGACTCTCACAGAGGGATGTTCCTCTCGGCTCTTATAAGAGCTCTGATGGAGTGCCTGAAAATGAATACGTAAGGGGTTGTCTTAGAGTTCTTTTCCTGCGTGTACCTGAGAGGTTGGAGTGCTGTGATATTTATAGGTGATCACCTGATTCCTTGGACGTGCCCTGGATGGGGTCTAAAAACTGTTAGGATTCGAATCAAATTTGTTATGAGACCGATAAGGTTCGTATCTTGTCACTTAGAGGATCGATAACTGGGAGAGCTAGTTGATGCCTTGAGATTCGATGATCACACAGACCTAGGCCACTCTTGCAGATCCTAAGCCACTTCTGGGCATGATTCGCTGCCTGGAATCTTATTCAGCTATAGTGGATTTGAGCTCTCCCGCGCTGGATTCCGTAGAGGTATTTTGAATGCTGTGGTTGGCCTGGGTGAGGAATAGCTTGGTTTTTTGAAGTGTACAATGGATCGGCTCGAATGACCGAGGAATAGCTCGACTCGGACGATTGAGGTATAAGGATAGCTCGGGTTATCGAGAAATAAGGATAGCTTGACTCGGACGGTCGAAGCATAGGGATAGCTCGGGTTACCGAGAAATAAGGATAGCTTGGCTCAGATGGTGGAAACATAGGGATAGCTCGGGTTACCAAGGAATAAGGATAGCTCGGCTCAGATGGGTTGTCAAGGTGATCTAACTTCATTAAAGTTGATTTGACCTTGTCGCTAGAATGTCACGCCAGCTAGCCAGCTGAAAAATAAGGTGTTTGGATTGGGCGCGACCTCATCGCCGATGTGAGTAACCAATAATGCAATGATAATTTTACCCCTCATCATATGCTCCCCACTCCCTAGTCCGAAGTGTAATTTCGGATATAGGGAGTAGAATTCTAGAGCAATCTCATTTGGAGGATTCAAAAAGATGGGCAATGATGATCTCGTAAATGATGGGCCGCTGTTTCGTCATCATTTTTCACCGCTGCTCGAGGAGAAATGTCTCGTTTCCAACAAGCCGCGATAGCGGAAGTTCCACGTGGCGGGAATCCTTTATTTTTGGTGCCTATATCGGGATTTTTGGTGTCTAGGGCTTTCTTTCTGAAGCGCTTATTTAAAGAGGGCTAGGGCGGCGTTCCTTCTGCAATGCCCCTTTGTCCCTGCCGTAGAGATTTTTTGCTCCCTCTTTGTGCCCTTGCTTGTCTGTTCGTGTCTTACCCCCTGTTCAATTAATATGAGTGGTCCAAGCGATGTTGCTTCCGAGGTAACCCTAGACGATCTGGATAGGATCCGTTGCCACTATAGAGTTCCTCTGGATGTAGCCTTATGGGTGCCGAGGACCGAGCACCGGGTCTTAGCCGAGGAGTCTTCTTCTATGAGGAGAGCTTGAGGGCAGATCTCCGATTCCCTCTTCACCCATTAATACAGGAGGTGATGAGGTTTTACAATATATGCCTAACGATGGTGGCTCTGAATAGCTACCGCAATCTCATCGGGTTCATCTCGATGTGCAGTTGTGTTGGGATGACTGCGACTCTTCCCTTATTTCGAGTTTGCTACAATCTGATTTTTGGAAGGAGCTCTGAGTGGCCCTACATTGGCCCTCGGAAGTCATTTAAGATAATTTCGGACAACCCTTCTTCGATAAAGGGGTGGAAGTCCCATTTTCTCATTGCCGAAGGAAACATCACCTTGGATTTTCTGAAAGGATGGGCTAGTTATGTAAAGAATCCAGAGGCGCATTTGGAGTTGAGCGGGCAGGAGAAAAGGGATCTGGCTATCCTTCACAGTGGTTAGGAGGTCTCTGCTAGCACCTTGTTAGCGGAGGATGCCCTTTTCGCCGCTGGGCTTAGCTTTGTCGACCCTCAGGGTGAGTCTCTGTTCTAATGGTCAATACACTTATACGATCTTGCCATTGTTTAACTAAACATCTGCTATGATTTTAGCTGAGAGGTCTACGTTTGCGGGCCAGATAAGGAGGGAGCTGGGCAAGCACCACAGGGGCTCTGGCTCCAAGGATAAGCATAGGTCCGAGAAGAGGGCTCGTACTTCCGAATCTCGCTTAAAGGAGCTTAGAAAGGATGGTGTCGGCTACTGCTCTTCAGCCTCAGAGAGAGAGGAAGTGAAAACACTAGCTGTGACCGATAAGCCCTCCCTACCGGAGGGAGGTGAGACAGCAGAGGAAGCCATTGGGAGAAGTTCGGAGAAAGCCATTGAGGTTCCCCTCCCTCCAAATAGTGATCGTATCAGACGACGCCGAGGAGATGTCGCCGGTACGTCCGGCTATCCCTCCGCTAGATGTCCTTTAGCTACCGGTGGTGGAGAGTTCACTGTGTATGGAACAGACCCCTGCTCAGGCGGAGGGGTCCGGAGAGGTAGTGATGGCTGCCGAAGCTCAAGTGGAGCCGCTCGTTGAAAGGCTGGTGGAGGTTGTGGTTCCTCCCACTGAGGATCCCTCTCCCGTGGTTCCCGGGGAAGCCGCAGAAGAGGTTGACGCACCAGTAGAAGAAGAAGAAGAATCGTTGAATGAAGGGAACGTTCGGGCCGAGGGTCCTTCGGTCGGGGTCGAAGCATTTGAGGCCTCGCAGGTTAGAGTCCTGGTAGAGGAGGCCGAGTGGATGGCTTTTCGGGCCGAAGTTCCTCAGGCCAGTTCTTCGACTATGAGCTCTTTTGTCCACAGCCCGGAGGTGGATGATATGCTCACTGCCTTAATGAAATCCATTTTGCGTACGAGGGGAGTTCCTCGACGGACGAGCCTGTCGCCGAGGATATCATCGAGGTGGCTTTCGGTCGGCTCGGGGCGCTGAAGGATGTTTTCCTTCTGCCCAAAATCAATAACGCCACCCTTATGACGATGGCTTCAAATTACATCTTCTGGGTAAGTTATTATACCGAGGTTGTAGTTCTTGATTAGTCAGTCGAGCCGTGATTTCTTACTGGTGTTTTTCTCACAGAATGCTTTGGTCACAAGGGCGCTGACTTGGCACTTGAATTTGGCCACTAGGCTTTGTGCCCAGGCCAGGAAGGAGGCGGCCGACCTTCGGACGAGAGTGGATTCAACCAGCCAGCTTTCTGGGGCCCTAGCGTCCGCTAGGGCGGATCTTGAGAGAGTGAGTGAGTCTTACTGACTTGCAGCCGAAAGGGCCTCTCGATTAGAGGTTCAGGTCAAAGAGCTCCAGGGTTTTTGTGAACAATCGGATAAGGCCTGTCTGGAGTTGTCCCAGATCAAGGTTAAATATGACGACAAAGTCAATGCTATGCAGCAGCATTTTGATAAGAGGTGGGGCCAGCTGAGGGCTAGTCATGCTGAGGAGAAGAATAGTTGGAGCAGGAAGCTCGAAGAGGAGGAGCACAAGTACCGACGGCAGCGGGATCAAATCGCCAGTTTGAATAAAGAAATCGCCGATATAGAGGATCGGCTGAAGTGGCAAAATGAACAGATTGCTCGGCTCACTGGCGATCTTGATCACTCTCGGCGGGAAATTTGGGACAAGCAGTCCCAAATTACTGACCTCAAGGAGGGTCTTCAGCAAAATAAACTAGCCAAGTTGAAGGCCTTGGAGAAGGTTCAGGAGCTGAGTGATAAAATGGCTCGGCGGAAAGAAGAGGTATAAGTCTCCTCATTCATTTGCTTTCGGTATTTTTTTCTTTTGCTCGTGGGTTTAAACGCCTTAATGTTTTGCAGATGGGTAGAATTGGACTCGAGGCGCAGGAGCAGTTTAAAGCTTTAAGGGCGGAGTTATCCGGGAGTCGCCGAATGAACCTCGAACTCTAAAATCAGCTTACTTCGACTGTGGAGGAGTATAAAAATTCTACGCAATTCCCTGAAGAACGTAGAGGGGCTTGTGCCGATGCATTTCAGTTCGGCGAAGAGGAGACCCGAGCGAAGATCTCTCAGCCGCATCCCGAATGGGACTTATCTTTTTTGGATGCCGAACATTTTGATGCTTGTACCCCGGGGCCGAAGAAGAGAAATATGAGGACATCTCAGATGTCGATCTTGAGGCTATTCTGGGCCCTGATTGTAACATCCTGAAAACCTTGTAATCTATGGCATTCTCAGTTAAAATGAAAGTCAGAAAGTTTTCTTGATATATGGGTGTGTTGGCCTTTTGATAAATGTAAAGAGAAGAAATTTTTGGAGTAAATAAGTATATTTCTAAATGTTAATGAGTCTGATTTGAGAAATTGAGAGACTTAAGTTTAATGGGTTTAAATCACAAGAAAAATCAAGTTTAGTTGAGTTTTATCCAAAAATGACGTTTTTAGTGGTTGAAGTCGACTCCACTCTGATAGGAGTCGACTCCGGCACGTTTTTAAACTTTCGGCACGCTTAGGAGTCGACCCCTACAGTGCTGGAGTCGACTCCTACCTTTCAGGAGTCGACTCGTACTTTTTGGAGTCGACCCCTACTTCTGCTCGAGCCGACTCGCAATCTGTTCGAGCCGACTCCGCGACGGCAGGTTTTTCTGAGTTAAATCTTGAGAAATTCATATTTAATCCGTTTCAAGTCCGATTTGGATGCCGTTTAAACCGTTGGATTTCTAAAATCGAGTTCTTCAAGATGGTAAAGTCTTTTCTTAGAAATGTTACATAAAAGTATAGATTTAAGCGAAAAAGGATGATCTGGGCTATAAATCTATTAAAAAAATGCTATATCAGGGGCAAAAGGGGAAAAGGCTCCGATGTCAATTGCAAATTGTGTTAAGGGCAACTTAGGAAAGAAAATATAAGGGCAAAATAGCATGGTTATAAGTGAGCCACGTGTTTTCCAAAAAGTGTGTTAAGAGTGTGTGAGGGTAAAAGGGAGATTTGGCATGCCTTAACCCTTAAGTTTCCTATGACTTGGTCCCCAAGTCATTAGAGAAAAAGGGGAACATGGGTTCAGCCAGAGAAAAGAAAGAAAGAAAGAAAGAAAGAAAGAAGAGAAGAAAAGAGAGGAAAAGGAAGAAGAAGAAGAAGAAAAAGGAGGAAGAAAGAGAAAGGGAAAGGGAAGCTTGGGGGTTTGTGCTCGACTCCAGGTAAGCTATAGCTTCCCTAGGTCTTGTATGACTTTAGATTTTCTTAGATTAGTATATTTTGAGGTAATAGTAGAAGTAATCTTGAGTAGAGATTGGGTGGAAGAAATAATGAGATATTAGAGGATAGATCATGTATGCATGCTTGGTTCATGGGAAAACCTCGTGTGGAGGTAATCCTAATAGCTATTGTATTTGTATGTTGACGTAGGTCAAGAGGGTTATTCTAGGGAGCCGAAATACCAGAGTTGAGTACCAGTTGTACCAGTCGAGGAGTAACCTACTAAGGTGAGTGGATTTCTCATCTAGCAATGAGAGGTTAATTTGAGCTAGTATAATGAGATTTATACCTAGTTATGGTATGCTATGTTTAGTTGAGTATTATATATGTTTTAAATATGAGAAATGAGAACCTAGTATATGATAATCTGATAAATGAGTTTTGAGCATAAACACATAAGCATGAGTTTCAATGAGGGAATTTTTAATGTATACATGGCATATTTGCATGATAAAGCTTTACAAATGATGTATGAGTCATACTGAGCATCAGGCAGCTAGGGGGCTGATCACCCTTTAGACTGTACTGTAGCATGAGCATTGCACACTACTATCGAGCCGGCACCTCCTTGCGAACAGATCGTACGATGAACCCCAGAATCAGGGGTGAGTGCATGCCTAACCAGGCCAGTGGGGCTGGTTGTGAGCAGCCCGTGGGGGCATGAATCATAGCTCAGTGGAGCTGGTTACTATATATAGCCCGTGGGGGCAGAGAGAAAACCCGAGGTTCTAGGGTTAAGGAACAAAGCACTTTGCCAGGTGAACCGCACGGGTAAGGGGTGCTATTTGTGCGGGGATCCTGTTGCTAGTCACGCACCCGATGAGAGTACACCTACAGAAGGGCGACTGTAGGGTGGTACCTCAGAGGCATTACACACACAGCCCAGCATCATGAGATCTAAAAGCATATGTTGTGATATAAAAAGGGCCAATGGGCCAAATAGTTATCCCGAGAGGGAGATCTTACTTGAGATGCCAGTGGGCAAGCATATCCTGATGGGAGTCTGGGTTGTAGATAAAGAATGCATATCTTCATATTGTAATGCATGAAGTTTTATTTTAATGAGTTATCTTTCAGTGAAGAGTTATTATAGAGTATTCTAGTACTGATATGTTATTTGAAGAATAAGCTACATTTTATTTTATCTGATATCATGTTAAAAATGTACTTTGAGTTGTACAAGTTAAATAGTTTCAGTATACGATTGAAATTAAGAGGTAATGGTTCTCTATTTCTCCATAGTTAGATGGTTATCCAGTCACTGGGACTTAGGTCTCATCCCTCTATGATTTAAATATTCTTTCAGATCAGTGAGTATTTCTGCCAGGATCACAAGATAAGCAAGACAGGACCCTTAGCTGATGAAGCTTGCTTGGATGCAAGAGTGTTTAAATGCTAGCCTTGTATATTGAGAGAGGGTGGTTTGATAATTGTATTTTGTATATGTGTATGTGTACAGTGGGATGTAATGATGTTTTAGACCTTTTTGGATATGAATACGAGACTTATGTTTTGGAGAAGATTATGAGTATGATGTGTGCACTTAGGATTTTTAATGTCGAATGTGAATGTGATCTTGTAAACTGCCTGAGGAATGTCATGAAAAATATTATCTGAGCAAGTTGATGCTTAATGTTGATTGGGTGAATTGTGCATATAATTGAGATGAAAGTGAAAAGTTTTTAACAGGATGTGTTTTCGTGTGTCTGCCACTTATGATAATTAGTTGGGGTTCGCTAGCTCTTTATGGAGCGCTACATAAAGACTAGTAAAACTCTATCCGATTACCACAAGTGTGCAGGTGTGCTGTCGGTGGCCCCAGAGAGGAGGGGAGCTGACACTGATAAAGCTGCAGCTCCTGAAGAACGCCCTCAGCTCGCTACTGAGGAACCAACACATTAGAAGCGGGCGAAACAAGTCAAGTTCTCCCGGATGTTACCGAGGAGGTTCCTGGGACCGACCCGAACCCTGACCATTAAGGGTTGCATATGTATTTTTCTCCTTTCATACTTGTTTCTTGGCCAAAGCTTTAATGAATGGATCTTTTGTTTCAATCTGTTTTGCCTTATTGTTTTAAATCACTTGTCGCCTGAATGGCCGTTTTGTGTTAGAAGCTGACGGCGAGTGGATCATGCGTAACTCTCGCCTTTGGGTCGGTTTTCTCTTTTCGAACTGAACGCCTTGCCTATTCAAAGTTGAACCAATTTGCTTCACTGGTGTATGAGCTAGCTTGGCTAAGACTTGAGAAAATGTCTCGGTTAGGGCCGAGGTTAGGCAGATAGTTCGGTCAATCCAAGATAAGAGGTCGGCTCGCTCGGCCGAGGCATAAAATGGTTCGGCATGAGATGACCAGAAGTTGCGCAAGTACCTCGGCCGAGATTTGGCAGATGGTCCGGCCTATGAGAAATCATTTCATTTTTTGCCCGGTCAGATGAGACGGATTTGTAATTCATCGAAAGATACTTTGTTTTTTGCGTGGAGCATTTATCCTGTTAGCCTTTTTCAATGCAGGTCTTTTTAACGTACGAGATAAGCATTCGATCGCCATTGGATGGTGTCATTTTCACAAGGCGATTCCCCAGACCTGCCCATATCTCAAGGACCGGCGGGTGATTCCCTGCATTTAAGGCTCTTGATTTGAGATCAGAGGGAAATCTTTTGTCGTGCATCATGAACTGGGAAATGCGTTCGGCGCGCTTCGGTAAGTGCTCTTTTACCCTGAACCATCACGTGGCAGCGTGGCCGGGGCGTTTTGAATCCCGGGGTTTTCTGCTTTAATGGCTGCCCCCCGGTTCGTTTGCCTATAACAATGGGAGGAGCTGGCTATGTTAGGCTATCTCCTAAGACTTTCTTTTCTGTGAGTTGTAAGAGTTTCTGTGGCATCTGTTTCATTGAAGTTGAGAGTGGAGAGATTGATCTTTCCTTTTGAAGGCTGGTTTGTCCCAGATAGCTGGGGTGATGAAGAAGCTGCTGAAGAGCAAACAGTCCTCAAGGAAGGAATTCTCGGAGGTCATATGGAGAGCGCACGGGAGGCCCGCAAAGGTTATTTGGGGAGCGCACGTATACGCTTCCTGTGTGTCCTTTGTCACTTGCCATGGGGACCATGGGAAATGCAAAGCATACGTAACCCCCATGGCTAACGTGGACTTTGCCTCCTCCCTCGATTTGGATTCCTCAGCTCATCCGCTTGAGGAATCTTCTTCTCACGTGAAGAGGGAGGAGAGTGGTGTTGGACTGCTAGTTCTCTGCCTTTTATTGTGGGCAGTGGCTAGCAGGCCAGCATCCCTCCGGGGGGGGGGTACCACATCGGTATGGGCATCCACGGGTCCATGACCTGGTTATGATCCCTTCTTCCAGAGTGGTGTGAGCGATCGGGTGAGGAGAAGATGGCAGCGGTGTCGAATCTTGGGAAGACACCGGGGAAGGGGAGCGAACTCACCTGGATCTGAGCGGGCTCTTCCCTCCTGCTTGTTGCAGCGCTGGCTTCACCTTTGCAGGCCGTGATTGCGATTCGCCGCTCCAGGCGGAACGGAAGAAGAGATCGCAGGCGGAGTAGGGGCAGCAGCCTCATCGCGAGGCTGAGAAGTAGGAACAGCAGGGGCAGGAATCGCCTGGAATCCCTGGACCAGCTAGGTCAATGCTTGGACCTGCTGAACCAGAGTGGTGAACTGGTCTAGGGTTACCGCCGCTGCTGGTGGCGAAGGAGTTTCAGCTGGTGGTGCCACCCCACTAATCGGATTAGGCCTTTGAGAAGCAGCTTGATCTTGAGCCTCAGAGGTGGCTCTCTTCCGATTGGCCATTAGAGGATGTTTTCTCTGGTTCTTGAGTCTTGTCTCCTGGATTACAAGTTTATGGGACATGAGGCCCTAACTCTAGTGCCAATCTGTTGCCACGGAAATCCATTCTCCGACTTGGGTGCACCTCTGGCTCCTGATCCGGACGCCGATCTCGTCATCTCGGGATGAAACCTACAAGACAATCCTCACGCAGAGGGTGCTGTGGGGGTTGCCCTCTACGAAGGACCCTCCGATGCTGAAGTCAGTGGAGATTCACAGCAAGCAGATATGAGGAGAAGACTTTTACAGAGGGATGTTCCTCCCGACTCTTATGAGAGCTCTGATGGAGTGCCTGAAAATAAATGCATAAGGGGTTGTCTTAGAGTTCTTTTTTTGCGCGTACCTGAGAGGTTGGAGTGTTGTGGTATTTATAGGTGATCACCTGATTCCTTGGACATGCCCTGGATGGGGTCTAAAAACTGTTAGGATTCGAATCAAATTTGTTATGAGGCCGATAGGGTCCGTATCTTGTCAGTTAGAGGATCGACGGCTGGGAGAGCTAGTTGATGCCTTGAGGTTCGATGATCACACAGACCTAGGCCACTCTTGCAGATCCTAGGCCACTTCTGGGCATGATTCGCCGCTTAGAATCTTATTCAGCTATAGTAGATTTGAGCTCTCCCGCACCGGATTCCGCAAAGGTATTTTGAATGCCGTGGTTGGCCTGGATGAGGAATAGCTTGGTTTTCCAAAGTGTACAATGGATCGGCTCAAATGACCGAGGAATAGCTCGACTCGGACAATCGAGGTATAAGGATAGCTCGGGTTATCGAGGAATAAGAATAGCTCGACTCGGACGACTGAAGCATAGGGATAGCTCGGGTTACCGAGGAATAAGAATAGCGCGGCTTAGATGGCCGAAGCATAGGGATAGCTCGGGTTACCAAGGAATAAGGATAGCTCAGCTCAGATGGCCGAAGTATAAAGGTAGTCTTGGTTGTCAGGGTGATCCGACTTCATCAAAGCTGATTTGACCTTGTCGCTAGAATGTCACGCCAGCTAGCCAGCTGGCAAACAGGATGTTTGGATTGGGCGCGACCCCATCGCCGATGTGAGCGATCAATAATGCAATGATGATTTTACCCCTCATCATATATATATATATATATATACTTAGTTACATTGTTCAGGATTTGATCATCTTTTTCATCCTTAAATCCAAATAAATTATAAAGTCACCCTACATTTTACATCTATTTTATCTTTAAAATCTGTGAACCATGGATTCAAAGATAAAAATAAAAATTGAATCTAGCCAAATTTTTATTATTATTATGTTATATATATATATATATATATTATTGAATTTAGAATAAGATATAAAAGCTTGAATACTAGAGAGACTAATTCAACTTAGTACAACTCTCGTAGGGTTATCCTTTTATGTCATAATAATTTAAAAAAAATTAAAGCAAACATCGTAGGCTAACATATTTCTTTATTTTCTTTTTAAAAAGGACAGTGTCAAATTAGGATAAAATCCTAAGCGATTTTTATAAAACTAAGCTCAGATTAATAATGCTTGGCCTGAGTTTAGGCTAGACTTAGCCCGTTGAGTCAACCATTTTCATCTCAATCCTCAAACTTTAGTTTAATTGGTAGAAAATCTTGTGATATAAAAGATAACAGGGTTCAAATTCATTGGATATCCATCCAAATTTTTAGTCGGCCTCTGTTAGACATGAAAAGCTATAAAAGCAATATTTTTAACACAAATTTTATGAATGTAAAAATTTTTATATTTAATTATGGGATTATTTAATATTTTAATCTATCTTCGTATTTTGAATGATTTTTGTTTCTAATCCTTATTAATCTACTCTTTGGGTTAATAATTTTGGGGGGGGGGGGGGGGGAGGGCGTGGGTGGGGGTGGACTCCTCTTTCCCGTTTTGCCGATGGCTTCTACGTTGCCTCCGGCTGGAGATGGTGAACAGCTTTAAAGTGCTACGAAAGAGTTGCTCATAAAATCCACTCGCCCAAAGCGCCATTGTTCAGAGAGCCACCATGAAATGAGCTCACGCTTAGAGGTCCTCCGAGCCCTGGTCATTTAACTGGGAGTTTGACAAGAGCCTTTTCAAGTTGACAATCCTATCGACCTCAATAGCTTTACGTGTCTCACAAAGGAAAAACAGTGAATACTAAGGAAAAGCGACCCAATTTGGATCCTGGCTCCACCAATTTGTTCATGATCTAAGACTTATCACCATTTTTTCCTTTATTTTTTTTTTGGAAGGCACACTTTTCTTGATAAAATACTGTTACCGCTGGGATCTGTCCTCCGACTCGGACGCGGTCGATCTCCTGGTCTGGGCTTCCTCCTGTGTGGACCTGCACAGAAGTCCTCGCGCGAGAGGCGTTGGGGTTGGCCCTCCGTGGAAGACCCTTCGACGCTCAAGTCAGTGGGGATCGGTGATCAACAGAAAATGAGGAGAGGGATCTCTCCGGAAAGTCTCTCCTGGGGTGGCCGATCGGGAGCTCCAGGGGAGCGCCGACGAGCAGTGGAGGAGAGCGAGAGTGGGAGTGAGAGTGAGAGTGAGCCAGGGGCTGTGAGCGCATACCTGAGAGAATCTGGGGGTGTCGTATTTATAGGCAATCACCTGGATCTTGAGCGCCTTCTGGAAGGTTCGAAGGTTGTTAGGATACGGGAATAAATCGAATCAGGCCATTGTAAGGCCGGTGGGATCCGTATCTTGTTCATTGAGGGATCAACGGCTAGGAGAGCTCTTTGATGGCCTGAGATCTGATAGATGCGTAGGTCCCAGGTAGTTATATTAGGTCCTAGGCCACTCTTCAACATGATTCTTTGTTTGGGATTCTGTGATGATGGGCCTAGGCTCTCCTGCATCGGGCTCCACAGAGGTGAGTGTCGAATCGCGGATTGTTTATGGGAGTCGAGCTGTGGAAGCTCGAGGAAACCGAGCTTTGGGAAGCTCGGCGGAGACCGAGCCACGGGAAGCTTGGGGGAAGATGAGCCGAGTTATAAGTAGCTCGGGAAACCGAGCTGTGGAAACTCAGGAAGTCCAAGCTATAGGTAGCTCGGGAAAAACGAGCTATGGGAGCTCATAGGATCCGAGCTTCGGGAAGCTCGGGAAAGTCGAGCTATGGGAAGTTCGGGGAAAGCCGAGCTATGGGAAGCTCGAAGGAAGCCGAGTCATGGGAGGCTCGGGGGAAGCCGAGCTATAGGTAGCTCGGAGAAAAATGAATCATCAGTAAATTGAGGAACCCGAGCTATAGGAAGCTCAAAGAAACCGAGCCACGGAGGCTCGGGAAAACGAGCTGTGGGAAGCTCGGGGAAACCGAGCCATGGGAGGCTCGGGGGAAGCCGAGCTATAGGTAACTCGGAAAAAACCGAGCTATGGGAGCTCGGAGAGGCCGAGCTATAGGTGGCTCGGGGAAGGTTGAGTTACGGGTAGTTCGGAAAGGTTGGGCTATGGAAACCCGAAAAAAATGAGTCAGAGGTCGCATGGCCTGCCAGACCACATTAGTTTAGCTTGTTCCTCGGGGGCATATCGTAGTGGGCGAAGGGATGGGGCTGATCTTAGCCCCTTCGCACGATTATCAATGCAATGATAATTCTACCCCTCAACAAATACTGTTGTGGTCGATAGCGTCACGTAACCATTAACGGCAGAGCTAACTAACGGCAAAGATCAAGACAGGCGGCTCCGCTTCTTCAAGGTGGCACTCGGCGGCCCCATTTCTCCAAGCCGGTCCTCGGCGGCCGTACTTCTCTTCGGCAGCCCTCGGCGGCCTGCCCTCTCCAAAATCAACCTCAGCGCTGGCTATGGCACCAGCCTCCGTATCGACTTTCGAGCGAGTCGTGATGCCTACGTGGCCCCCCACGTAAGCGAGGCACACCAACCATCTGACCCACGCACCCGATAGGGTCAGACCCACTTGCAACCTAACCCACACGCCCGATGGGACTAGGTCCACCAACCATCTGACCCGCACAGCCGATGAAACTAGGCCCACCTATCACCTGACCCACATGCTCGATGGGACTAGGCCCACCGACCACCTGGCTGATAGGACCAGACCCACCAACCATCTTTGAACTCACGTAATCACCATGATTTTAGCAGACATTTTCCTCCATGGAACTTCACGTGGCTGAACCCCAGATAGAAACCAAGGGTCCATAAAAGGGTAAGAGGGATCCTTATCAAGGTAAAAGGAGGAACCACTAAGAACACACTCTTAACACTCAGAGAACATTCCAATCTCTGGGCCTTTTCCTTATGAGCTTTCTCAAGCTTACGGCTATGGCTCCGGTCGCTGACTTGCCCATTAGAGGGTCCCCGTCGAAACTTCCGGCCTTGGGACTTCTTGCAGGTCCTTCAGGAGGGAAGAGAGAGCTTCATCAGCACCTTCACGGACTCCTCTGACGATCATTTTTGATGATCGGGCGCCATTAGATTGGCGCACCAGGAAGGGAAAAGAAAGACCAGAGCTCTGTAACACCAAGCTACAAGCCTTCTTTTCCTCTGCGTCAACAATGGTGGTGACGCGTGCTCATGAGGCCTTCATTAGCCATGCTGGGGGCACCTCCAACTAGCGGAGCGGCAGGAGGCTAACCCTCCCGTTGCTAACCCTTCGACCACTCCCGCACCACCAGCTGTGGCCACCCAAGCTGATCAACTAGCCGCACTCACTCAGTAGGTCCAGACCTTGACTGTGATGGTTCACGGACTGCAGGAGCAGCAGTCTGTGGCTATCCAACACCAGCCCATGCCTCCTACACTGCCTATGGCAGATGCACCAGCCAATCAACAATGATCTCGGGGGAGACCTCCTCAGTGAGAGATTTGCCACCGTTGTGCCTCATGCAGAGGACACTGTTGGGAGACCCTCAAGATCATGCTCCCCCGTCCGTAGCTCGGGAAACTCCTCCCCAGAGGGACGCCGCTAGGAAGAGCCCAAGCGAAGGTACCACCACCCGTGCTCTACCCCTTCTTCTTCATCTTCCGGGTCGTTAGGGAAGATTTCAACCATCAACCGCCAAGCAGAGAAACACTTGGACGAGTACCACCGGTGGCTGAAGGAGCTCAGCAAAAAAATCAACAATCAGCCGGAAGTAGACTATGACACCCGTCCTCCCTTCATTCGCAGTATTTTGGATGAGCCCATTCCCTCCAGATTTTGTCTTGCACAGCTAGATCCTTACGATGGTATAATGGATCCACTCGATCATCTCGAGAGCTACAAGGCTCTCATGCAAGTTCAAGAGGTGACTGACGCCCTCCTGTGTAAAGCTTTCCTAGCTACCCTACGAAAGACCGCTCGAGCCTTGCACTCCCGTCTGCCCCCACATGGCATAGATTCTTTCTGATAGTTGGAGAGGGTGTTTCTAGTACACTTCAATGCATGTCGGAGGATCCCTCGGGTAGCAGACAGTCTATTCTCCATCCGTTAGAAGGAAGGATAGTCTCTTAGGGACTTTGTGGCCCACTTCAAAACAGCCACCCTCAAAGTCTACCACTTGGATGATGCGGTGGCAACCCTGGCGTTAAAGCGAGGGCTCCATCCTTCCCGTTTTACCTTCTCCCTCGACAAGAAACCACCCAGCCCTACTCCAAACTCCTGCTTCATATGCAAAAGTACATCCGTGCCGATGAAGCCAACTCCACTCACAGAAAGACTGAGGGAGGGTTTAGCAGGAGGTCCGCCTGCACGGAGCCAAGCAGACCTTCTTTCCTGAAGAAGCCCAAGCCACCGCACCAGCCAGATGACAGGCACCGGAGTCTTGCCCCCAGGAAAGATAAACTCACTCCTCTCCTTGCTCCTCGCTTTCACATTCTCATGGAAATCAAGGGTGAGCCATACTTCCAGCACCCTCCCCCAATGAAGAAAGGAGCTCCCCATGACAAGAGCCAGTATTGTCGTTTCCACCGGGACTACGGCCACAACACTGAGAGTTGCTACAGTCTGAAGCATGCTATCGAGGAACTCATCTAGAGGGGATATATCGAAAAATATATCCAGAAGGGATCCTAGCTATTCTGGTGCTGATGGGGCCTTCGCCTGCTCAGGCCAATGTAGACAACGCCCCAACAGAAAAGACTGTAGGAATGGTTTATTAGGGGGTAGGCTCTACATCCAAAAGGCCAAGGGGAGACGGAGGGTTAGAAGATGTAATCCCCTTCCCTAGAGGGGAGTTAGCTGGGATAGATAATGTAAACAATGATGTTGTCATCGTTTCGATGACGATTACTAAGCACCCTGTAAAACGTATCCCGATTTACAGTGGAAGCTATTATTACCTATGACGCTTTTGTTCGGATGAAATTGTCTCCTAGCTCTCTTCGACCGATGGCGGCACCTTGGATCGATTTCACAGGAGACTCGGTAAGGGTAAAAGGCGAGATCACCCTTCCGATTATAGCCGGGACATCACCGTATCAAAGCACAGTCCTGATAAAGTTTCTGATCGTCCGAGTGCCTTTGGCATACAACGCCATCCTCAGTCGACCCGGCCTGAATCTTCTTGACGCAGTTATCTCCACTAAGTGGTTGCTCGTCATTCCCAACCAGTAATAGGATCGGCGAGATATGAGGGAAGACCAACCCGGTCCTGCCATTCTATCATACGGCTTCGAGCCCTCAAGAAGCGGCGGTCATACCGGCCCCAGAGGCACCGGATCTTAGGGAGCCCAGCAAGCGAGGAGAGCCGACTGAGCGACTACTAGCTTTTCCACTGGGAAACGACCTGACACAGACGGTGTAGGTTGGTGAACTTCTTTCTGCGGAGGATAGGGATCACCTCCTAGCCTTCTTATGGGCCAACTTGGACATCTTCACCTGGTCAGCGTCGGTTATGCCTAGAATTCCATCGAAGGTGATTATCCACAAGCTTAACATCGACCCTAAGCATCGCTCGATCCGCCAAAGAAAGAGAAGTTTTGCCCCCGAGAGACAAAGAGCCATTAACAATGAAGTCAGCAAGTTGCTCTCCGCCGGCCACATCCGGGAAGCACACTACTCGGATTGGTTCGCCAACATGGTGATGGTCCGTAAGGCAAATGGGAGCTAGAGGATCTGCATCGACTTCACTAACCTTAATAAGGTGTGCCCGAAGGATAGCTTCCAACTGCCTCGGATTGACCAGATGGTGGATTCCACGTCCGGTCACGAACTTCTCAGCTTTATGGATGCTTTCTCCGGATACAACCAAATAAAGATGGATCTGGATGATGAAGAACAAACCCCCTTCGTGATCGAGAAGGGCATCTACTGCTATAAGATAATGCCTTTCGGCCTAAAGAATGCAGGGACAACTTACCAGAGACTGATGAATAAGGTCTTCAAAGACCAACTGGGATGAAACATGGAGGTGTACGTGGATGACATGCTGACGAAGAGCATCTGCGCCTTCGACCATGTCTCTGATCTGGAGGAGACCTTCAACAATCTCCACCATTATCAAGTGAGGCTGAACCCACGGAAGTGCACCTTTGGGGTCACGGCGGGAAAGTTTCTAGGCTTCATGGTGATGCAGTAAGAGATCAAAACGAACCTGGAGAAGATTAATGCCATCCTCGACATGAGGCCGCCAGCTAGCAAGAAGGAGGTGCAACGGCTCACCGAGAGGATGGCAACCCTGAGCCATTTTCTCTCCAAGTCGGCTATGAGGTGTCTACCCTTCTTCAAAGCCTTGCACAAGTTAAATAGGTTCGAGTGGATGGAAGACTACCAAAGAGCCTTTGAGGGACTGAAGGGGTTCTTGTCTACCCTATCACTGCTATCGAAGCCAAAGGACGGGGAGAGCCTTTATCTCTACCTCGCTGCCTCCTTGAAGGCCGTCAGCTCCATCCTAGCGGCCCCGCTTCTCCAAGGCGGCCCTCGGTGGCTTCGCTTCTCCAAGGCGGCCCTCGGCAGCCCGCCCTCTCCAAAATCAGCCTCTGCGTTGGCTGTAGCACCGACCTCCGCATCGACTTCCTAGCGGGTCGTGATGCCTACGTGGCTCCCCACGTGAGCCAAGCACACCAATCACCTGACCCATGCATCAGATAGGATCAGGCCCACCTGCCACCTGACCCACGCGCTCGATGGAACCAGGCCTACCAACCACCTGACCCATGTGACCAATGGGACCAAGCCCACCTACCACCTGACCCATATGCTTGATGGGACTAGGCTCATCGACCACCTAGCTGATAGGACTAGGCCCACCAACCGTCTTTGAACTTACATAATCATTATGAGTTTAGCAGACATTCTCCTCCACGAAACTTCACTTGGCTGATCCCTAGACGAAAACCAAGGTTGAATAAAAGGGTAAGAGGGATCCTTATTAAGGTAAGAGGAGGAACCACCAAGAACACACTCTTAACACTAAGAAAATATTCCAATCTCTAGGACTTTTCCTTATGAGCTTTCTCAAGCTTACGGTTGTGGCTTCGGTCGTTGACTTGCTCATTGGAGCGGTTGCTGACTTGCTCGTTGGAGGGTCCCTGCCAGAATTTCTAGCCTCGGGACTTCTTGCAGGTCCTCTGGGAGGGAGAGCTTTATCAGTACCTTCACGGACCCCTTTGATGATTGTTTCTGGTGATCGGGCACCATCAAATACAATACATGTTTGCTCAAAATATCCACGTCTTACTCCACTATTTTTGAAAAAAAGGAGGCATGAATGGCGAAGGCAGTTACAAGTCCGTTCAGACTCTCTACTAGTTCATGTTAAGATATGGATGCAAGCATTGCAAGGAGAGTGGATCAGTAGCCCCTGCAATCACCATTAGCACAATTTCATTTATACAGCACGTCTCACAGCATTCATTGACATTTTTATCTCCCGAAACAACCCATTCAGCGGTTGCAGTCTTCACGATGGCAACCACTTCACGATGACAAGGCTAACGATGGTAAATTGTATCAATGGATTAAAAATAAATTAAATCAAATTTAAAATACAATGAAAAATAGATCAATTCGTATTTGAACTCATTTATTAATCGGATCAAAAATTTTAATCTAAAACTAATCCATATATTACTTAGATCACATAACACAATCCGTGTAACCCATTTAGCTTATATAAATATGTGTCTAATTCATATACCTATATAACATGCATAAAACCCTTTTTTTTTTGGTACAGATGGGCGATCACACTAGTCTAGTATGGGTCAGCCCAGATACATCCGAATACAAAATTTGCATCAACACAGGGGGGCAGGGGTCACCCATCCTCCATATCCTATAGCCTACATGCTGAGCCACGGCTGTCACTGCCCAGTCAGCTGCCGTATTGGCTTCACGGAATACATATCGAATCTGGGCAGCATCCACCTCCTGAAGCATGGTCCAAATATCCCTGAGGATCGGATTAGTGGATACATCAGTAACACTCTCCTTCCACATCCACTGAATAACTGTCATAGAGTCTCCCTCAATCACAAGCCTCTGTGCTCGAAGAGTCTGAGAAGCATAAGAAATACCAGCCCATGCAGCATAAAGCTCGGACATAGGGACAGAGGAATACAGGGTACCAAATCCGTCAGTCGCCAGCATATCACCCTGTGGCCCGCGAATGATGAAGGTCGAACCAGCTAGTCTGCCGTGGATACTTCCATCAAAGTTAATTTTGACAAACCCTGGAGGGGGGCTCCCAGGAAATGAATATCGTACGATAGTTCGCTGCCGAAGCAGCAGGGGAACCCCAGAGGCCAGAGATGTCATAACCAATAGATAGAATAACACGGGCACAATCCGCGTTCAAAGATCTAATCTTCCTCATAAGCTGATGTGAAGAAATACAGTCCTCCGAGAAAATAATCTGATTCCTCGATAGCCAAATCTGGTAGGCCGTGGCCGCCCAGAGACCACGTATATGCTGAGAAGCCAACCAAAGATCCTGGAAAAGATAGGACGTGGAGAATCGTAAACATCCACTCTATAATCATAGCCCATCAAGTGCCAAATCCATCTAGCTGTTGGACATTTGATTATAGTATGGTCTGTAGTCTCATCCTCCAAGCCACATAAGGGGCAGGTCGGCTGGATAGACAGGCCCCTACGGGAGAGCATGGCACTCATTGGTAGGCAGTCCCAAAGAAGCTTCCAGATAAAAAGCTGAACCCTAGGAAGAGTGGGAAGCAACCATATCCACGCAGCATCCTTCGTTTCTTGAGGCTGAGGCCTAAATATCTTCATAAGTTCTCTGAAAGGGGCCCTAGAGAGGGAGGATCTCTGCCATAGCCTCACATCAACCGAGGGACCAGAGATAAGAGGAATCGATAGAATCCGCTGAGAGAGTTCCTCACCAAATAGAATGGTCACCATGGGGGTATTACAGGAGGAGGAATCTAATGAGATCAAATCCTTAACCCTCATGTCAGTGGGAATATCAGTGCTAATAAATGAGGGCCACCGAGACAGAGGAAGCTCAGAAATCCAAGAATCCTGAATAGCATCAATAGAGTGACCATCACCAACCATCCAAGAGACATTCTTCCTAATAGAGTCACCAACCTAGCATACCTCCTTTCAAAAGGAGGAACTTCCCCTGGGCGCCGTAATGTACTCCCCTGGCTTTCAATCACCGTATCTCGCACACATGACAGAGCTCCAGAGACAGTGCGGCTCTAGAAGGAAGCGAGAAGCATGTCTGGCCAATAAAGCTTGATGCTTGACCAACAAGGATTGGATCCCAAGACCCCCTTCATGAATAGGCATACAGATCATGTCCCAAGATATATGATGAATACCATGCCCATCTTGCATAGAAGCCCATAGAAAATCTCTAAAACATCTCTCAATCCTTCTCAAGCAAGTAGTCGGGATGGCTGCATTTGACAACATATAGAGCGAAAGGGAAGAAAGAACTGACAGAATAATAGTAATCCGTGCCATCATAGATAGATTAGTGACATGCCAACCCTCGATACGCTGACGTACCTGCCTCTCTAGATCAACATAATCGGAACAGCGAGGATGTCTGCCAGTCATGGGGATCCCCAGATACATAAATCGGTCAGTCTGAGCAGTGATTCCCAACTGATTAATGATAGCTTCACTGGTGGGTCTGGGAGTCTTCGGGCTAAAGTAGCACTACAAGAAAATAGTATAATAGTGACAAAAATTTCCATCACTATTCTGTCACAAACTAGGTTTAGTGACGGATTAGTGACGAAAATCTTATCGTCACCATTTTTGCCGTCACTAAATTTAATGACGGAAAGAGGTTCATCACAAAATAATAGCGACAGATTTGTGACGGAATATTCCGTCAAAAATTTGTGACGAAACATTTTTTGTCACTAAATTGTGACGGATTTACGACGAAATATTCCGTCAAAAATTTATGATGAAACATATTTTCATCACTAAATTATGACGGATTAGTGATGGACTATCCATCACGCATTACTCCGTCACTATTCCGTCACAAATATTTACATCACTATTCCATCACAATTTAGTGATGGATTATTGACGAAAATTTAGTCACTAAAACTTTGGTCACTAATCCGTCACTAATAGTGACGAATTAGTGACGAAAGAATCCATCAGTCATTCGTTATTGTTCCATCACTAATCAATCACTAATATTTTTGTCACTAATCCGTCACTATTATTTCTATTAGAAATCCATCACTAATCCATCATTAACCTAATAAAAATTCATCAAATTTTATTCTTATAAATTTAAAATTATTTTTAAATTATAATATATTTAATGCATTCTAATGAAATTTATAGATTAAAATTTAAATTTAAGAATAAAAAATGCATTTCATAAAATAAGATAAATATATCTGTATACATCAACAATACTAATGTTTTGTACATTAGACATCAAATTATTAAGATGTCTTCGGCTGCCTTGAGGACTCTACACTTGAGAAATGTACATCTGAAATAGTCCTTTGAGCATCATTTACTGGCTCCCCCTCTGATGTAGCCTGAAGTAAATAAAAGGTTTTTCCCAGTGACACTGTCCCCTTCCTGCAGTAATGCGATCATTTTTCTCATCAGAGTCAGTAAAAGAAAGAAACCATTAAGTTATATATATATATCTATATAATAAGGTGATTCCCATACAAGATCAATTAAACAGTTTCAAGGTCATGAGAATGAAATATAATAATGTTACAATATTGAATTTTCAGCTCAAACCAATCAGTAAAGGTGAACTGCTAGACATTCAATATTGAGTAATTTTTATTGCTTAAATCCACTATAACAGTCCATCCATGTTATATAAGAGCAGCATTAGCAATTAGGGCTTTTTCAAAACAGAAATCAGTTACAGATATTAACTCTAGGCAAAAAAGCTCCACAAATGACATGAGAGATCCTTAAAAAATAATCAACACAAAAACACATCTAGACTACCTGATCAGAATTAAATTAGAAAGAGAATATAATGATTATTATGAATATAATGATCTCGACATTCAGCAGGACAGGAAATATATTTTTTATGCAAATATCTTCACAACTTAGAACTAATAGATAATCATCACCATTAGAATATGTTGTAAATAAATAACATTTCATATAGGATATAAGGTTCAAACAAATACCGCTTTCCTCTGTTTCACAGGTTACGTTTTGAAGCCCCTCAACTGATTGAGGTGTGAACATGCAACATAAATTTGCTTCAGGGTATGGCCCTAACGTTTTATGTTCCAATGTAATGGGCCGTTTGTAGAGGTCATGATGGTGAACGAAGGATGAACAAAACAAGACCACCAGCAAAATTATGCTCTCCAACCTATTCATTTTCCGGTACCTAGATGCTACTGCCAGACCGTCTCACCCATAAATCTTAAGGCAGGAACACCCCTGATCTCTACATCAACTAGTGGTGCTTGGATTTGCTTCAGGCCCATGAGTTCTGGATCATTTTGGATCATCTCAAGTGCACGCATTTGATCCTGAAATAAAGAGCAAAATAACAATTTAAACTGAGGAATATATTTTACAATGTCCTCAAGAAACACTACAAGTCTTAGAAAAGAAGAGCAGTAGCTAACAAGTCATAAGGAAAGGTTGGAAAGTTGGTAATTTGCTTTATCAGCACCATGCAAGCAGAGTTTTCTTACTTGTTTGTCACATAAAAGTGAAGGAATAGAAACGAATCTAGAATGACTGAGAGCTAGGTAATGAAGGAAAGCAAGCATTTCATACTTGTGAAAATTAGCAGCTTTACCTTCCTTTTCATTGCACAAAATTTGCAGTCTGATGCAGATGGTGGAAGAATCTGGTTGACAACAAGCCTCTTGATAGGCACATTTTCTTTCTTCAAGGAAGAACACAGTCTTGACGACTCACTAATTGCCATGACCTCAGAAAATTTAAACATTGAAATCAGTTTAAAAGGTTTTCACATTTACAAGCATGCATCAGACATTAAGCATATCCATCATAATGTACCAGACATCAGTTACTATCATCAGCAATGTGATTTTTGCAAAAGCATACAGAAAAAGTAACGTGCAACCACACAAAAAGATCCTCAAACATAAACTACCAATTCAAGGATCAAATTACAACGATGCAGTCTTCCTTGTTTGCTAGGCTCTTTCAGGTTGCGTAAGTACAAAAAAGCTCTTGGTTATACTCATGTCAGGGCAACCTTGCCAGTAGTTGCCAGTGAAAGAATAAAATAATGAGGCACGATATAAAGGCAAAGCTGGTACCTGAGGTTTTTATCACAAAATATACAGTCTTTTCCAGCTTCTCAATTCAACTCAACTCAACTAAGCCTTTTTCCAAGTACATGGGGTCAAAAGTTTAATGCTTCCAGCTTGAATAACAAAAATCCATCACTTAGAAAATATAAGAGTATGAATGAGTTGATTCATAACTTCATTCAATATCACTAATTACAACAGGAAGACCTATTTTCTGAACATCACAAGCCTGTCCATTCCCCTCCATGAGGATCTTGCCATCCATTTCAAACTAGGAAAATCATTTCACCTGCCCAATATTCTAGAGGCCCAGAAAAGATTTAAAGCTTAGCGAAACGTTTCAGTAAATGAAAATGGATTGAAAAAGTAAAAAGAGCCAACCAACTGACATGGTCAAAATGAAGCTTCACTGCATAAATATTGAATTAATTTCTTTTGCTCATCAATAAGCTTTCTTCTCCAAGTGATCTCTAAACCATTTTCAATTATAACCTCTTAAATGTAATTTAAAGTTATCATCAGTCCTTCACGGCACTTCTATTTTTCTAAGTCAACAAAAAGGTGTCTCCGGTTATCATCTTAAATGCAATTTGAAGTTATCATCAATCCCTCATGACACTTCAATATTTCTAAGTTAACAACAAGGTGTCTCCAGTTGAAATTTCTTCCATGTTAGAATTCAAAGCCCCATGCTCTTTGATAGATAAATTTAACCTAACTATTTTTTACCTCAAACATTCTACATCAAGAAAAGAATATAATGCTTAATCTTCTCCATAATTGAATAGATTAATTTATTGCACTAGTTAGACACTTTCTCAGCATGACTCTACCGGCAACCAGATTTCATTTATAATTTCAGAAAACAACACTCTCGAACTTTTATTTTCCTTTCGGACTTTTACTAGCATTATCCCTTCTTGAATTAGTTCCTTACAAATGGGAACTCATTTGGCTGTGTCAGAACATGCATGCCTTGACTGCAATGAGCATTGATAGCACAAAGGTATAGAACGTGAGCTTCATGGCTCCATAGTCTGTCAACATTTTTCAAAAAAGAAGATATGGAATTATCTGGGATAATTACATTTGACTACGATATACAGGTGTAATCCAAAGGAATTTCCAAGTACAATCGAGTAAGTAGATTGAATCAGACAGAAAATAGAGGGAAGAGGGGGAGAGGATGGAAAAATATATGAGGACAAAATTGTTAGAACCTAATATTTACCATAGGAATTGTGACAATGATGAATTCAGTTGATTCAGTATCCCGGAAAAGCTCTCTCACTTTGACCATTCTCTCTCTCAGTTGCTCCAGTTTGTCAGACTATACAAGTGAGAAAAATAAAACATTTAGCAGATTTACAAGGAACAATTTATGTCCCAACAAACTTGACCTTACAGCATCCTGTTGTGGTCCTTCTTGCCCAAAAACAGATTTAATGGCTGATGTTGCCGAAGCTATCTTTTGTCTTAGCTGAAATGGACATAGCAGAACAAAAAAATGTCATTAAAAGTCTATAAATCATAGAAAAGTGTGCAGAGGTAAGTAATTCTCGCAGAAATATTCAATCACCAGCTAACAAAATTATATATTAAAATTTTCATTTAAATCGCACGATCCCGGATATAGATAGAGATAACCCAGATAAAGGGCAGATAAGGGAGAAAAAAAAAGACAAGAAGAATTTATATAGATAGTTATTGCTTTGGAACCACAGAGTTAATCAAATGATTCAAATCTGGGAACTTCCAGCCGTCTACCAAATAATAGATCAAATCCAATAAAACCAAATCAGTAATCCCCAATTCAGATATACAGATATTAGGGGGGAAAAAACTCCTCAAGAACTTCACAATAAATCAATGAATAAATAAAATATCCTGCTAGTATTGAAAATAGTAAGAATCAGTGAGAACGAAGTTAAAGAAAGAGAACCCACTTTGGCTTCCTCAAAATCTACCGAGTTTCTCTATTTCCTATTAACGGATTCAACGTTCTAAGACTCTCTGAACGATTATTATTGGCATTAAATGGCATCAAAGAGGGAAAAAAAAACAGAGAAAGAAAGAAAAGCGGGCGTACCTTAATATTACATACAAGAATTTCCAGGAAATAGGAATATCACATCAAGTACTAATATTGAAGAAGAATTTAAGACCTAAAAAACATGATAACTCACTCAATGGTCTGCCACTGGATCGTTTGCACAAACACGATGAATGCACGCCACGGTATATGCATCTTTACTCCCCACTTCACTTGACAAGTGAAATACCGACGCCACAAATCCTTATCCAAGACTCCCATAGTCTACGACTCACTACAGTTTAAGAGAAATCAAAGACGAGGAGACCAAAGCAAGCAACTGGTGAAAGACTGACCATCAACAGCCATGGCGACAACGGAGGGCTTCCTTTTCCTCTCCTGTGACGTCGCGGTGGTCGAATTGGTCCTCAGGCGAAGGCCACCGAAGAGAGAGGAGGAGGCGGCGAAGAAATATTTGGGCCCCAGGAAGCGATGGGAAGCGAAGAAATATTCTTCCTGCTTCTTTCCTTGCTCTTTTCTGCTATTCGCTCCGCCCTCGCCCTCGCCCTCGCTTCACCGCTTCGCTCCGCTCCGGATAACGAAGGCTACGACGTCTACCGCCTTTCTCACGCTTTTATTTAAATTAAGAAAGAAAAAAAAAAGGAAAAGAGATTAATATAAATATATATGCTGCAAGTTTATCCCAAGTTTCCGCTTAAATATCGATCATCAAAAGCGGGCGTACCTTAATATTAATATTTATAATAATACATAATATATAAAAATAATAAAATTTAAAAATATTTTATTATTTTTTATTTTAATATTAATTCTTTTAAAAAATATTAGACATGCAATTATTTATAATAAAAATTATTATTATTATAAATTATTAATTTTTTTATTTTATTTCTTTCTTCTCATTCAAATAAAAAAATATTAAAAGTATAAATTTGGTGATGGAAGGCAATCCGTCACTAATTCATTACTAATATAGTGACGGATTGCTCTTCCGTCACTAATTTTGTGACGGATTAGTGACGGAAGGGCAATATGTCACTAAATTAGTGATGGATGAAGAAATCCGTCACTAAATTAGTGACGGATTGCTCTTCCATCACTAAAGTAGTGATGGATAGGGCAATCCGTCACTAAATTAGTGACGGATTAGTGACGGAAGGCCAATCCGTCACTAAATTAGTGACGGATGGGGCAATCCATCACTAATTTAGTGATGGATTGCTCTTCCGTCACTAATAAGTGATGAATTAGTGACGAAAGGGAAATCCGTCACTAATTTAGTGATGGATTTCTCATCGATCACTAATTTTGATGGATTAGTGATGAAAAATAATTTGTCACTAATTAGTGATGATTGTTTTTCATCACTAATTTGTGACGGATTAGTGACGAAAAAGTAATCCATCATTAAGTTAGTGACGGATTAGCGACGAAAGAAATATCCATCACTAATCCATCACTAATTTAGTGATGGATTGCTCTTCCGTCACTAATTAGTGATGAATTAGTGACGAAAGGGCAATCCGTCACTAATTTAGTGATGGATTTCTCATCCATCACTAATTTTGATGGATTAGTGACGGAAAATAATTCGTCACTAATTAGTGAAGATTGTTTTCCATCACTAATTTATGATGGATTAGTGACGAAAAAGCAATCCATCACCAAGTTAGTGACGGATTGCTCTTCGTCACTAATTTATTATGGATTAGTGACGGAAGGGCAATCCGTCACTAAATTAGTGACGGATGTGATAGTCCGTCACTAATTTAGTGACAGTTTAGTGACGAAAAAACTAATCCGTCACTGATTTTAATTTTTTGTCACTATTTTGTTACTAAACCGTCACAATTTAGTGACGAAAATTTCCATCACTAAATTTCGTCACTATTTTGATATTTTCTTGTAGTGTAGATAGAAGACTTCTGAAGGTTGACCTTCTGACCCGAAGCCTGACAATAGCGTTGAATGATGAAATCAAAGGAAGCTGCATTATCAATAGAGGCCTGACCCAGAAGGATACAATCATCAGCAAACAAAAGATGAGAAATGGAAAGGCTCGCATCCCCCACCATAAAAGGGACAATCTTCTGATTGTGCTGAGCCTGATGGAGAGCTCGTGAGAGATCATCTGCAGCCAAGATGAACAGAAGGGGAGATAAAGGGCATCCCTGACGTAGTCCTACCGAAGAGTGAAAAAACTCAGTCGAGCTCCCATATTGCTCATTTAACTTGTGTGGCATATTTAATATCAATTTATTTATAAAATGATTATATATTAAAAATTATATAATTAAAGCATAAATAAAAAAAATTTATTTGATGACAAAAAAAAGGATTAAGCACAAAATTCTTACACAATCATATAATCATCATCATAAAATAATAATTAATTAAAAATAATATTAACTTAAATAACTAAGCATGGTGTGTAGGGTTACATGAATTAAGTTATTTAATAATTAGATCAATTGCAGGTCAATTTTGGATTGGCAGGTCAACTCGTAACCCAATTTGTTTATTAATCAAGTTTAACGAGTCAATCTGGCTTGAATCTAAATCCATTTATGTTTAATCTGAACCTACTAACTCATGTTATGTTCGAGTAGTATTCATGAATCGTGTCCAAAATTGCCACATCTAGGCGGAAGTAGTCTAGTATCTCTGCTTAGCTTTGATTGACAACAAGTGAACTCCCTTTTTGCCACTTTCTTTGTGATTCATTCTAATGTGCAATCACACCCTACATACATTGATAAAGCTATAATAGATTACCTCTTAACTGCTAACGGGATTACTTGTATTAGATTATATCTCAATATAATATGATTTTATATTTAGGTATTGATTTTGTATTTAGACACAACTCATTTACTAATTAGATTAAGTTAAGTTAGGTTTATAGAAAAAACTTTAGACCAAACGAATTGATGAGGCCAGTTGACCTTATGGGCAACGACGATTGCATCTGGACTCAGTTCGATCGCATCTGGACTCGGCCCTAGCAGGTCTATGCGGCCTGGATGGCCTTCCTAGGTGGCCCCACTCTAGGCAATCTTTCTAGGAGATCTTCTTAGATGGCTCCAGCAATTTTTAGGCAGCCTCATCCCAAGCGGCCTGCCGTGACGGCCTTGGTCTCTTACAGCTGGATCCAAACAATGATTGGTCAAGGAGGATGTTATAGACATCATCTATACCCACAACAACACAAGACTATTAATAATTAAGGCCAGCAATAAATAGCTTTTGATGGCTCTGGCAAGAAAAGAGCGAGGGAGAGAAAGGTCCATCTCGGCAAGCTCCCCATCTCCCTCTCTCACTCTCTCTCTTTGCTACATCCCCATAAATGAACCAAGCCCAGGACCTTCCGCGACACCAATTCCATAGCTCCCAACTCCGGACGACCGCAAGAGGATGAACCAGAGATCAAGGAGAGGGGAGAGTTTCCTGGCCGTCCCGACTTTCCGCTCTAGACCCCCACGGCTTCGGACTTCTTCCCAACAACTCTCGAGGTCACTCGTCCCAGGCCCTCCACTCCGGCTCCATTGGCGATCCTAGCTCCACGTCTCCCAGCCACGGGCAGCTCCAATCTCTTCCCTGGCTACAACACCGACTAGCACCGACTCTTGCCTCCGTTCCCTGCCTTGAATCCGTACGGAGGCTCCCGAGTCCAAGCTGAAGCTCCTGATACTAGCTCCCCGGTCTCCCTAGGCGGCCTCCTCAAGTAGACCTCCTCTAGGCGGACTCTTAAGTCAGTCTCCCAAGCCAAGCCATATTCCTAGTTCAGCCACAACCGGATCCCAGCCACCTCCAACTCTCCACTCAAGGTGGCTAACTCCCGGTTCCCTGCTCTGCCACATGGCTGCCCAACCGGTGCAGAGGACCGGTTCCCAGGGTCATAACTCCCCATGGAGGCTAAGACAGAGAAACCAGCAAGGAGGCAAGGAAGAGGGTGTACATCTTCCCGAAGTCTCAAATGTACACCGTAATCCCTCCAGAGCCCTTGGAGACCTCACTGGAATCAAGAAACATTGCTACGGGAAGTATGGGAAGGAGTGGAATAGTCCGAGCTCCATCACTCGGCCACCTTCGATTCCAGACAGGTCCGATGGCCTTCAGCTCCCACTCTGCGCCTTTGGCTCCTGGATGCCCTTTCTAGCAGTCATGTTACACTCACTGGTTCAGCGCATACATGAGGATGCCCATGTCAACATGGTAGGCAAGCGTAGTAGGCGGGAAGGCTTACACGCATAGGAATCTATATACACGGGGCCCATATGCCTGGCTCCACCATTGTTCGTACACACATGAAAAAGGGTACAAAATAATCAAGTGGCCACCCATCTATGACGGACAGCGCCTGTAGCTCTGATATACCACTAAGAAGCAAGCAACACCATAAATACTTTGACAAGTGACAGCACCTCAATTCTCACAGATATCAGCCCTGACATTCCATCCACAAAAGTTATCATTCATTATGAGACCCCAACCACTCAGATCAGATGAACCCCAAAAGTCATCATCCATCATGAGGCTGCACGTGACTCACTAGATGACAAGGCTCAAACTTCTCAAGTAAGCCACACAGAGTCCAAAGATGAATAAATGGGTAAAAGAGACCCCCAATGAGGTAACCACAACAACACTCCTAAACACTCATTCTCGCTCACAGAGAGCTCTGCTCTAACTTTCTCTCTCTTTTGAGCTTTCACTCATGGCTATTGCCCATAGCACTAACCGAACACTCACAAACGTTTTACAAGGGTAATCTGGCAACAAAAAATTGGCGCGCTAGGAAGGGAGGACGCGCTGAAGGAAGGAGAGCTCTGTCTCCATGAGCTATAAGCCTTTGTCCTCTCTAAGACAGCCATGGTGGTAACGTGCATGCCGAAGGCCTCCGCTAGTTATACCGGAGGCATCCACATCGCACTGAGCAGCAAAAAGCTGCCACCCTCTATGTTCCTCCTTCACCACTAGCTTTAGCTGCTCTACCTAACCAACTGGCCATCCTCAATCAATAAGTTCAAGCCTTGATTGCAGCAGTTCATGAGCTATAGGAGCAACACTCGGTGGCCACTTAGCAGCAGCCCAAGCCTCTCACATCACCCGTGATGGTTGCACCAGTTAGCTAACAATCCACTCGCAGAAGATCTCCTCAAAGAGAGGCCCACCTCCATCATGCCTCACATAAGAACCACCATCGTGAAACTTTCAAGAGACTGCAGTCTCCTGCCTTTCGCCCGAGTAGTCCCTTTCCCGATGATGACACGGAAAGGGACCCAAGCGGAAGCATTATCAGTGGCATCATTCCTCCCCTTACTCATCTTTCGAGTCATCTGGGAAGGACTTTAATCATGAGATGAAGAGGCATCTGGATGAGCAACACTGGAAGCTGGAGGAGCTTAGCCAGAGGCTCAACAATCAACCTATGGTGGACTACGACATTCATCCACCTCTCACTCGTCGTATTATGGAATAGCCTATTCCTTCCAGGTTTCACCTTCCTCATTGGATCTGTTTGATGGCACCATGGATCCACTTGATTATCTCAAGAGCTACAAGGCTCTAATGTAAATTCAAGGGGCAACTGATACCCCTTTTATGTAGATCTTTCCGGCCACCCTGCGGAAAGCTGCACGCGCTTGGTATTCTTGCCTACCTCTACATAGCATCGACTCTTTCTGACAGTTGAAGATGGCTTTCTTGATGCACTTTGATACCTGTCATAGGATTTCTCGGGTGGCAGATACCTTGTTTTCCATCCGACAAAAGGAGGAAGAACCCCTAAAAGATTTTGTGGCCTGTTTCAGGATGACTGCCATGGAGGTTTATTACCTCAATGATGTTGTGGCCACTTTGGCCCTAAAGCAGGGACTTCGCCACTCCCGCTTCACTTATTCACTAGACAAGAAGTCCCTTAGCTCCTACGCCAAGCTCCTAAGTCGTGCACAAAAATATATTCGCGCCGATGAAACTGACTTCACACGAAGGGCACTGAAGGAAAGATAGCCTTATGACACTAAAATTGCAAACCTTCGCATGGTGGCATGCGCTCAGACTTCTACCAATTATGCAGTTATATTGAGAGGCATCCCTAGCAGATTAAGCAGTAAAAGCACCTTGACTTGAAGCCCCCTAAATGAAGGTATCATTGGCAGAATAATTCTCAGGATGAACGAACTTGAGACATTGTCCATGGCTGGTCACCTCAGAGATTTATGAGCATCCTAACTCCTAGTCACCTCAAGCATTTATGGGCATTTTAATTCCTAGTGGTGGTAAGCCTGGAGGTACTAGTGCTATTAATAAAAGGTGGGAGATGGGGACAAGGGGCTTTAACTGTTGACTCCATCTTCCCCCTCTCTCCCCTTCTCTCTTTCTCTCTACTGCACCCAAGAGCCAAACCGAGCCTAGGACCTCCTGCGGATTCTGTTTCTGTTGCTCTTGGATTTTGACACTGAAGGAGCCAAATTTCTTCAAAGAAAAAGCTCTTAAGCCTTTAATCGATGTCAACACCAAACACGATGCAAAAGCAAAAAAGCTACGAAAGCTAAGTATACTACACTTTGAGAAAAAAGTTTCTTTTCATTTCAACTTCTCAAATCCCTAGGCCGATGCGAGAAACCCCTGTGGTAGTTTTTAAAAGGACCTCATGGCCTGGTGATCATAAGGATACCTCTGGGCCGGTGCGAGAAACCCTCAAATTAGTTTAAATCATATGGTCTCGGGGGCCCGAAGTCAATTAAACATAAATTCATCAAAAAAAATAAGTAAAATTAAAAAGAGCTAACTTAAGCTTAAATTTTTAGGTAAAAGCTTTTAATTCTATTCAAGTAATTAATTATTCTTAAGATATTTAAAATATTCACTAATATACTTAAAGATATTATAAATAAGAATCTATTAAAATAAATAAATAAATAATATAATTAAGTGAAAAATATGGGAAGAGATCAGGTTGTTAAAATGAAAAGAAAACACAATTTAAATGAGAGACCATTTAATAAATTAATAAAGATAATTGAAGTGAAAAAAAAAGATTTATATAATTAATATTTATGAGTCCGATCAATTAAAAAAAATACAAGATCCAACTCATGGTTTAAATGAATCTAATTTTAAAATCCAGCCCAATTTAGGTTTGAAAAAGTCTTTGTATACTGCTTTCGGTGCAGCAAATCCTATGTGGACTGCATCGCTTTTTTATTGGTTCACATGAATCCTACATGACTTAATGCGATGGGACGAAATGAGATACACTACAAGAAAAAACTGAAATAGCGACGCAAATTTAGCGACGCAATTATGCGTCGCTAAATTGCAACCACTTTGCGACGCCTCTGTGACAACAAAATATTGCGATGCAATTAGCGATGCATTAGCGACTCAATTAACCAGAAACTCAAAAAGAATTAATTTTTTAATATTGCAATGCAAATAATGCATCATAATATTTTTAAATTAATTTTTTATTAAATATAAATATCAAAAAAAATATTGCGACGCAACAAAGTGTGTCGCAATATTTTTAAAAGAATTAAATATGTTCAATAGCGACGCATTAGCGACGCAATAAACCAGAAAATTAGAAAAATTATTTTTTATTTAGCGACGCACCAATTGCGTCGTAAATAATTTAAATGAAATTAAATTTTATAAAATTTAATTATTAGAAAAAAATATTGCGACGCAACACAGTGTGTCGCAATGTTTTTAAAAGAATTAAATATATTAAATAGCGACGCATTAGCGACGCAATAAACCAAAAAATTAAAAAAATTATTTTTAATTTTGCGATGCACCAATTGCAACACAAATAATTTAAAAAAATTAAATTTTTTAAAATAGAAATATTAGAAAAAATATTGCGATGCAACTCAGTGCGTCGCAATGTTTTAAAAAAAATTAAATATTTTAAATAGCGACGCATTAGCGATGCAATAAACCAGAAAATTAGAAAAAATATTTTTTAATTTAGTGATGCAATAAATACATCGCAATTATTTTAAATAAAATTAATTTTATAAAGTATAAATATGAGAAAAAATAATTACGACGTAACACAGTGCGTTGCAATGTTTTTAAAAAATTAATAATGTTAAATAGCGATGCATTAGCGACGCAATAAATCAAAAAATTAAAAAAAAATTATGTTTTAATATAGCGACGCACTTGTTGCATCTTAATTATTATAATTAAAATTAATTTTTATATAATATAATTATCATATTAAAAATTACGATGCAACCCTTTGCATCGTAATGTATTTAAAAAAATTAATTATGTTAAATAGCGGTCGGTCCAAAATCGATCATGACCGATCGAAATAAGGGCTTGGATCGATCGCAACCCTCGGATCGTCGCCGATCGGACCGATCGCCACGGTTTGAGATCGGTCGTGGCCGATCGGGATCAGGGCTTGGATCGATCGCAACCGTCGGATCGTCGTCGATCAGACCGATCTCCATGGTCCGAGATCGGTCATGGTCGATCGGGATCACGGCTTGGATCGATCGCAACCGTCGGATTGTCACCTATCAGATCGATCGCGACGGTCCGAGATCGTTGATCGCCAATCGGGATCGATCAGGGCTTCGATCGATGGCAACCGTCGGATCGACGCTGATCGGTGCGATCGCCACGGTCCGAGATCGGTCATGGACGATCGAGATCAGGGCTTGGATCGATCGCAACCGTCGGATCATCGTCGATCGGACCGATTGCCACGGTCCGAGATCGGTCGTGGCTGATCGGGATCATGGCTTCGATCGATTGCAACCGTCAGATCGTCGCCGATCTCGGACGGATTGAACGGTCCAAGATAGGTCGTGGCCGATCGGGATCACGGCTTGGATCGATCGCAACCATCGGATCGTCGCTGATCGACCGATCGCCACGGTCCAAGATCAGTCGTGGCCGATCGGGATCAGGGCTTGGATCGATCGCAACCGTCGGATCGTCGTCGATCGAACCGATTGCCACGGTTCGAGATCGGTCGTGGCCAATCGGGATCATGGCTTCGATCGATGGCAACCGTCGGATCGTCGCCGATCTCGGACGGATTGCAACGGTCCGAGATAAGTCATGGCCGATCGGGATCACGGCTTGGATCGATCGCAACCGTCGGATCGTCGCCGATCGGATCGATCGCCACGGTCCGAGATCAATCGTGGCCGATCGGGATCAGGGCTTGGATCGATCGCAACCGTCGGATCATCGCCGATCGGACCGATTGCCACGGTTCGAGATCGGTCGTGGCCGATCGGATCATGGCTTCGATCGATGGCAACCATCGGATCGTCGCCGATCTTGGATGGATTGCAACGGTCTGAGATAGGTCGTGGCCGATCGGGATCACGGCTTGGATCGATCGCAACCGTCGGATCGTTGCCGATCGGACCGATCGCCACGGTCCGAGATCAGTCGTGGCCGATCGGGATCAGGGCTTGGATCGATCGCAACCGTCGGATCATCGCCGATCGGACCGATTGCCACGGTCCGAGATCGATCGTAGCCGATCGGGATCATGGCTTCGATCGATCGCAACCATCGGATCGTCGCCGATCTCGGACGGATTGCAATGGTCCGAGATAGGTCGTGGCCGATCGGGATCACGGCTTGAATCGATCGCAACCGTCAGATCGTCGTCGACTGGGATCGATCATGGCTTGGATCAATCGCAACCGTCGGATCACTTATAATTACTCAAAAAAAGTTATGAAAAAGTTTAAAAAAATATTAAAAATTTATTGCAACGCCGTAGCGACGCATTTTAGAAGAAAAATTAAAAAAATATTACGAAGCAATGTATGCATCGCAATTATTTTTAGTAATATAATTTTTATCAGTATTAATAAAGGAAAAAAATATAATATTATGCATAATTTGCATCGCAATGGTTTTTAAATAATATATCTAATTAAAAATATTAAAAATTATTGCGACGCAATAAGGCGTCGCAATTATTATCATAAATTATAAATATTATCATTAATAAATATTTAAAATTTTTGCAACGCCATCGCGATGCATTTTAGGAAAAAAATAAACAAATATTGCGACGCAATGTATGCGTCGCAATTATTTTTTGTAAATATTTTTTTTTAGTATTAATAATAAAAGAAATATAATATTGCGACGTATAAGTTGCATCGCAATATTTTTTTAAAAAATATATGTAATTAAAAAGTTTATAAAATATATTGCGATACAATTTTTCGTCGCAATTAACATTAATTATAAATATTATCATTTATAAATATTTAAAAATTATTGCGACGCCGTAGCGATGCATTTTAGAAAAAAAATAAACAAATATTGCGACGAAATATATGCGTCACAATTATTTTAAGTAAATATGATTTTTATCAGTATTAATTAATTAAAGAAAAAAATATTGCGACGCATATTTACGTCGCAATATTTTTTAAATACATATATCTAATTAAAAATATTAAAAAATTATTGCGACGCAATTTTGCGTCACAATTATTATCATAAATTATAAATATTATCATTATAAATATTTAAAATTTATTGCGACGTACTGCTTGTGTCACAATTATTGTAATAAGTTATTATTTTAATCAATTAAAAATATAGAAAAAATATTGTGACGCCTTAGCGACGCAAATCCTAGAAAATAAAAATAAATTTATTGCCGGACATTGGCGCCAAGTTAGCGATGCATTAGCAACGCAATTATTTGAGTCGCTATTTTTTCATAAAATTATAATAAAACCAGATTAACGATGGATTAGCGATGCATTATTGCGTCGCTAATACATAATAAATTAAAAAAAATATTGTGACCATATAGCGACGCAAATATTGCGTTGCTAATAACTTATATAATCCAGCCTTCTCTTCTTCTTCTTCCCCGTCTTGACCTAGCCGCCGCCGTGCTCTAAAATTTCCAGCTCCACCTCGCTGCTCCGGCGCCTCCCCTCTGGTGCTCCGGCTCCCCGGCGTTCTCCTCCGACTCCACCGTCTTTTCTCGACCAAGGTAAGCCCCCACTCTGTAAAAAAAATTTTTTTTAATAATTTCCCTCCGGCCACGGCCAAGACCGTGGCCATCTTCTCCGGCCAGGGCCGCTGCCGTGGCCGGCAGTGGCCAGGCCACGGTGGCCAGGCCACTGTCACAAAAAAAAAATTCTTAACAGGGGGAGTGGAAACCGCCCCGCGCCCCCCCCTTTTTTTCTTGTCCGGCCACGGTCGTGGCCGCGGCCGGACAAGGCGGCCACGGCCGCTGCCGTGGCCGGCAGTGGCCTGGCCACGGTGGCCAGGCCACTATCACAAAAAAAAAATTTCTTAAGAGGGGGGGGGGGGAACCCCCCGCCCCCCCCCCCCTTTTTTTCTTGTCCGGCCACGGCCGTGGCCGCGGCCGGACAAGGCAGCCACGGCCGCTGCCGTGGCCGGCAGTGGCCTGGCCACGGTGGTCAGGCCACTGTCACAAAAAAAAATTTCTTAACAGGGGGGGATGAAACCCCCCGCCCCCCCCCCTTTTTTCTTGTTCGGCCACGGCCGTGGCCGCGGCCGGACAAGGCGGCCACGGCCGCTGCCATGGCCGTCTTCTCCGGCCACGGCCGCTGCCGTGGCCGTCTTCTCCGGCCACGGCCACTGTCGTGGCCGGCAGTGGCCTGGCCACGGTGGCCAGGCCACTGTCACAAAAAAAAAAACTTTCTTAACAGGGGGCGGGGGGGTTTAACAGGGGGGGGGGGGGGAAACCCCCCGCCCCCCCACCCCCCCCCCACTGCCGTGGCCGTCTTCTCCGGCCGTTGCCATGGCCGGTGGCCTAGCCACGGTGGCCAGGCCACTGTCACAAAAAAAAAAAAATTGTTAAAAGGGGGGGGGGGGGAACCCCCCCCGCCCCCCCCTTTTTTTCTTGTCCGGCCACGGCCGGACAAGGCGGCCACGGCCACGGCCACTGCTATGGCCGGCAATGGCCTGGCCACGGTGGCCAGGCCATGGTGGCCAGGCCACTGTCACAAAAAAAATAATTTCTTAACAGGGGGGGGAACCCCCGCCCCCCCTTTTTTTCTTGTTCGGCCATGGCCGTGGCCGCGGCCGGACAAGGCGGCCATGGCCGCTGCCGTGGCCGTCTTCTCTGGCCACGGTCGCTGCCGTGGCCGGCAGTGGCCTGGCCACGGTGGCCAGGCCACTGTCACAAAAAAAAATTTCTTAACAGGGGGGGGGGAAACCCCCCCGCCCCCCCCTTTTTTTCTTGTCCGGCCACGGCCGTGGCCGCGGCCGGACAAGCGGCCACGGCCGCTGCCGTGGTCGCCTGTGGCCTGGCCACCCTGTCAAAATTGAAAAAAAAATTTTGGTAACAGGGCCCCCCTTTTGTCTTCTCCGGCCACGGCCACGGTGGCCAAGCCGCAGTCCAAAAAAAAAATTTAGTTATGGGGGCCACGGAGCTGTTTGGATGGACTGATTGTTATGTCTTGATTATGCAATAATATTTGTAATGCTAGATAGAAAGTTTAGTTGTATTATTATTTAATTTTCATAATGTTTATGCAATAATTAATTTAAGCAGAATGTTTATGCAATAATATTTATGCATTTGTACTTATTTACATTTGTTATGTCTTGATTATTTATATTCTGCTGCAAACTGAATGATGCATTAAATTATGTAATGCAAAATAAAAAGTATTGTTGTAATATTATTTAATTTCCAGCAACAAATTAGTAGTTTCAATGATTTACATTTTAGTCTTCACAAACATTTGTATTTGACACATAATCTTAAAAGTTAGTGATTACATGTATAATTCACAATAATCTTAAAAAGTTAGTGATTACATGTATAATTCACAAGAAGTTAAGAATAACAAGCATAAGTTCGATTGTCTTCGGACTTTCATAATCACAGCACTATAACCTTTAGACCCGTTTGAGAATTTGTAAGCCTTAGTCTTGCAAATTCTCAAATTATCCTGGTGGACAGTTTGGGAATATTTCTTGCGATATGTTAGTCTGCTATTAATCATCGTTGGATGAGATTTTGGTTTGTATTTGCTCATACGTTCTCCTAGTGTGGCTTATATGCCACACATTTATGAGAACATATGGGAAAATGCTGTCGAAATTTCAATGTTACCAATCGATGATAATTAATAGCAGAATAACATATCACAAAAAATATTCTTGAATGGGATAGGGCCTTACCTTATAGACATGGAGTGAAGGTAGAATTAATTTAAGACACTTGAATGCTTGTGAAGTCTCATGATTAAACGCACCGCCTTGCGGCCTGACCCAAACTCAAGCCCTCCCATTAGCCATGAACCTGTGCATCGGTCCTTGCTAGCACGCCAAGGATCGTAGCCGTGGCTCGCCCTTGCATGGTAGGGACCTTAGTTGCCTAAAAAAAATTTGTTTACTTATAAATGACTTAAATGGTTGTTATTAACCTTAGTTGTGACCAAGAAATATTTAGTAATATATTTAGTAATACTAATATAGTTTTATTTTGTGGTTTCATTTAATGATTTACCAGACTTTGTATAAGTCGGTCAAAAATGAGCGGGACTCGCTCGATGTATGCAAAGATAAAATATGGCTTGCTTAATCAGATTTTCTGAATGGATTGGAAGAATTTATCGCATTTGCATGTAGCCAACCTGACTGGATGGATGGCCCTAGGATTAGGTGCCCATGCAACTTCCATAGGTGTCAGAATAAAGCCTACAGAGATGTGGAAACTGTTAAGGTGCATTTGTGTAAGAAGGGGTTTGTTCCTGATTACTATGTTTGGTACTGTCATGGTGAACCAGAGGATATTCCAGCAGCTATTATAGGCCAACAAGAGTCAATTCCGTAGATGAACCATTTGTGAATTTAAACACATGAACAAATGGTGATGAATGCATCGGGTAATGAATTCAATCAGAATACATTTATGGAAGAACCAAATCCAGAAGCACAACAATTTTATGATATGTTGCGTGCTGCAAATCAAGAATTGTATCCTGGTTGTGAGGGTCATTCCCAGTTGTCTACAGCTGCTCGAATGTTGAATATTAAGGCAGAACATCGATTATCAGAAAAGGCGTTCAATTCTGTAGCTGGGTTAATCAAAGAAATTTTGCCAAATGATAATGTTGCGGCAGACAGTTTTTATGCAACAAAGAAGTTATTGCGTGGGCTTGGGCTCCCAGTTAATAAGATCGATTGTTGCTTGAACAATTGTATGTTATTTTGGGGTGAAGACTCAGAGCTGAGATGGTGTAAGATTTGTGGGCAATCGAGGTACAAAAACACCGAAGGAGGAGCCGGTACAAGTAGGAGGAAAAGTGTGCCTTACAAGAGGATGCATTACTTTCCTCTTACCCTACGCCTGCAGAGATTATACAGATCTGAGGCAACAGCTGCTGATATGAGATGGACATGCCGAACATGAATCTAAAGAGGATGAAATGCGGCATCCATCAGATTCAAAGGCTTAGAAGCATTTCAATGAAAATCATCCTGATTTCGCTGAAGATATAAGGAATGTGAGATTAGGTCTTTGTACGATGGTTTCCAACCATTTGATCAAGCGGGGCAACAGTATTCATGTTGGCCTGTGATACTGACTGTATATAACCTTCCTCCGTGGAAGTGCATGAAAGATACTGCAATGTTTTTAACCGTTTTGGTTCAAGGACCATCAAATCCAAAGGAAAAGATTGATGTCTTTCTGCAACCGTTGGTGGCCGAATTGAAAATGTTGTGGGAAACAGGAGTCGTAGCCTACGACATTTCTATGAAACACAATTTCTTAATGAGAGCTGCTTTGATGTGGACAATAAGTGATTTTTCGGCATATGCAATGTTGTCTGGTTGGAGCACTGCTGGACGTCTGGCATGCCCTCATTGCATGTATGATTCGGATACATTTACATTGCAGAAGAGTGGTAAGCAGTCATGGTTTGATAACCATAGGAAGTTCTTGCCCCAAATCATCCTTACAGGCGTAACTTGATCGCCTTCCGGAAGAACAAAGCAGTCACAAAATTTGCCGAACCGGTTAGGTCCGGCACGGATCTATTTGATTCTATAGAGCATTTGGGGTTGATGTATGCATGGGAACCGGATGCAGATAGAATAAATGGCTGTATATGTAAAGAACATAACTGGAAGAAGCGAAGTATATTTTGGGATTTGCCTTATTGGAGCACAAATCTCATCCGGCACAACTTGGATGTTATGCATATCGAGAAAAATTTCTTTGATAACATATTTAATAAGGTGCTAAACATCCCGAGAAAAACAAAAGATACTGCAAAGTCAAGAGAAGAACTTAATCAGTACTGCAGAAGAGGTGATTTGAGAAGGAGTGCCGATGGGACCTATCCTAAAGCATGTTACACTCTTGACAGAAATTCACGAGAAGTTTTATGTAACTGGCTTAGAGGGTTAAAATTTTCAGATGGTTATGCCTCAAATATCGGTAGGTGTGTGGACATGCATAAGCTCAAGTTGTTCGGCATGAAGAGTCACGACTGCCATGTTTTCATGCAACGGTTATTACCTATAGCTTTTCGTGAGTTGCTTCCGCAACATGTCTGGAAGGCAATTACGGAGCTCAGCTTATTCTTCAAGGAGTTATCTGCCGCAATCATTACTTCTGCATCCATGGCAAGGCTTGAGGAGGAAATTAATTATTTTATGCAAGCTTGAGCGAATATTTCCTTCCAGTTTTTTTGACTCAATGGAGCATTTACCGGTTCACTTGCCATACGAAGCGAGCATAGCTGGTCCATGCAGTATCGCTGGATGTATCCTTTCGAGAGGTAAATATATACATCATTAAGATATGTTGACATTTCAAATATTATTTCATTGCTTGAAAAATTGGTTAATTTTTTGTTGCAACTTTACATATAGGTATCTTAAGAAGTTAAAAAATAATGTGCGTAATAAGGCAAGGGTTGAAGGTTCTATATGCAATGCACACTTGGTCGAAGAAGTTTCAGCTTTTGCCTCACATTACTTTGAGGGTCACGTCCACACGAGGAGCCGAAATCATGGTCGTAACGATGACGTATGTGTGGACGAAGGAGAAGCTAATGACGGTAGAATATCAATTTTTAAAGCTATCGGCCGTTCCTTTGGTGGGCAGAAGTCAAGAAATCTTAGCGATATGGAGTATAATGCAGCACATTATTACATCCTAATGAACTGTAGAGAAGTCGATCCATATATTGAGTAAGTGTATACTTCAATGCTAAATTGAAAATTTTAATTTAAATTACAATATACAATATTTAATTTCTAACATTAGTTTTCATCCTTTTCATCCCATAAGGATGTTTTGTGATAGACAACGACAGATGAATCCCGACATCAGTCAAGTTGCAATTGGGCAGAAATTAGAAACGGAGTTTGCTTACTGGTTTTATGAATTTGTGAGTAGTATCACTCAATCAATTTCGATAATGGCTATTTTTTTTTGAATTGGATGTCAATAGCTTATTAATTTATAGGTCAACGGTCCATGGTCCACAACCGACAATATTTTCATTAAATGTCTATCGCAATGGCCATTGAAGACCGTAACAACCTCTACTGGCTATTTTGTAAATGGGTATAAATTTCAGATTGAACGATTAGCAGCTTCAAGAGGCACGCAGAACTGGGGCGTGTGTATGAAAGGAGAAAGTGTTGGAGCAAATATGCAGGATTATTATGGAAAGTTAGTAGAGGTGGTTGAAGTTGAATATCCCAGTTGGCCTATGAAATGAACCGTATTGTTTCGTTGTGATTGGTTCGATCCGATAGTTCCTGTGGGCAAAAGGTTCATAACGACTACAATTTGGTTGAAGTGAACCATCGATGAAGATTGCAGAAATATGACCCATTCATCCTTGCATCCCAAGCTCAGCAAGTCTTTTACTGCGGATATCCAAGTTTGCGCAATGACAAGCAAGATTGGTGGGCCGTTTCTAAAATCGTCCCACGTTCAACAATCGTATTAGAGGAGAGTTCATCAAGTCAATCAGCCGAGTGCCCTGCATTTCAAGAGGATGAGATGGAAATACATGCAATTGAGGATGACACAAGGGCTCCTGAAACATCACTTAGAGATCCAAATGGTGATGTCCAAGAAATTGCGGATGTAAATGTTCAGTTTCCTTCCGATGATAATGAAACTGATTCACAATCCGATACGTCATCGGATGTTAAACCAATATTTCACGAAACAAATGATACCGATTAAACATAGAGGTTTTTTAAAATTTAAATTTTTTTATAAGTGTTAAATTATTGCATAGTCAATCATTAATCGTAATTTAATTGTGTGAATCTTTAGTATTTTCAGTATGACGAGCAGAGGTAGATCTACCGACGACAGACGAAGTGAACAGGGATGTAGCCCTGCTACATCAGATCACATGAGCGTCAGAGATGGAGAGTTTGGATCTCCAGCAGTGGCGCAGCCTTCGATCTCTCCAGTATTACCATCCAGCCGATCGACACATACCTCCGAGAGTTCTTCCACCATCGGCCGCACTGTACTTCAACTTGATGCTCAGGGGATGTAAGTATATACTAATTAAAAATATATGTTTATTTTTAAGTCAATTACTTATAAACATGCATTTTTTTAATAGATTCATTGAGCAGCATCATGTATCCAGCCACATCAGCGCCGTATTTCAGAGGCGTGCAGATCCCAGTAGCTACGATTGGCGCCACGTATCTCCAGCCATGAGGGAGTTTTATTTTTTTGAGTTTCAGGTAAACTTATTAAATACAATTTATAGTGATATAAAATTTCTTAAACTTAATAAATTCAAAAACTAACTTTTATTTTAATGCAGAAAAATTTTACGTGGGATCCTGCCAGCCATGATGCCATTAGGGCAGCATGGGAGGCTCTGACGCGACGCCGATACTCCGACATGCTTCATCGTTGGAGGTCATCGGGTCAGCGTCCTGCGCACGTGCCAGAGGGTATTTGGCACGAGTGGCAGCAGGCTTGGGAGTCCGATGGCTGGCGCAGGAAGTCCGCATCAGCCAGCACGAACCGCCGATCTGAGAAGGGCAGTCCTGGCACGGGTCTCTCCCGCTATACTTCGGGCTCCATTTCGATTCAGGAGCACAGACGGCGTATGGTAAGAAAATATAAATATTTTAATTACTATTTTAGTTATTTATAAATATTTGTATTAATATCTTTTTTTTTGTTATAGTCTGAGCAGGAGGGCGGAGATCCTGGTGAGTTTCGTCTATTCAGGGCGACACACACCAGGAGGGACGGTTCTTGGGTCGACATGCGATCATGGGAGGTTGCGGTAAGAAATTAGATTTATGTAGTATCTGTTTAATTTCTAAAATTTTATTTCGAGAAATTTATTAACTAATTTATTGTTGATTTCATAATTTCAAGACACGAGTCGAGGAGCTTCGCTCCCAGGCATCGCAGGTCGACTCTACTGATGGGGAGACGCCCGTCGAACTCTCAGCAGAGGAGAGTCGGCGTGTGTTTTTGGAGGCTGTTGGTGCCCAGCCACGAGACCGCAGGGTCTATGGTCTGGGCACTAGAGCTTCTACATATTTTCCCCATCAGGCCTCTAGCTCGCGAGCTTCTGGTGATATTCCTCCCGAGCGTTTACACGACCTTCGCAGATCTATTGCAGAGGAGGTTCGCCAGGAGGTCGAGCAGGATTTTGAGGATCGTATGCGAGGCCGGGATCAGGAGATTACAGACATGCGAGATGAGATGCATTATTTGCGGGATATGGTTAGCCGCTTGTCGCAGAGTCTTCAGCCTCCACAGCCTCCACGTGATCGCCCAGATTCTTGATGTATTTTTCTTTTCTTTTTTTATGTTGTAAAAACTTTAAAATTTTAATATATGAATTATTTTGAAAATTTATTATTGTTTGGATTGAGTGAAAAATGTTTCTATCAATATTTAGATTTAACGAAATTGTATTAACCGTTTTAATTTTTAATCTTTTATATTTTTTTAAAAATTAATTTGCAACGCATTAGCGATTGAAATTGCATTGCTAATATTTTCAAAATATTATTATTTAATATTACGACGCAATGACCTGGCATCGCAATAATTTAAAAATAAAATTAATAGCGACGCATTAGCGACTAAAATTGCGTTGCTATTATATCTAAAATATTTTTAATAAATATTGTGACGCAATGACCTTGCGTCGTAATATTTTAAAAAAATTTTTATTTGCGACGCATTAGCGACTCAAATTGCATCGCTATTATACCAAAAATATTATTATTAAATATTGCGACGCAACAAGATGCATCGCAATATTGCGACGCAATTTAGTGTGTCACAATATTAAATAATAATTTTTAATATTAAAAATTAATTTTAAAATATAACGACGTATTTGAATGCGTCGCAATATTGCGACTCAATGTTGTGTCGCAGAGAGTCGCAATATTGCGACACAATTACGATAAATGTGTATTGCGACGGACATCTGAGCGACGCCATCATTGCATCGCTATTGCGTCGCAATAGCATGTTTAGCGACGTAATTGCGACGCATTTGGGCGTCGTAATATTTTATTTTTCTTATAGTAATAGTAAGGATATCATCTTAAATTTTGATATGATGTATATTAATACATGTTCAGCTTTTTTTTTTTTGAAATATGAGTATAGACGTAGTGCATATTTTTTGAATGGGTATCGTAAATTTATAACTACAGTATCATAAATTAACAATTGAAATGTCGTAATTTTTTTTTGGCTTTTTGAAAAGATGTCTTAATTTTATAACTACAGTATCATAATTTTACAACTAGTGTGTCTTCTTAAATTTTGACGTTATGTGCATTAATACTTTTTTTTAAATTTATGCACCGACATGTTTTCTAAGTGGTATCATAATTTTATAACTAAATTTATAACTAAATGTCGTATTTTTTTTTGGCTTTCTTTATGAGTGTCTTAATTTTATAACTACGATGTCGTAATTTTACAACTGAGATGTCATCTTAAATTATAACATGACGTGCATTAATATGCTTTTTTTTATTTAGAATTTGTGTACAGAAACTTTATGAATGGGTGTCGTAATTTTATAACTATGGTATCGTAAATTTACAAATGGGTATCGTAATTTTTTTTTTGCTTTTTGAACGGAAGTCGTAATTTTATAACTATGATGTCATAATTTTACAACTAGGATGCTATAATTTTTTTCGTCGAAATATTGTAAAGTTGTCTTAACATTTTTGAATATGTGTCGTAATTTTACAACTATAGCATTATAATTTTACATATGGAGTATCTTAATTTTTTTTTAAAGGCAAGCTATCTCATTCTGTCCTATCAAAGATAGTATATCATTTATAAATTTGTAATCATGACCCCTGCTATTTCATCTCATCATGTTAAGCAATATAAAATAAATGTGAATCAATAAAAAAAATGATGTAATTCATGTAAAATTTGTTGAACTAGATGCAGTGTACCAAGCCTTTTCCTTTAGATTGATTTTAAAAAACGGGTCAGGTGGGGTCTGGATCGGTCCACGAGTCCATCTTAGCCATTTGTACAGCCTTACTATAAAAAGAGACTAAAATCTCCCTTTGAACAGAAATTCTTTCTGAAACTTAACCATTCAAATACAAATCTTATGATACGCTTTGCCTTGCGAGCATGATAACCTGGGACGCGGCCTATTTTCAACACGCAGACATTCAAGGCAGTATTGAGAGAAACGTATGCGTAGGCCGTCGGACATTTCTGACGCTCTTGAACAACCACTCCCAGATGACGATGGTGACGTGACATTACAAGTTAACGGCCCATTTTGGACGTACATGACAATGACGACGGAAAAGCCTTTTGTGGCCCTTCAATGTACATAACGCACATCAAATATACAGTCAATATGAGCAATTTAACTGCACGTCTACATCACTAAACGTGCCATGAATCAATGATTTATAACACGTAATACATACGCAATAGCATAAGCATATAGTTAATTCATATGTTTAATGCATGCTTTACGCATAGAAGATACATGCTTTATGCACAGAAGATATATGCACAAAAATTTTTCAACGACGATAACCTCTTGAATTTTTTATCTATTATAATTCATCGTTTGCAACAACTCTCAACAGATTGATAGAGGACATAATAAGTAAAAAAATATTTTTTTTATAAAAAATACATTTCGCCATGCATTTGATTGCGTACTTGAGTTTTAATTATCTGCATGCCATCGAAAAGAAAAATCTAGTATCTTTTCAAAAGGCAAGAGCGTGAATCGTTGATTTTTTTTTTTAATTTTTTTTCTCTTTCCCTTCCCTAGTTCCAACCAACTTCAGATTATCGTATTTCCCATAAAATGACCATACGTCACGGTTTAGATAGAACTTTCGGCCGAGCGCTTCTTCTCTTTATTTTCTAATTGAACATGCATCTAGATGCATATAGAAAATAGGCCAGGTATGCAAAAGATCAAAATCAAAATCCACCTAGAGAAAGTCTAAGGGCATACATTATAGTATAAATATGTGTTGAGGGGTAAAATTACCATTGCATTGATAACCGTGCGAAGGGGCTAAGATCAACCCTGGCCCCCACTTGCTATGCTGCGCCCACAAAGAACGAGCTAGCTAGTATGATCCGGCGGATCGAGCAACCCATAGCTCGGTTCCCCGAGTGACCCATAGCTCGGTTTCCCAAGCAACCCATAGCTCGGCTTCCCCGAGCCATCCATAGCTCGGCTTCCCTGGGCAACCCATAGGTCGGCTTCCTCGGGCAACCCATAGCTCGACTTTTCCGAGCCATCCATAGCTCGGTTTCCCCGAGCAACCCATAGCTCGGCTTCCCCGAGCCATCCATAGCTCGGTTTCCCCAAGCAATCTATAGCTCGGCTTCCCTGAGCAACCCATAGCTCGGCTCTCCCGAGCAACCCCCGAGCAATCCATAGCTCGACATGCACCTCCGCGGAACCTGGCGCGGGAGAACCCAAGTCTAGAGTAACAGAATCACAAACGATGAATCATATCGAGGAGTGGCCTAGGATCTGCAATAATGGCCTAGGACCTACGCAGTCATCGGAGCTCAAGCCATCAGAGAGCTCTCCTAGTCATTGATCCTTCAACGGACAAGATACGGATCCCACCGGCCTCACAACAGCTTGATTTGAATCATCGCCGTATCCCAACAACCTTCGAACCTTCCAGGAGGCGCTTAAGATTCAGTGATTGCCTATAAATAGGACACTCCCAGATTCTCTTAAGTACGCACGCAAGCTCCCATACACAACTCCTGGCTTAGTCTCAGCATCACTCTCTCTTTCACTGCTCCCCCTTTTCCCTTTCCGCCATTAGCGCTCTGCACGAGCTCCCGAGAGGCCACCCTTGGAGGGACTCCCCAGAGAGATCCTTCTTCTTATTTCTGTTGATCGTCGATCCCCACTGACTTGAGCGTCGGAGGGTCTTCCACGGAGGGCCACCCCCAACGCCTCTTGCGTGAGGACTTCTTTGCAGGTCCACCCAGGAGGAAGCCCAATCAGGAGACCGATCGCGCCCGAGTCGGAGGACAGATCCCGGCGGCAACAGATTGGTGCTAGAAGGAGGGGTCCTAAAGTCCCATTAAAACTTGGAGAAAGAAGATAAGGATCTCGATCTGGAAGAGAACCTCTCCAATGGCTAATCGGAGAAGAGCAACTTCTAAAGCCCAAGACCAGGTCGCCTCCCAGAGACCTGATCCGATGAGTAGCGTGGCACTGCAGCCATCGCCAGTTGAGACCCAGTCGCCGCCAGCTATCCCGGTGACTCAGGATCAGTTCGCCACGCTGGTTCAGCAGGTCCAAGCCCTGATCCATCTGGTTCAGGAGCGCCTCGCAACTGCCCCTGCTCCACACCTCCCTGAGGAGGCCGCAACCCCTTTTTCTTCGGCCTCCTCTTCTTCTGGTCCGCATGGAGCCACAAACCCCCCACACCGACCCAAGAAGGATAGACCAGTCCCACGAGGGGGCTGCAACAGGGATCTTCCCAGATCTCGGCGGGCCCGGTCCCTCTCTCTGGAGTCCTCCTACCATGATTCGATGCCATCCCCGCGCTCTCTTCGCCCGACTCCTCCTCTTATATCTGAAGAGGAGATCCGCCGATAGCTCCGGGAGATGCGTCAGGAGCTGGACGCCGCCAAGCAGGCTCATCGCCTTAGCCTAAGGCAAAGCAAGGCATCCCCTTCTCCAAGGGGATCATGAAGGAAGTGATTCCCTCCCACGTTAAGCTACCCGCCATCGAGCCCTACCATGGCTCCTCTGATCCGGATGATCACCTCAGTAGCTTCCGGTCAATAATGATGTTTCACGGAGCATCAGACGCGATCCTTTGCCGCGCTTTCCCTTCCACCCTCAGAGGATCTGCCCGAACCTGGTTCAATGCCTTGAAACCGGGTTCCGTTGATTCGTTTGACGAGCTGAGCCATCTTTTTATTGGCCAGTTCATCAGTAGCAGCCGTCATCGATGAAGATCCGACTCCCTCTCTGAAGTTAAGCAGAGAGAGGGGGAGTCCTTGAGAAATTACCTTGGCTATTTCAACAAGGCCATGCTGGAGGTGGACCACCTTAATCATGACGTGGCTATGTCCACCCTAGCGGGAGGAGTCTTGAAGGAGAGTGACTTCTACCTAGCGATGAAGGTCAGTTACCCCCCGAACCTCTCCGATATGATGGCCCTAGCAGACAAATATGCCAGGATCAAAGAATCACGGAGGGCTGCCCGTGCCGAGCTGGCGAAGAAGAAGGAACCCAAAGGTCCGGAAAGGCACCGACCTATCCGTCAGCCAAGCCCGTCTCGTCGCCAAATAGCTCCCCCACCGCCGCCAAGAAATCTGTTGGCCCAGATGACAACCCAAGAGGGGGGTGAATTGGGTTCTTTAAAAATTAGCCTTTTAAAATAGTTTGCTTAAGAAGAATGAAAGGAAATGCAATGTAAATATAAAGTGCAATGAATAAAACAGAGATAGAGATAGAGTCAATGGAAGCACGGCAAACACAAAGATTTTATAGTGGTTCGGTGTATCCAACACCTACGTCCACTCCCAAGATTCACTTGGGTCCACACTATAATCTTCCTTGATTACAGCCGAGTTGTTTTACAAGCTCACAACTCAAACTTGTTGTTTTCCCGGGATCACAACGAACCCAGCTGGTTTTCCGGGCTCACCAGCACAAAAACCCTAACACAAGCTATACCAAGCTTGTACCGAGGTAAGACTACCTCCACTAGTTCAATCCCCCAGATTGAACTAGATACAAATAATAGAAATAGTGTTTTTCAAGTACACAGCTCCTCAATGAGCAGATAATCAAATAAAAGAACAAAGTTTAGAAAAGCCTGATTTGTAGTTGGTTGGCTTTTGAGCTTTTCTTCTTTTCTTCTTCTCCTTGCTGGATTGAATCAAGCCTCAGCTCCGATTCTTCACAGTTGAAGCAGTTGAGAAGGTTTTGAGCTTTTTCTCCCTTTCTTTGAAAGTTGAAAATCTTTTGATTTGCTCTTGAATAGCTCTTGGATTTTCTTCTGAAGCTTCCTTGGATTGTTGAACTTGAGCACAGATGAAGCTTCCTTTGATTTCACACCTTTTCTTTCACTCTATTTTGAATCACGGATTTTTTCAAATGACGCTCTATTTTTCCTTTTTTTCTGAAAGATTTTTCTCTCTTGATTTGAATGTCTATCTCTTTTCTTTGATTTGAAAACGGCTTCTCTATTTATAGATTCTGCAAAAATATAGCCGTTAGAAACAAAGAAAAATAGCCGTTAATTAAAAATCTTACCGTTGACGCTGAGTTGGCATTCGAAAAATCTCGCCCAGATTTGTTGGAGTCGACTCCTGCTTTTCGCGAGTCGGCTCGAGACGCGATACCAAAAATAGAAATGTTCAGAAAGTTAAAGGGTCGACTCATCAAAAATAAGGTGTCGACTCCTGACAGTCGGGGGTCGACTCATGAAAAGTTGGGGGTCGACTCGCGAAGTGCTCAGAAAAACACTCCTCTGGTGTCTGAGCGGAGTCGACTCACACAGTCATGGAGTCGGCTCGACAGAATCGGGGGTCGACTCTTGAAATCACAGGGGTCGACTCGTGAAATCAGAAATCTCTGTATTCTGAGTGGAGTCGACTCTGAAACTCTAGAGTCGGCTCCGGAACGTATCAAAAATCAGAGAATTTTCTGATTGACTTGAAATTCGTTCCAGATTCATTTTAAATCAATTTTTTGACTTGAATAAAATTGTCATTAGGAATCAATTCAAGAAATGTTCCAAAAACTCATTGATTGAAATATGAAGTATAAAAATTTCTTTTTGAAAGCTTAAACATGGAGCTTGAAGTTACTTTCAAATTGATTAAAGTCATACTTAACATACTCATTGATTGTTCTAAATAAATTCATTTCTTATGTAAATAAACTCATTGCATCTTTTAATATACTCATGGCTTTTGGTAATCATCAAAATCAATAAGATTGGGGCAACAATTCTCAACAATCTCCCCAACAATCTCCCCCTTTTTGATGATGACAAAAACATTGAGAATATGCAAGATTGATTAAAGAATTTATTTTATTTTCATAGTTAGGCTTAGGCTCCCCCTGAATGAGGTAGCTCCCCCTATGAAACTCAATTAAATATCCCATTCATTCAATTATTTATCATTCATTCAATCATTTTAATATCATTTGATTAATTAATTTCTCCCCCATGCATATACAGTTATAAAACTATAAAACTCTCCCCCTTTTTTGTTATCAACAAAAAGGTAGAGATGCATCAAACATAATCATTCATTCATTCATTCAAGATATGATTTAACAAATCTGAGATTCATTGATAATTTGAGAAGTACATTCAAACTGAGATTACATTGAGCATTCAAAAATAACTAGACTTTTCTTTACATCAAAGTATCAAAATGTAAAACATAAAGTGAACTTCATTACATTGTAAAGACTAAGCATCTAATACATCAAAAGTGAGTCCTTACAATCCTAGTTAAGTGATCTATAATATTTTTCATTCCATCTGTTTGAATCTTGACATAATCCTTCAGTCTCTCATCAACAAAAGTGCAAGCAGTCAATATTTTATCTTGGAGTTCAGCATTGCATTTTGCATATGTTTCACCATCTCCACAGACGTCTTTAAGTTCTTCAAATATATTCTTTAGGTCTCCACTTAAAGACTCAGATGAAGTGCTAAGAGTTGATTCTATCTTGGTGATCCGATCATCTAAAGAGTAAAGAGTTTCTTTGAGATTCATAAACTTGTTTTCAAACTCTGATTTCAATTTATCTGCTGATCATCAAGAAGACCTTTAAGCTGCCTTAACTGAAGTTCAGAGAAACCAACAGATGAAGATGAAGTCTGATCAACCAACGGAGCAGGGGAAGGGACAGGAGCAGGAACAGGAGAGCTCGGAGGTACAGGCGAAGAATGTCTGACTGACGGTCCCGGTGCCTCATATCCACGGCTCTATCTTCCATCAAACCTTTCCTTTCCCATCTGCCATTCTTCTTCACAAAACCCATTCTATGTATAGTGGCCAAACTATAGAAATCGGTATGTCTTAAGTTCCTCATTGGCTCACTATCTGATATGACTATCCCTTGGCTTTGAAATATTTTAGTAAGAATCATGCCGTAGGGTAAACTGGATTTTCTCTTGCCTCCACAATCGGCAATGTACCATAAGATCATGCTTGGAAGATTAATGGGTTTACCAGTCACAATTGCATCCATTACAAATATATCTCTTTCAGAACATAGTCAAACCTCCCAATTTTGGGGAATAGGATTCTACTACAAATATTGTGGAGAAGTCTCAATTCTAAGGACAATTGATTAGCAAAGACCTCTTCAAAACCAACAATCTCCCTGTTAAGCAGTCTAGACAGAGCTGGGCTTCTATCTTCAGAAGAAAAAGTAGATGTACCTGACACTGGAAGATCCAACAATCTTGAAAGCAAATCCACTGTCACTGAAATTCTATTTCCTCTAACGAAGCTTACAAGTCCATTGTCTCCTCTAGATAGATTCTTGTAAAATTCCTTGACTAGAGCTGGGTAGGTAGGACAATCTAAAGAACAAATCTTTTCCCAACCCATCTCAATCAACTGCCTCCCCACTAGAAATCCTTCGGCCTCAAACAATTCAAAATCGACTTTCCTCCCGGTAGTTATCACTCTATCGGCAAGTCTATCTACCTGTGATGGAGCCGTAGAGGGAGAAGCACTAGGAGTCGAAGAAGATGAGGTTGAATCCAAGCTCGGTGAAGGCTCACGAGCGGGACGCCTCACGGTCTTCCTCACCGCCCTCTTCCTCTTTACTCCGGCCGCACCAAGGTTAGATCCACGAGTTTTAGGGGCCATTGATCTATTGGAAGGGTTAATCAGGGATTTCTGAGGATTTGGAAGGTCAGGAAATATTTTGGAGAGAGTATTTGGATTCGAGATGATAGAAATGAGCGGCGAGTCGACTCTGCCCTAGATAAATCGACCTGGGACCACTTCGAGTCGGCTCCCGCAAAGCGAGGGGTCGACTCCGGACAGTCACAGAAAACTATCCCGAAGTGGAGTCGACTCGCGCAGAGAAGGGGTCGACTCTAGAGTTTCAGTAGAAACATGGAGTCGACTCCGATACTCACCGAGTCGGCTCCGAGACCATTTCAGAGCAAAAAACATAAAGTTTCAGATAATCTGAAATGTGTCCGGATAATGATCATAAAAATTGATAAAATAATCATTGGATTTTAATAGATCAATTAGATGTGAATTCTAGATAAGATTTCCTTAAAGATCAAGGATTTGAAAGAATTTTAGATAAAATTTCCTTAGGGGTTTCAAATTCATTCTAATGGATCACAAATCCCTAACTCTCCTCTAAGATAACAGAATCTTTCTTCACTCAAGGGTTTTGTAAATATATCTGCTAATTGATCTTCAGTATTAACATAATCAAGACATATTTCATTATTGGCAACATGTTCTCTTATAAAATGATATCTAATTTCAATATGTTTTGTTCTAGAATGTTGAATTGGATTTTTAGTTAGATTGATTGCACTTGTGTTATCACATTTATAGGTGTTTTATCAAGTGTGATACCATAGTCTTCAAGTTGTCGCTTAATCCATAGGATTTGAGCACAGCAACTTCCAGCTGCAACATATTCAGCTTCAGTAGTTGATAATGCAACTGAATTTTGCTTTTTGCTAAACCATGAGATTAAGTTACTTCCTAAGAATTGGCATGCACCACTTGTGCTTTTTCTATCTAACTTACATCCAGCATAATCAGAATCAGTATATGCAATTAAGTTCAATGTTGAGTCTCTAGAATACCATAAACCTACATTTTTTGTTCCACTTAAGTATCTTAGTATTCTTTTAACAGCAATTAAATGTGATTCTTTAGGTTCAGACTGAAATCTAGCACATAAGCAAACAGCAAACATTATGTCTGGTCTACTTGCAGTTAAGTAAAGTAGGGATCCGATTATACCTCGATAATATTTTTGATCAACCTTCTTACCTTCTTCATCTTTGTCCAGCTTGCATGAAGGACTCATTGGTGTTCCGAGGGGTTTGATTGATTCCATACCAAACTTCTTTAGAATTTCTCTTGTGTACTTTGTTTGGTTGATAAAGATTCCCTCTTTGCTTTGTTTGATTTGGAGTCCAAGGAAGAAATTGAGTTCTCCCATCATGCTCATTTCAAATTCACCCTGCATTAACTTAGCAAACTCTTGACATAGAAGATTGTTAGTAGCACCAAAAATGATATCATCAACATATATTTGAACTACTAATAAATCTTTACCTTTTCTTTTCAAAAATAATGTTTTATCAACATTTCCTCTTATAAAATCATTTTCAATTAAGAATTTACTTAATCTATCATACCAAGCTCTAGGTGCTTGTTTCAAACCATATAAAGCTTTGTGCAATTTAAAAACGTGATTTGAAAATTCATGATCTTCAAAACCTGGTGGTTGTTCTACATATACTTCTTCATTTATAAATCCATTTAGAAAAGCACTTTTTACATCCATTTGAAATAAGTTAAAATTCATGTGACATGCAAATGCAAGTAATAGTCTAATGGCTTCTAATCTAGCTACAGGTGCAAAGGTTTCATCAAAATCAATACCTTCTTCTTGATTATATCCTTTTGCAACTAATCTAGCTTTGTTTCTAATTACTATGCCATTTTCATCTAGTTTATTTCTAAATATCCATTTTGATCCTATAACAGAATGATTTTTAGGTCTTTCCACTAAAGTCCATACATTATTTCTAGTGAATTGATTTAATTCTTCTTGCATTGCTAACATCCAATTATTATCTTTTTCAGCTTCTTCAATAGTTTTAGGTTCAATTTGTGATACAAATGCAAGATGATTACTAATATTTCTCATAGATGATCTAGTTCTTATTCCTTGAGATGGATCACCTATAATCAATTCCTTAGGGTGACTATAAGCATATCTCCAATCCCTAGGTAGATCTATATCATTATGATTAGTGTTAGTATCATCATCCTTAGGTGAATCATTATCTTTAGCGTCTTGCTCATGATCTGAAGATACATCAATATTTAATTTTTCAAGATCTTTCTCAATTATGTTTGTATCTTCTTCATCATCAAACTTTTCGGAACGAGTTGCTAAAGATTCATCAAAAACTACATGAATGGATTCTTCAACAACTAAAGTTTTCTTGTTAAATACTCTATATGCTTTACTAGTTATTGAATATCCTAAGAATATTCCTTCATCAGATTTAGCATCAAATTTGCCTAAATTATTTTTACCATTATTGTGAACAAACATTTACAACCAAATGCATGAAAATATTTAATGTTGGGTTTTCTATCATGCCATAATTCATAAGGTGTTTTCTTTAAAATAGGTCTTATTAAAGCTCTATTTAGGATGTAACATGCTGTGTTAATAGCTTCCGCCCAAAAGTATTTCGGGAGTTTACTTTCACATAGCATGGTACGGGCCATGTCTTCTAAAGTCCTATTTTTCCTTTCAACTACTCCATTTTGTTGAGGGGTTCTTGGTGCAGAAAAATTATGATTAATACCATTTTCATTGCAAAAACTTTCAAATAATGATTTTCAAATTCAGTTCCATGATCACTTCTTAGAGACACTATGGTAGTGTTTTTCTCATTTGTGACTTTCTTGAAGAATTTCAGGAATATCGAGAAAGTCTCATCTTTGTGAGCTAAAAACATTACCCAAGTGAATCTAGAGTAATCATCTACTATCACAAGACCATATTTCTTTCCTCCTAGACTTGTGGTTCTAGTTGGTCCAAAAAGGTCCATGTGAAGTAGCTCTAATGGCCTAGAAGTTGAAACAACATTTTTAGATTTAAAAGAACTTCTCGTTTGTTTTCCAAACTGACATGCATCACATATTTTGTTATTTTCAAAATCTATTTTAGGTAGACCTTTTACTAAATCCATTCTAATTAGTTTTGAAATTAGGTGTGTGCTTGCATGACCTAATCTTCGATGCCAACCAATCTCATTCATATTAGCATTATTAGCAACTAAGCAATGATTATTAGTAGACAAATTGTCTAAGTCAATCAAGTATACATTGCCATTTCTATTTCCAATAAAAACAATGCTATTATCAATGGATTAGCTACTGTGCATATAGAAGATTCAAATGATACTTTAAAACCTTTGTCACATAATTGGCTTATACTAATTAAGTTATGCTTTAAACCATCAACATAAAGTACATTTTCAATATATGTGGAGGGAGTTATTTGAATGTTACCAAACCCCAAGATTTGGCCTTTGCCATTGTCGCCAAATGTAACAACTCCTCCTTTCTTTTCTTCAAGGGTGATGAATTCTTCTTTGTCACCCGTCATATGTCTTGAGCAGCCACTATCAAGATACCACTTTTTCTTTGATCTCTTGGCCACAAGACATTCCTGCAATGAAATCAAACTTTATGTTTAGGTACCCAAGCTTTCTTGGGTCCTTCATGGTTAGTAGCAACAAATATTGTTCCTTTCGGAACCCATATTTTCTTCCTTTAATATTTAAGTTTTTATTAGGTTTTAGAATTTTACATTCATAAGATTTATGTCCTTTTTGATTACATTTAAAGCATGTAAAATTACTTTGGCCAGCACGCACAAAAATATTTTTCAGTGATTTTTGTTTTCTTAAAGTGTTATACCCTAATCCGGCTTTGTCAAAAACTGCTTTTTGACTATTTAATAACATGTCCAATTTAGTTGAGCTTAAGGTAAACTTATCAACTATGTTCTTATATTTTTCAACCTCTTTCCTTAGTTTATCATTTTCATTGGAAATTAATTCTTTTTCTTTTATCAAAATTTTATTTTCAGATTTAAGTTTCTTAACTTCATTATTAAGATCTTCCTTTTCTTTAATGAAAGTTGAATTTTTATTTTTCAAAAACTTGTATTTCTTTTTCAAAACCTTGAAATCGCCGACAAGTTCATTAAAAGCATCAAATAATTCATCAAATGCAAATTCATCGCAAGGGTTATCGGAACTTACCTCATCATTGTCGTCCGCCATAAAACATACATTTGCGACTTCCTTTTGTTCTTCTTCTTCGGAAGAAGATTCCTCGCTATCACTCCAAGTCGCCACATAAGCCTTCTTTTTCTTTTTGTAGGCTTTCTTCAATTTAGGACATTCATTCCTAAAGTGCCCCGGTTTATTACACTCATAGCAAGTCAAGGGGTCTTTCTCTTTTTCTTTGTCCTTGTCCTTGTTCTTATCCTTTTCTCCTTCCCACTTTGCTCCAAATTTCTTCTTGTGGAAGGGTTTCTTTCTCCTCATGAATCTTTTAAACTTTTTAGCTAAGAGAGCAGTCTCTTCATCATCATCATCATCATCATCGCTGCTCTCTTCTTCTTTTGCAGCTTTGAGGGCAATCACTTTCTTCTTCTTTGTGTCCTCCTCTACATGCTGCTTCATTGTCAGCTCATGGGTCATAAGTGATCCTAGAAGCTCCTCTAAGGGTAGAGTGTTGAGGTCCTTTGCTTCTTGGATTGCTGTCATTTTTGCTTCCCATGATCTTGGTAGTGACCTAAGAATTTTCGAACAAGTTCTGAGTTAGTATATGTCTTACCAAGACTTTTTAAACCATTTACAATATCTGTAAATCTAGTATACATGCATGCAATGGTTTCAGATTGTTCCATGCTAAACAACTCATATTTATGAACAAGAATATTAATTTTAGATTCTTTTACTTGGTTGGTACCCTCATGGGTAACCTCTAATCTATCCCAAATCTCCTTTGCGGAATTACATGTGGAGATTCTATTAAATTCATTTGCATCTAAGAGCAATATAAGACATTCATGGCTTTAGCGTTAAGCTGTGCCATCTTCCTATCATTATCATTCCAGTCCCTTTCGGGCTTAGGAACAATAGTGCCATCAATAACATGTGTGGGTGTACTAGGTCCATTAATTATAACACCCCATATTCATAATCAGAAGCTTGAATGAATATCCTCATTCTTGCTTTCCAATAAGAATAATTTGAACCATTAAACAGTGGAGGTCTATTCGTAGAATGACCTTCAGCAAATGATCCAACTTGAGTTGCCATTTGGATCTTTAGCTCTTGATCGTGTGATCAAAATCTAATGAGCACTAGCTCTGATACCAATTGTTGGCCCAGATGACAACCCAAGAGGGGGGGGTGAATTGGGTTCTTTAAAAAATTAGCCTTTTAAAATAGTTTGCTTAAGAAGAATGAAGGCAAATGCAATGTAAATACAAAGTGCAATGAATAAAACAGAGATAGAGATAGAGTCAATGGAAGCACGGCAAACACAAAGATTTTATAGTGGTTCGGTGTATCCAACACCTACGTCCACTCCCAAGATTCACTTGGGTCCACACTATAATCTTCCTTGATTACAGCCGAGTTGTTTTACAAGCTCACAACTCAAACTTGTTGTTTTCCCGGGATCACAACGAACCCAGCTGGTTTTCCGGGCTCACCAGCACAAAAACCCTAACACAAGCTATACCAAGCTTGTACCGAGGTAAGACTACCTCCACTAGTTCAATCCCCAGATTGAACTAGATACAAATAATAGAAATAGTGTTTTTCAAGTACACAGCTCCTTAATGAGCAGATAATCAAATAAAAGAACAAAATTTAGAAAAGCCTGATTTGTAGTTGGTTGGCTTTTGAGCTTTTCTTCTTTTCTTCTTCTCCTTGCTGGATTGAATCAAGCCTCAGCTCCGATTCTTCACAGTTGAAGCAGTTAAGAAGGTTTTGAGCTTTTTCTCCCTTTCTTTGAAAGTTGAAAATCTTTTGATTTGCTCTTGAATAGCTCTTGGATTTTCTTCTGAAGCTTCCTTGGATTGTTGAACTTGAACACAGACGAAGCTTCCTTTGATTTCACCTTTTCTTTCACTCTATTTTGAATCACGGATTTTTTCAAATGACGCTCTGTTTTTCCTCTTTTTCTGAAAGATTTTTCTCTCTTGATTTGAATGTCTATCTCTTTTCTTTGATTTGAAAACGGCTTCTCTATTTATAGATTCTGCAAAAATATAGCCGTTAGAAACAAAGAAAAATAGCCGTTAATTAAAAATCTTACCATTGACGCTGAGTTGGCATTCGAAAAAATCTCGCCCAGATTTGTTGGAGTCGACTCCTGCTTTCCGTGAGTTGGCTCGAGGACGCGATACCAAAAATAGAAATGTTCAAAAAGTTAAAGGATCGACTCATCAAAAATAAGGTGTCGACTCCTGACAGTCAGGGGTCGACTCATGAAAAGTTGGGGGTCGACTCGCGAAGTGCTCAGAAAAATACTCCTCTGGTGTCTGAGCGGAGTCGACTCACACACTCATGGAGTCGGCTCGACAGAATCGGGGGTCGACTCTTGAAATCACAGGGGTCGACTCGTGAAACTCAGAAATCTCTGTATTCTGAGTGGAGTCGACTCTGAAACTCTAGAGTCGGCTTCGGAACGTATCAAAAATCAGAGAATTTTCTGATTGACTTGAAATTCATTCCAGATTCATTTTAAATTAATTTTTTGACTTGAATAAAATTATCATTAGGAATCAATTCAAGAAATGTTCCAAAAACTCATTGATTGAAATATGAAGTATAAAAATTTCTTTTTGAAAGCTTAAACATGGAGCTTGAAGTTACTTTCAAATTGATTAAAGTCATACTTAACATACTCATTGATTGTTCTAAATAAATTCATTTCTTATGTAAATAAACTCATTGCATCTTTTAATATACTCATGGCTTTTGGTAATCATCAAAATCAATAAGATTGGGGCAACAATTACTCAACAATCTCCCCAACAAAATCGCTCCCGGAGCCCGCCCAGGAGATTCGATCGGTACACCCCACTCACTGTTCCTAGGACGCAAATCCTCATGGAGATAAAGCGCCAGCTCCCCTGACTAGCTCCTCTCCGAGGGAACCCAACTCGGAGGGACCCCACCAAGTACTACCGCTATCATCGGGAGCATGGCCACGATACCGAGGAATGTTGGCAGTTGAAGAACAAAATTGAGAGGCTAATCCAACGGGGCCAACTGAACTAGTTCAGGGGGTGACCGCCAGCCCGAGCTTCAGCAGCCTCCTCCTCCTCCAAACCCACCCGTAATCGGCCACATCAACGTGATTGAAGAGGCCGGTAGTTCGAGCTACAAAAATGATGGTGAAGGCTCGGCGCCAAAGAAAGCGCAAACGGGTGAGCTCTCTTTCTCCGACGATGATCTCCAAGGGATACAATTCCCACATGACGACGCATTAGTTGTATCTCTCAATTTAAATAACTACGATGTAAGTCGAATCCTTGTTGATAGTGGAAGCCCCGTAAATGTTCTGTACCTTGATGTGTTCGCCAAGATGAAATTGCTCATGAAAAACCTCCGAGCCGTGGACTCCACCCTAATGGGGTTCACCGACGATATTATCATCCCAGAAGGGGTCGTAACATTAATGGTTCGGGCAGGAACCTGGCCACTTGTGGCCACTGTTCACACGGACTTCCTAGTGACCAAGCTTAGGTCGCCCTACAATGCGATATTTGGGAGACCCGACCTGATGTCCCTCAAAGCCGTCGTCTCCATCCCACACCTATCTATGAAATTCCCCATCGGACGGGGAGTTGGTGTTGTCCAAGGAAGCCAAACTATGGCTCGATAGTGTTTTGTCACCAGCCTTCAGTCCAGGATGCCTGAAGTTGATGGGCTGGACGCTCGGGAGGACTTCGCCAAGCAACGGCAAGAACCAGCCGAGGAACTGGAAGAAGTACCACTGGACGAAGCTGTCCTGACCGAACCATAAAGATCGGGTCGCTACTGAAAGGTGAATCCCGGCAGGAGCTGATCGACTTTCTTCGAAGCAACGCCAATGTCTTCACCTAGTCCGCCTCCAACATGCCAGGAATCAGCCCCGAAGTTCTCGTCCATCGCCTTAACGTGGACAAGATGTATCGACCCGTCATACATAAGAAAAGGAGTTTTGCCCCAGAGCGGCAGAAAGCTATTGAAGAGGAGGTTGATAAGCTTATCAAGGCAAAATTCATTCGGGAGGTGAATTACCTAAGTTGGCTGTCAAATGTTATCATGGTAAAGAAGTCGAATGGCAAGTGGCAGATCTGCATCGACTTCACCGACCTCAACAAAGCGTGCCCGAAGGACAGCTTCCCTCTCCCCTGAATTGATCAACTTGTAGATGCCACCTCGGGTCACCAAATGCTGACATTCATGGATGCCTACTCGGGCTACAACCAGATCCGTATGACCCCCGAAGATGAAGAGAAGACCGCCTTCATAACCGACTGAGGTACTTACTGTTACCGTGTTATGCCCTTCGGTCTTAAAAATGCAGGTGCCACCTACCAAAGGCTGGTCAACAAAGTTTTCAAAGAGCAAATCGGCCGGAACATGGAGGTATATGTCGACGACATGCTGGTCAAAAGTAAAGAAGCATCACAGCACGTCGAGGATCTCTCGGAGAGCTTCGCAACACTCCGCAAATATTGGATGAAGCTCGATCCAACTAAGTGCGCCTTTGGCATTAACTCTGGGAAGTTCCTCGGCTTCATGGTTTCCCAACGGGGTATCGAAGCTAACCCCCAGAAGATCCAGGCTCTTCAGCAGATGGCGCCCCTAGCATCTATTAAAGAAGTCCAGCGCCTAACTGGGAGAATAGCGGCCCTTAACCGCTTCGTGGCTCGGTCTGCCGAAACATGCCTCCCTTTCTTCAAAACTCTCCGGTCGGCTAAGAATTTCCAATGGTCTTCCGAGTGTCAAAAATCATTCGAAGATCTTAAGAAGTAGCTCGGCTCTCCCCCCCTCCTCAGCAGTCCAAATCCTGGGGAGACATTGTTCCTGTATCTGGCTATCTCGGAAGGTCACGTTGGCTCGGTGTTGGTCAGAGAAGAAAATAAGACTTAGAAGCCAATTTATTATGTCAGCAAACTGCTTCGAGATGCGGAAACGAGGTATACTCGGATTGAGAAGATGGTATTGGCCTTGATCACCTCAGTCCAAAAGTTGCAGCCATACTTCCAAGCATATTCTGTGACGGTCCTGACTGACCAACACATCAAGGTGGTGGTCCACCACCCGGAGACATCGGAGAGGATGAGTAAATGGGCCGTCGAGCTGAGCGAGCACGACATTCGATTCCAGCCTCGCCCGGCCATCAAAGCTCAGGTGCTAGCTGACTTCCTCCTCGAATGTACCATCCCGGAGGATGGCTCCACTCCCAACTTCCCCGAGCACTCAAAATCTGACGTCCGGTGGCTCCTCCATGTTGACGGGTCGTCCAACGCCCATCGCTTCGGTGCGGGCTTAGTCCTCACCAGCCCAGAGGGGGCGACTTTCGAATATGGCATTCGTTTCTCCTTCCCGGCCTCCAATAACGAAGCCGAATATAAAGCTCTGCTAGCTGGGCTCCGAATCGCCCGCGGCCTTAAGGTGGAGAAACTGAATGCCTTCATCGACTCTCAGCTGGTAGCAGGTCACATGCGGGGAGAGTTTGAGACTCGGGAATCGAACATGGTCTGATATCTCCAAGAGGTTCGAAGCCTACTCTCCCATTTCCCTGACTTTGAGATCATTCATATTCCTAGATCCGAAAATGCCCGTGCCGACCTATTATCCCGGCTGGCGACTACGGAATCAATGGATGCCGAACGAAAATTTCATCTGGAGATTTTGGAGAGACCTAGTATCGCGGAGGCTGACCGAGTGATGCAAGTTAAGGCCGAACCATCATGGTTCGACCCCATCCTGAAGTATCTTAAAGAAGGGTCGCTCCCGGCCGATCGAAGAGAAGCTAGAAGGCTAAAGCTGCAAGCCACCCACTATGTGTTGATTGATGACCAGCTCTACAAGCGGTCCTTCTCTATTTCATTACTTAGATGCCTTCGCCCATCTGAAGCTGATTATGCCCTTCGGGAGGTACACGAAGGAATTTGCGGCAACCATCTAGGAAGCTGGTCTTTATGCCACAAGGTGCTGCGTCAAGGTTACTATTGGCCAACCATGCAAAAGGATGCTGACGACCTCGTCCGAGGTTGTGACCCATGCCAAAGACACTCCAGTATTCAGAGGCTCCCCTCCGCCAGCCTGGTCCCCATTTCCTCTTCTTGGCCCTTTGCCAAGTGGGGAATGGACATCCTCAACCCGTTTCCACTCGCCATGGGGCAGCGAAAGTTCTTATTCGTCGCCATCGATTACTTCACTAAATGGGTCGAGGCGGAAGCAGTTGCTCAAATAACTAAGGCTCGAGCCAAGGACTTCATGTGGAGATCCATCATCTGCCGCTTCGGCCTCCCACACACCATCATTACTGACAACGGTAAACAGTTCGACAATCCGAAGTTCCGTCAATTCTACGAGGAGCATGGGATCCATCACCGCCTTACCTTGGTCGGGCATCCATAGGCTAACGGAGCAGCCGAAGTAACCAACCGAACCTTGCTTCAAGGGATCAAAGCTCGGCTCTCCAGAGCCCGAGGCAGATGGGCAGACAAGTTGCACCATGTCCTATGGGCCTACCGCACCATCCCGAGAGTGCCCACAGGTGAGACCCCATTTCAAATGGCCTTCGGCACAGAGGCCGTCATCCCTATAGAGATAGGACTCCCTTCCCTGCGGGTGGAAAGCTACTCGGAGGAAGCCAGTGACAAGCAGCTCCGCGCCAACCTCGACTTGGTAGAGGAGATTAGAGAAAAAGCTTGGATCAGAATAGCTGCCTACCAGCAAAGAGTAGCCCGTTACCACGCCTCCAGGGTCAAAGGGAAAGCTTTCTTACCTAGCGACCTCGTTCTCCATAAAACATCTATCTCCAAACCGCTGGAGCAAGGAAAGCTAGCTCCAAACTGGAAAGGCCCCTACCAAGTAGCAGAGGTAGTCGGACCCGGTACCTACAAGCTGCAAGATCTAAGCGGAAGATCTATCCCTTGGACATGGAATTCGGACAACCTCCGCAAGTATCATCAGTAGGGTACACCCTCTACAGGCTCGCCTTCTTAAATTTTTGTTGGCATATTGTTTCACAATTCATGGCATAAATCATCACAAATTATATCACCAAAAATCGTGAAGAAAACAGATGCTGGTTATCAATCCTCGGCACGACTGAGTTATCTGTTTAAGCAGGAAATCTTTGAACCTCGGCTGGGCCGAGCAAATAATCTCCGAACCTCGGCTGGGCCGAGCAACAAATCTTCGAACCTCGGCTGGGCCGAGCAACAAATCTCTGAACCTCGGCTGGGCTGAGCAAAAAATCTTCGAACCTCGGCTGGGCCAAGCAAAAAATCTCCGAACCTCGGCTGGGCCGAGCAACAAATCTCCGAACCTCGGCTAGGCCGAGCAACAAATCTTCGAACCTCAGCTAGGCTGAGGGATGAATTTTAAAGCCCCGGCTAAAACCAGAGTGCATAAGCCCTGGCAAAAACCGAAGCGCGCAAACCCCGACTGAAACTGAAGGATTTTCGAACAATCCCCAGAGCTTCGACCGATTTGAAGAATATACGTCGTGCGATATCGTCAGCGAATACATATTCCACGCCTTTAATAATCTCTAAAGGCCTCGACAGGCCCTACACGATCGCCTAAGAACCCCGGACAAAGTCGGGGAACGTCTCCTATTACTAACTCCTCGGGCTAACCAAGCAGTATCCCTGCGCCTTAGCCGCACCTAATGTTCAAATCTTCGGCCAAACGAGCAGAGTCTCCATGCTTTAACCATGACCTAAATCCTCGATCAAATCGAGTGACTTCCAAGATAACGGGAACACCTCCCGGTGCTTCAGCGGAGGTGAAAGACCTCTCTCTACCCAACGATAAAGATATACGGGCCATCTCTTTCCGAAGAAGCACCTGTCTTGTTCCACGAACGAGACCATGTTTTACCCCATGAGCCCATAGGACAGCCTAGGTCTCTCTTTGGCTTGAACAGGGACAAATGGTTTCCCCTTTTTTTATGGACCAAACGACAATCTCAGTAGGGAACAAAAGATTGCCAAAAAAGAACTTCCCTCTTTATTCATTATAGAGAAAAATACAAGAAGAAAAAGAAAAAGTAAAAAATAGCCTTCACAGAGGCCTACTGTCTCCCCCAGGAGCTACCGGGTCCTCCCTACGCCGAGTCAGCTTGGCGACTTGCTGACGGAGGGATGCTATCACCCCCTCCTACTAGTCAATGACCCGGCGAAGATCCTCGTTCTCCCTCGTAGAAACGGCGAGAAGCTCCTCGACCATCTTCTCGAGCTGCTCATGGCCTGCTAGAGCTGATGCCAAGGCCATGCCATCAACAGTTACGGAGGAGCGGCTCCCCCGGAAGCCCCTGCGGTTATTGCTAACAATGCTCGACTCTTTGGTCGATTGCCCTTCACCCTGAGAAGCCATACCCGCTCTCAGGAGCTGTCGAAAGGCTAGCTAAGAGGATGACAAACACTGGCATCCCTCTCGTCCATATTTATACCACCCTGGCAAGTATTTCGAGCAGTCGAGTCATTAATCCCGACCCAGGGAATTTGCCACGCATCGTCGCTTCAGTCGGCGCCTACGGGAAGCGAAGAGTCGGGCTCCCTCCCGAGGAAAATCGGTAAGCATCGACGAACTGCTCGAGAACCCCCCTCCTTCTCTAGGGATTGGGTTCCTTCCGATCTGCCGGGCCCTCACGAAGTAAATATTCTCGAAACTCCTCCGGATTACCTCGAATCGGTCACCCTTGGAAAGGCGTGAAGAAACGAAAAGGTGCGTCAGCAGCTGATGCTGGCTCACTTTCCTCGGAAATCACCAAATCATAAATATCGGGCACCCCCATACGCCGCCCATTTCTCTTTGGCTGTCCGCACTGAATCTCGTAGGGACCAAACATCAGAAGTCTCAGCCATGACCGAGCAAAAATCTCCGAACCTCGGCTGGGATGAGCAACAAATCTCCGAACCTCGGCTGGGTCGAGCAAAAATCTTCGAACCTCGGCTGGGTCGAGCAACAAATCTCCGAACCTCGGCTGGGTCGAGAAAAAATCTTCGAACCTCGGCTGAGCCGAACAATATATCTCCGAACCCCGGCTGCACCGAGTGATGATCTCTGAAGCCTCGGCCAAAACCGGAGTGCATAAACCTTGGCCAAAGTCAAGGAATATGTTCTACTCTTAAGAATCCCGGCCAAAGCCGAGGAGCTTTTCCCACTATCAAAGCCCCAGCTTAAAGCCGAAACACATGTCTTGTCATCATAGATCCCGACCAAACCAAGCAATCTTCGAAGTTCCATCTGGCTTCAGGCAGCTTATAAGCCCCGACCGGGTCGGGTAGCGCAAAATCCTCAGCCAAGACCGAGCGATATCTCCGCGCCTTAGCCCACGCCAAGTAAGATACTATCTGAAAACTCAGACGAGCCGAGTAACTTCTTAAAACATCCAAAGACGATGTTAGCACCTCGAGGTACTTCGGTAGAGGTGAAGGACTTCCCTCTATGCAAAAGAGACATACGGGCCCTCTTTTCGAAGAAACGCCTATTTTGTTCTACAAACAAAACCATGTTTACTGCGTGAATCCGTAGGACCGCCCAGGTCTCCCTTCAGCTCGAACGGGAACAAATGGTCTCCCCTACTGGGGACCGAGCTGCGATTTTGGTAAAAAACAAAGCGGCAAGAATGCTACCAAAGCATGCTATGACACGGGAGCAACAACTCTCGGCACAAAAAGAAAACAGGAGCCCGGAGAAAGGGCAAAACCTTCTTTATTTCATTACTAGCGAAACGAATTACAACCACCTAAGAGGTATTACAAGTGCATCGAAGCATAGGAAATGAAGACGAGTACATAGCTCGGCCGAACTGCTCCAAGATGGCTTCGGTTAACAATGATACTTCGGCATCTGATCCAACAAATCAGACAAACCACGAACCAGTCAACTCGCCCTGATAACGAGCAAATGACTCGGCCCGACTATTGCGACCAGCTTTAGTTAATAATGATATCTCGGCATCCGGCTCGAGATATCAGAGAAATCAGAAAGGGTGGATGAGCTTTGTCCCAAGCCACCCATCCGCAGAGCCCTTCGACGAGTGGGAAGAAAGCTTGCGAACCCTGATGACCGGATACTCTCCCAAATCGAGTGTGTGCTGCTAGCCACTACCCAAGTCAAAAGGCAATGTACTAGCAGACAACACACCATCGCCCCCCTCCTCACGTGGCAAAAGATTCCCTGGACGGACGAGCCCAGGAACCCGGATCAGGGGAGGAGGCGAAGTTCATGTAAGTCATGGAGAGCACGCGTACACTTCCTGCCTTGCGTCCCCCAAAGCGAATTGCAAAGGACATACAGGAAGCGTATATGTGCGCTCTCCATGCGATCTCTGCGAACCTCCTGTGCGCTCTCCATACGATCTTCGAAACTCTTTTCTTGAGGACGAGCCACTCTCCGGTGGCTCCTTCATCACCCCAGCTATTCGAAGGACGATGACTTGCAGAAGGAAAGCTCGGTCCTTCCGCTCTAAACCCCGGAGAGACAGGCATCATGTAAACCTTCACAATTCACAGAGAGAAAACCCTGGGATGGCCCAACACGGCCCTCTTTTCCCTTTTTATAGGCGAAGATGACCGAGAGCAGCTATCAGAACAGAAAGCCCTGAGATTCGAAACGCCTGACCCACGCCGCCACGTGACCTCCCGAGATGAAAACAGCGCCCCTCGTTGCGCGCCAAGCGCATCGCCCAAACTATAATGCATGCCAAAAGATTTTCTCTGATCCCGAATCATGAGCCTTAATTGCAGTAAATCGTCCGCCGATCTTACAGGTACTGGCAGACCTGGAAGATCATTCCACAAAAATGACGTCCTTCAATGACAAATAAGCGCTTACATAATACGCCAAAGCGACCTACATTGAAAAAGATCGATACAGCGAAGGTCTCTCAGAAAATGTCGAGGCAACCATTTGCCGGCTGCAGAGCCGTACTATCTACTTCGGCGAAATGAAGATCAACCTGCTTTGGAAAAGACAAAGCACTGATGGGGGTAATAAAGAAGCGCGAGGGCCAAATATTCCTCGATAGGGACGTTTCGATACCCTATGTTCCGGCCGACCCCCCTCCATCTTTGGAAGCCATCCTACTATTGCAAGCTCGGGTGGACCAGCGGAGATCGGTGAAGAAAATAGTTAACGATAGCCTATCACCTATCGGTATTTAAGCCGCTCCAGGCGAGAGCCCTAATCGCCGTAGCCATCAGCCCCAGTGCCACTAACATAAAATCTTGCTACGCGTCATTACCTCAGTGACCGCTCGTGGGAAGTGAGGAGTCACCCTCTCTTTACCGAAAAGAATAAAGGGATGACAACGAGGATTCAACAAACCCCCCTGCTCGGGAACAAACTCCCCTCTTTTCGTCGAAGGCACAACCATGACTTCGCCACTGATAAGACGGACTACCCCGGACCTAGCCAGGATGCTTCTGTGATTCCTGGTCCTGTCCAGTCGACCTACCGCATTTCTTGGCCCTAGCCGAGCGATTTCATTCCTCGGTCCTGGCCGAGCTATTTCATCCCTCGGCCCTAGCCGAGCTATTTCATCCCTCGGCCCCAGTCGAGCTATCACATCCTCGGCCCTAGCCGAGCTATTTCATTGCTTGGCCCTAGCCGAGATGTTTCATCCTTCGGCCCTAGCCAAACCATTGCGTCATTCTGCTTAAGCCGAATTGTATCGTCTCTCAACCTCCTTTTATACCGAGCTGTGTTTTCTCTCGACTCCTTCGTCGGGGCTATCCCTATGCCTTGGCCTCGACCAAGATGTTCCCTCAAATTCAAGCCAGAAAACCAACCAAGCGGCGCAAGTAAGCCATAGGTTGCTCGCAGTTGGGATAAAAATTTAAGACGAGAAATCATCCGAGAAAGGCAAACAAGTGAAAACAACTGATCCATTTACTAATTTCCGGTCAAACTACAAAAGAAAAGAAACAGAAAATACGTATGGAGGCCCTCAAGGGATCAAAGCTTGGGATCAGACCCTGCGCACCCTACAGCGGCGTCAGCAGGAGCGTTGCTTGGCCCCCCCTTCTCGATGGTGTCCCACCGGGATACCTCGGCGGCAGCGTCGACGCCCAGAACAGCTTCGAGATCGACATCTGAGATCTCCTCATACTCGTCCTCCTCGGGCCCCGGGTGCAGGTCTCATAACATTTGGCTTCCAAACAGGACAAGTCCAAGTCGGGGTAAGCTTGGGTGATCTTAGCTCATGCCTCCTCCTCGCCGAACCAGAATGCATCGGCACAGGCCGCCCTACGTTCCTCGGCAAACTGGATGGAGCTCTTATACTCCTCCATCACTGAAGAGGCCCGCATGTTTGCCTCGGCCAGTTGTTTCTCTAACTCAAAAATTCTAGTGCCTCGAAGTTGCCTCCTCTTCGAAGGCCATCAACCGCTCCTGGAACTCCAAACTCATCTTGTTTATCTGCAGACAAAAAGCTGAGTAAGAAGAAGGTCGAAAGGCCAAAATAGACGGGATAGGAAACACCCTACCTGCTCATCTCGCCGAGCTAGTTCATTGCCCAGCGCTTGAACCCTATTGAGAGCCTTCGATTTAGCCAATTGATTTTGATGAAGGCTCTCCTTGAGTTCATCAACTTGGGACTGTCTGTCCCCGATCTCCTGGTGAGCGTAGTCGAGCTCGTCAGAGAGTCGAGCAGCTCGCTCGTCCGACCTTTTTAGCCAATCCTTCATTTCGGCAAGTTCTTTGTCCAAACGGATGAGCTGGTCCTGCTGCCGCCGGAACTTGAGCTCCTCCTCCTTGAGCCTCTTGTCCTAGTTTCTTTTATCTTTGGCGTGGCTGGCTTTCAATTGATCCCATCTCTTATCAAAAAACTGCTGCATGGCCCTGACCTTGTCCTCGTGCTCCGCTCTAGCCTGGGATAATTCCAATCTAGCCTTGTCAATTTGCTCACAAAGGCCTTGAAGCTCATTGACCCGTGTTGCGAGTTGAGAGGCTCTTTCTCTCTCAGTTGTAAGGACCTTACGAGTCTCCTCGAGCTCCCTTTGGGAGACCACCAAGGCTCGAGAAAGGCTGGCTGTTGAATTCACCCTCTCCTTGAGGTGATCGACTTCTTTGCGGGCCCGAGCCCAAGCTCCGATAGCCAGATGCAAATGCCATTTCAACGCCCTCATGATCAAGGCATTCTGCAAAAAGGATCACACATATGAGAACACAGTCAAACTAACCGACCGAAAACCCTGCTTCAGTGTGATAACTTACCCGACACGCGTAATCCGAAGCAATCCTCGTGAGGGCAAGGTCATCAATCTCGGCGAGAAGGAAAGCTTCATTCGGCACTCCAGTGTGCCTGAAGGCTACCTCGACAAGATCCTTTGGATCGTTCCCCTCCGCCGAGGAACTCTCTTCCTCTTGGAACATAGACTACATCAAAGCGGAAAATATGGCACTCACCTCCGGATCGCATGAGTGCAAATCTACACTTAGGGAGCCAACTTGGGAACCCGCAGCCCCTGAGGTCCTCGTCCGGCCAACCTTCTCCACCAAAGCCCTCATTTGAGAGGCTTCGGGCATCTCAGCTCCTGCGAGGGGAGCCCTAGCCCGGGCGTCCCCTTTGCTCAGCGGCTCCCCTCCTCCTCCTCCTCCTCCTCCTCCTTCTCCTTCTCCTTCTCCTTCATCTTCTTCTTCTTCTGCTTCTTCGGACGTTTCTCTGCCCCCGGCAGACTCCTCTTGGACCTCAGCTTCTCTCAGGGCCTCCGGCGCCTCAGCAGAAAGCCTTTCCCCAGGAGACGCCCCCGAGGTTCGGTCGCTGGTTCGACTGGTTCGGTTGCCCCCTCATCCTCCGCCGATTCTCCCGCAGGCAACATGGGCCGAACTTTGGTGACTGCGACCACTTCTCCCACCTCGGTTGAAGCGGAGACCATTCCCGCCTCTGCCTGCAACTCCCCTGGACCACCGACCTCCAATGAGGGGGATCGGGCAACCCCGACCATGGGGGTCTCCGAGCGAACTGACGTCGCTCCCTCGCCATCATCTGATAAAAAGCCAACGGGTGGGGAGGAAATTTCGACAGCCCCCTCTGAAACCCCCGCGATGTCCTGATCTCTTCTTGCTGACAGACCTTCCTCTACCACCAAAGGACCGTGCGCCGCCGGAACCACGATACTTCCCTCCCACGGTGACGAGGAACGGCGGTCATCACCATCTCTCCTGGTCCCCCCAGGACGGGGACCGAAAGGGCGAGGCCTTTTCTCAGCCCTGTGCTTACTACTGGAGCCAGACCTCCTACGGTACTTGTCCAATTCCTCACTCACTTGATCTACGAATGCCGACCTTTCGGCTGCAGGAGCAATGCGACTCACCCGTTAGCTCGCACAAAAATTGAAGCTAAAATCACATTAACCTACTGGCTACAAAACAATGCTTACCGCAAGGATCCACGGGACTCAATCCAGCCGCGAAGAGAGTGTCCTCTGATAGAAGGGCGCTGGCTGGAAGCACTCGACTGTTGCGTAATACGATCAAATCCCTCTTCTCCTACGCGGATAACTTCAGATGTGCCTCTGGATCCTTTACATATCGCCCCCACATCCGAGGGAAATCTGAGCCAATATTCCCTCGACTATAAAGAATCGCAATTTCCACTCTTTTATCGACGACGGATTGTCTGAAATCATCTTGAAAGACCTCCGAGGACCAATGTAGGGCCACTTGGAAGCCCTCCCAGAAACCAAATTATAACATACCCTGAACATCGGGAGAGTCGCGGTTACCCCAATGCGGCTGCACAGTGAGATGAATCCAATGAGGTTGCACCAGCTATTGGGAGCCACCATGGTGAAGCATATGTTGTAGAACCTCATCACCTCCCGCACCAGTGGATGAAGAGGAAACCTGAGGCCTGCCCTCAAACTTTCTCATAACAGAATGCTCCGTCCCCTAATTCGAATGTCACCCTGTCGTCGGCCGTCGGGAGCAGCAGGATAACATCCTAAGGAATCTTGTATAGGTGGCGTATCCGTTCCAGATCTGCCAGGGTCACCTCCGAAGCCTGATCACTGGGACTCACCATGCTTTCGATCAAAAGAGGCGCTAAACGAGGTCGCAAAGGAAATAGAAGAATAAAATCTTTCGAGAAAAAAACGAAAGAGCTTTGCGAATGGGGAGAGCGCAGCTTCGACTCCGTTTTCTCCAAAAGAAACCGCCTCAGGGAGAAGATAAGGCGTCTCAACCAAGACATCCGGAACCGCCGCTGCAGGCGCCGTGAAGATCGAGATTTCCTACGTGGTGCTTCCCTAATCATTGCCTTCGCTCCTAAGAAATGATGGATCCACCTCGAGAAGGAAGGATGGCCATGCAACATTAATTAGGGCATCATTGGGTGGGCTGTCAAATCAACATCTCCCCGTTCGAATCGCGCCACCTAGGCCTATACTCCATATGCCCGAACCTACGCTTCGAATTAGGGAGTGGGGGGCATGTGTTGAGGGGTAAAATTACCATTGTGTTGATAACCGTGCGAAGGGGCTAAGATCAGCCCTGGCCCCCACTTGCTATGCTGCGCCCACAAAGAACGAGCTAGCTAGTATGATCCGGCGGATCGAGCAACCCGTAGCTCGGTTCCCTCGAGCAACCCATAGCTCGGTTTCCCCGAGCAATCCATAGCTTGGCTCCCCCGAGCAACCCATAGCTCGGCTCCCCCGAGCCATCCATAGCTCGGTTCCCCGAGTGACCCATAGCTCGGCTTTCCCGAGCAACCTATAGCTCGGCTTCCCCGAGCAACCCCCGAGCAATCCATAGCTCGACATGCACCTCCGCAGAACCTAGCGCGGGAGAGCCCAAGTCTAGAGTAACAGAATCCCAAACGATGAATCATATCGAGGAGTGGCCTAGGATCTACAATAATGGCCTAGGACCTACGCAGTCATCGGAGCTCAGGCGATCAGAGAGCTCTCCCAGCCGTCGATCCTTCAACGGACAAGATACGGATCCCACCGGCCTCACAACAGCTTGATTCGAATCATCTCCGTATCCCAACAACCTTCGAACCTTCTAGGAGGCGCTCAAGATTCAGGTGATTGCCTATAAATAGAACACTCGTAGATTCTCTTAGGTACGCGCGCAAGCTCCCATACACAACTCCTGGCTCAGTCTCAGCATCACTCTCTCTTTACTGCTCCCCCTTTTCCCTTTTCGCCATTGGCGCTCTGCACGAGCTCTCGAGAGGCCACCCTTGGAGGGACTCCCCAGAGAGATCCTTCTCCTTATTTCTGTTGATCGTCGATCCCCACTGACATGAGCGTCGGAGGGTCTTCCGCGGAGGGTCACCCCCAATGCCTCTCGCGTGAGGACTTCTTTGTAGGTCCGCCCAGGAGGAAGCCCGATCAGGAGACCGATCGCGCCCGAGTCGGAGGACAGATCCCGGCGGCAACAATATGTATAAAATTTTTCTAAATATCTATATTCTTTTAGATATGTATAAATCAAAATTTAAGTATATATAAAGAAAAATTAAGTATTTATAAAATAGTATAAGTGCATATAGGATAATTTCAAATATGTACATGCTTCAAATTTAAGTATGTATAGGATTTTAGGTGCGTATAGAATGGTGTAGATACATACACGATTATTTCAATTGAGTACATGATTAAAACTCAAATATGAACAGGACAATAAAAGTGCATGCAGGGTGTGTGTAGAGAAAGTGAGTGATTTTAATACTAATTTTTTAGCATTATTTTTTTTAAGAAGAAAAATGCAAATGACCATATTCTTTGATAATTCAACCCTAACAAGATGATGATAGAAGAAATAGAAATTGGTCATCTCCCTACCTCTCAAATAATAAAAAGAAGGAAGGGGAGAATGAATAAATGACTTAAAACATCTTGCTCTAAATTTTTTATATATCAAAGCACGTTGAATCATCTCTAACTAAAGAACCATTTGATTTAGGGTAGGTCGAAATGAATTGTTAGCCGGTAGGGAATTGACATTTGGTCATCCTTGATCTATACTAAGTTGATACCAAAGCCTATATACAATTAAATAATCTTATAAACACTTAAATTTTGATCATGTACACTCTTAAAATAATTCTGTATATACTTAAATCAGCTTGTACATACTTTAAGTAATCATGTACGTACTTAAATTTGAAGCATGTACATACTTGAAATAATTTTATACATACTTATATCACTCTATATACATTGCGCTTTCCTATACATACTTAAATTTTGAATCTATACACATTTAAAAGAATGCTATACACACTTATTCCATCATATACATATTTAGAAGAATCTTATACATATTTATAGCATCATGTACTATATACTTAATCCTTCCCTATACATATTTAAATTTTAATCCCATTCATACTTAGAAAAATTTTGTATGCTTGAATTTTAATACTATACATACTTTAAAATAATTTTATATGCACTTATACCATCCCATACAAACTCAGTCTTTCATTATATATATTTGAATTTTATTCATGTACATATTTAAAGGAATATTGTATGCATTTATACTAATAGATATGCACTTAGTTTTTTTAAAAAAAGATTACACAATTAGATTTTGAGTTTGTATACGACTTGTCTATTGCTGTATGTACTTAGTCCTCTCGCTTTTCGGAGTCAGAGAATAAGGTATCGGAGATTTGTATGCGAATAAGTAGTGGATTAACTTCCAAATTCATAGAAGAAAATGATAATTTATTAAGCAATAATTCCCAAACTACATGCACGCATAAGCTTGTGCACCGAATTGAAAAGAGCAGGTAACGCTTAACGAGATCACCACGTGTTCGATCTTATGCCGACCGCGAAGTAGACTTTGAGACGACAGAAACAGAACCGGATCCGGCCCGGTAGCCGTTGTAAGACCCCGCTTCGGAATCCGAACCATCCGAGCCGGAGAACAACTCCGACAAGCGGTTCCTCACGTCCTCCGGTGAGAACTTCACCACCGCCGAGTCGTCCAGCAACGCCCTGCACTTCTCGTAGAAACGCCAATACGCCGGCAGGATCATCCCCTGGACCACCGCCCTCGCCTCCTCCCTCATCTCAACATCCGCCATCACCCACTCGGCCTGGCTCAGCCAAGCTTCCTCAAGACTCGCGTTGAATGCCCGCATCCGTTCCTGCGCCTCCGCCGGCGCCACCTGCCCCGCCGGGATCGCCGCCGCCACCTTGCTTCATCCCAGCCGCTCGAAGTTTGACGCATAGTGTTTGGCCTTTGCCGCGTGCCGCGCCGCCCACTCCTCACCTAGAAGGTGCTTCAGTCGACTCCCCCGAACCTTGTTCACTATATACTGAAGGTTGTTGGCGAAGAAAAGGTAGGACAGCGACACCTCCTGGTAGAACCCTGCCTTGCCGTCAAGCTGGCAGAGGAGTACAAGAACGAGCCATGCGAGCCGGATGGCGACCGGAGACTAATAGGGAATATAACAAATATTTCTTTAATACGATCGCTATTAGTACGGTCAAGCACGCAGTTGCGATAAAATTAACAAAAAATACAGAATAATAATAGGAACCAAAATCTAAAAGAAAACAACGAGAGACGAGAATTTTACGTGGTTCACCCAAACTGAACTACGTCCACGGCGGCACAGGATCTGCAAGACTTCACTAAGAGTTGAATCAGGTACAAGCCTCAAAACTCTCTCTCAAAAACTCTTGTGATCTCACAATTTTTTTCCTCTGTCTCTCTGCAGCACACAGAGGTCCTCACCAAGCCTCCAATTTATTTCACACGTTCGTAATTCCCACACAAGATTTTTTGTGGCTGGTGGTTACAACTGAGATGACGCCTCAAATCCTCCTCCAAAAGCTCCATATGGTGACTTTGGATAATGGCCAAAACATCCTCAACTAACTCCCAAAATCTATCCAAATCTTATGTTTGTTACTTTTGGATAATGACAAAAACCATCCTCAACTAACTCCCCAAAATCTATCCAAATCTCATGTTTATTACTTTTGGATAATGACTAATTTGCCAACTCCTTCGTGAACTCTGATTTGGGGCTTCCTCTTGATGAAATTAATCTCCATCCATAACAATCTCCCACTTGGAGATTAATGACATCACTCTTAGATCTACCTTCTTTCTTTGTGCCGCGCTCTCTTGATCTATCTCTTGAAAAGCTTCACCAAGTTGCAAGAGAGACTCAACTTGTCTCTGCTCACAACCTTAGTGAACATATCTGCAGGGTTTTTAGCTCCATCAATTTTCTCCAGCTTCAACTGCTCCTCATCCAATGCACTGCGTATGAAACGATACCTAAGCTGAATGTGCTTGGTTCTTGCATGAAATGCTAGATTCCTTTCCAAGTGAACTGCGCTCTGGCTGTCGCTCCATAATGTATTACACTTGTGCTCCTTGCCGAGCTCCTCCATCAACCTCTGTAACCAGATCATCTCTTTACTAGCTTCAGTGATCGCCACATACTCAGCTTCTGTAGTTGACAATGCCACTATCTTCTGCAACTGAGATACCCAGCTCACTCCTGTATCATCGACAGTGAAAACATAACTAGTGGTGCTCCTCCCACTGTCTTTGTTACCAGAGTGATCGGCATCTACAAATCCATGTACTTGAATACTATCACCTCCATAGCACAAACTGTAAGTTGATGTACCCCTGAGATGTCTTAAGATCCACTTCACTGCATTCCAGTGCTCCTTGCCTGGATTCTGCATGTACCTGCTGACTGCTCCCACTACTTGTGTGATATCTGGTCTTGTGCAAACCATTGCATACATTAGACTTCCCACGGCTGAAGCATATGAAACTCTAATCATCTCATCCCTTGCCTTCTGAGTTGTTGGACACAACTGCTTGCTGAGCTTGAAGTGTGCTGCCAAAGGTGTTGACACTGCCTTTACATTCTCCATATGGAACCTCTTCAGTACCTTCTCTACATAGTCCTCCTGAGATAGCCACAGCTTCCGTTGCTTCCTATCTCTGTTGATCCTCATGCCAAGAATCTGCTTCGCCTCTCCAAAATCCTTCATTGAGAACTTCTTTGCCATCAATTTCTTGAGCTCTTCTATCTTCCTCATATTGGAACATGCTACAAGCATATCGTCAACATACAAGGATAAAATAATAAACTCATTTGTAATGTACCTCTGAAAGTACACACAATGATCTGACTGGCATCTGGTGAAGCCTTTTTCTAGCATGAAACTGTCAAACTTGAGGTACCATTGCCGCGGAGCCTGCTTCAGACCATACAAACTTTTCTTCAATCTGCAGACCATGTCATCCTTTCCCCTGACCTGAAAACCTTCTGGCTGGTGCATGTACAACTCCTCTTCCAAATCTCCATGAAGAAATGCTGTCTTCACATCTAACTGCTCTAGATGAAGATCCTCCACTGCTACCATGCTCAGAATCACCCTGATGGATGTCATCTTGACTACTGGGGAAAAAATCTTCTGGAAGTCAATTCCCTCTTTCTGTGCATAACCCTTGACAACTAACCTTGCCTTGTATCTCTTGGTACCATCGACCTCATTCTTCATTGTTGGTCCAGATAGCAACCCAAGAGGGGGGGTGAATTGGGTTTCTCAAAAATTAAAACTCTTTTGAAGGATAACCCCTAGCGGAAATAAAAACTTAGATTTACAAATTAAAACTAAATAACCACAATTAGAGAGTTGAAGATAAAGAGACAATCACGGCAAACACAGGAGATTTTATAGTGGTTCGGTGTACCTACACCTACGTCCACTCCCAAGTACTTCTTGGGTCCACACTATAATCAACCTGATTACAGCAGAGTTGTTTTGCAAGCTCACAACTCGAACTTGTTGTTTTCCTGGGTGCACAACGAACCTAGCTGGTTTTCAAGGCTCACCAGCACAAAACCTATCACCACAAGCTAATGCTTGCCCAAGGCTAACAGCCTCAACTGAATCAATCACCAGATTGACCCAGCAAATAGTATTTGACTTTACAAGAATAAACAGCTCCTTCAATGAGCAAATATACAATAATGAAACAATAATAAGAGAGTAGAAATCAAAGCCTGATTCGCAGATCTTGGTGACTTCTTCCTTCTCTTCTTTTGAATAGATCTTCCTTTGTATGGATCTTCCTTTGAAGATGCTCTTGAGACTCAGAAGATCAGAAAAACTAGGGCTTCTTCCTTCTCTTGAGATTTCTTATAGATAGAACAGCAAAGGCTTGGAATCTCTCTCTCTTCTTTTGGGAAATCAGTATGATCTTTCCTTACAAGTTTTCCCTCTTTTCTTTTCTGATAGATCTCAAAGGTTTTCTCTATTCTTTTCTTTTTGCCTCTTTCTTGTCTCCTTTTTTGGGATGCAATAGACCCTCTTCTTATAGATCCGATTAATCCATAAATAGTTTGAAACTATCCGTTAGAAGCAAGTGTAAGAAGGATTAGATCCATAAATAACAATAGTCGTTGGGATTAAAATAGATAAAGATAAAGTTTAGAGTCGTTCTGACAGTTCTGGAGCCATGTCTGACATTCTGGAGTCGGCTCTAACTTTTCTGGAGTCGGCTCTAACTCGAAATTATTTAATCCGCTCGATCTGGAGTCGTCTCTGACTTTTCTGGGGTCGACACAAAATTCTTCTGGAGTCGACTCTAACAGTCTGGGAGTCAACTCTAAGTCATGGCCTGAAAATCCATCGTTCTGTTATTTCTAATAGAGTCGGCTCTCACAGTCCCGGAGTCGACTCTAAGTCTGTGCCGTTTTCCGGAGTCGACTCTGCGATTCCATGTGTCAACTCTAATGTCTGCAATCTTACCTTGACATTAGATTAGAACCAGAACTTGATTTGACTCTTGATTTTGATTATCAAATAGACTTATAATCTAAAAAACTTAATCAAAATCATTAGTAACTTCAAATGTTATACTCAAATAGTTTTGTTAATCATCAAAATCCTCAATTGGGTCAACAATCTCTCCCTTTTTGATGATGACAAAAACTTTGAGTATATGCATTAAAAAAATTTATTTGAATTGAGAATTATAGACATTGTTAAAGCTTAGAGACTTCCTAATAGAGAATTTGATGCCAATATTCAGAATGAATAAAAATAAACAAAACTTGACATCAATCAAGATGATTTAACTTTTATATGGAGAAATTTATTAAGCTCCCCCTGCATTGAATAGCTCCCCCTATGTAGATAAACTGAAAATTTTTTTTAAAAGAAATTCTCTCTCTCTCTATCTCAAAATTATTCTTCATTTTCTTTCTCTTCATTCTCTTTTTCTTTATTATATGCATATACACTTATCTCTCCCCCTTTTTTGTTATCAACAATAAGGTGAATTTAAAAGCAAATAAAGAATGTTATCAAAGCGAGGATGTTGGTTCGAATAGTCATAAAGATAGGAAACTCATTCATTGACATTCAATCAAACAGCCATAGATAAATTTGAAATAAAAGTGTAATTGTATTCTAAAGCAAGATTCATTACATGTATTTTAAAATGACAGATTTAAGTATGTAATTCCTAGATACATGCTAAGCAAGAAATCCTAAGATACAACCTAGGATTGAATATCAAAATCAAATATGCTTATACATAATTTTCTTTAAATGTCCAATCATTTCCATAACATCATCTTTTTGAGTCTTCTTAAAACTTTCAAGACAAGCTTCAATTTGAGAGACGGCAAGGTCGATATCTTTCTTCAGTTGATTGGTAGCATGAAGATAAGTTCCAGAACCGTTTGCAATGCCTTCCATCCTTTCAAAAATTTTATGAAGATCAGTGCTAAAGGATTCAACGAAATTGCTAATTGAAAATGAAATCATGTCGAGTCTTGAATTGATCTCATCCTTTAATTGATTGAACTCCTCTCTTAATTTACACATATCATTTGTTCTTTGACTGTCATACTCAGCCAGTAAAGCTCTGAGCTGACCTATTTGCTTCTCAAAAAATCTTCCAGATGCCAATGCTGACTGATGTGGAAGTTGAGAGCTAGGTCCAGCCTCTGAGGGTCCAGCAGATGGTCCAGCAGAAGAAGGTCCAGCAGATGGTTCAGGAATGTCTTCTCCTCTGACTTCCTCAACTCTAACCTCTTCAGCTCTGGCCTCATGTCCTCTTTTTATCCAATTTTCATTTTCTTTTCTAAAGCTCATCCGGTGAATTGTAGAGACACTATAGTAATCTGTATGCCTTAATTTTCTTAGTGGCTCATTATCCATTATAAGTACACCTTGGCTTCTGAATACCAATGTCAAAACCATACCATATGGCAATGTAGATCTCTTCTTAGTAGCTGCCTCCGCCATATAGCCTATCATCATACCAGCTAAATTGACAGGTCTACCAGTGAGAATGCAGTCCATCAATAAGATGTCTCGCTCCGAGACATATTCAAACCTTCCGATTTTAGGAAATAGAATTCTTCCACATATATTGTGAAGTAATATGAGTTCCAAATTAAGTTGATTTGCCAAGATTTCCTCAAACTCAGAAACTTCTCTCCCTAACATCCTTGATAGTGCACCTCCTCTATCTTCATGATGATATTCAACAAGGCCAACGGTAGGCATTTCCAATAGATTACCAAGGGATTCGGCTGTGATGATTACCTTTGTTCCTCTTACAACACCACTAAGCCTCCCTCTCCTCTACATAAATCATTATAAAATTCTCTCACTAGGGCATGGTAAGTAGGGATATCCAAAGAACAAACCTTCTTCCATCCCATTTCTTTCAACAACCGCCCAATAGCAAAGCCCTCCGAAACAAAAAAGTTAAAATCAACTTTTCTTCCGGTAGTAATGGCCTTACCCGCTAATTGGTCGACTCAAGGAGAAGATGGTGAGGGTGGAGAGTCATCTTGAGTGGCAGATGAAGAAGATGACGAAGGTTGCCTATGATTTGAATGATGCTTCGTCGAAACAGTCGAATCACCAATGACAGCACGCTTTTTGGGAGCCATGGGATTCGATTGGAATGAGTTATTGAGAGATTTAAAGGATTTGGTGATAGAGATATAGACTAAAAGATATGCTTTATGTCTTTACATTTTTAATGAGAATTCATTTTGAGCAATGTGTGCCATTTACTATATATATGTGCATGTGTCTAGTATTTCCAAAGAGTATTTGATCTAGTGTGTAGAGTATGGCTTACACACAGAAGACTAGATCATCGGTTCTTTTGGAATACAAGTTTATTGTTCACAGTTTTAGATGGAATTGGACACACCATCAGTAGAGCTGTAGCACAAATTTAAGTAGGTCTGTCTTGACTACGGGGAATGGTTTATTCTAACTATTTGTGCTAGTACACTTTGTGTGTATTGAACAGGACCCAGTTGAGTTGATTATTTTATACTGACTTTATAAAATAATTTAGAACTCATAAATATTATGATTACTTATGCTCTTAATCTGAATTCTATTTCTAGACACGTGTATGTAGTGGTTATTGCTTTGATTACACATAGAGTGAGATTCTATATGAGTCAATAAACTCAGTGGGTTGGGCAATAACATTATGTATATGGTGAATATTAATAGTTGAAGGAATCCACGTCCGGTTAATTTGGACTGATGATATCCCCTTGAGAAAGCTTATAAGTTTTGATCGTATCAAATCTTGCAAGTGGATTTTGAATCCGATACGTCAAATAAGTTAAGTGGATAAGTCTCAAGGATAAAAACAGCCAATTAAATTATAATGTCAGTATTTAAATTTAATTGGTGGATATCTGTAATCTTAACGTGGGGAGATAATAAGTATTTAATATTAAGGCTCGAAAATATAAATTCGAATATGATTAGGAGTACAATTATAATTCTTTAGTGGAATGAATTATAATTTACGTAATTAAATCCTAACCCGGGATAGGATTAGGAGATTTAATTACGTGGGAAGTCCTTTTCATATTTGCCTATTAGGTCCCTGTTGTAGCCCTATAAATACCCTCTCAATTGGTTTCTAGGGTTAACGCTTTTGAGAAAAAAAAAAAAGGAAAGCAAGAAACCCTAGGTCGGCCGAGAGAGATCCCACCATCTTGTGATAGAAGCAGGTATTTCGGGAATACGGCGGAAGGCCAAAAGGTTGAGGTCGAGCAATCAAATCAAGTGTTCCAGCGTTCAAGTCTGAAGGTATAATCTTATACTCATAGATTAGAACGGTAAAAGATTTTTGCATTACTCATATACGCTATAGCCGTGATCTTGGGGGTATTCCGCGCTCCCCAACAGTGGTATCAGAGCCACGGCTGATACTGTATATGAATAATGCGGCCATGTTCTCCATTAATCGGAATATGCATGCGTGGGATGGATCGTGCTTGCTGCTAATGTTATTTTGCAGGTTTCTATCCTGTTATTATGGTCACGTGAATGTATGTATTCTGATTTAATATTGCTTAGATCTGTTTTGTGAACTCCGGTTTTAAGGAGGCTAGGATCATTGTAATATTTTATAGCATGTATGCTCCGGTTTTTTGAGAGCTTTGTATTTGTAAATACGTAGCATGTGAACTCCTATATGGAGGCATAGGATTTTTGTAATCTGGTGCGGCTCCATGGAGGAAGATGACCTGCTGCACGTTGCAGGATAAGATTCTGAGATGAATCGGATAAGATAAGATTCTGAGATGAATCGGATAAGATATGATTCTAAGATGAATCGGATGAAGATATGATTCTAAGAAGATTTAGATGAAGAGATGATTAGAATCGGATGAAGATAGGATTCTAAGCAGAATCCTTGCAGATAAGATTTCAAGGAAATCCGTTGCAGATAAGGAAATCCGATGCAGATAAGATTTCAAGGAAATCCGTTGCAAATCACGATTCTAAAGGAAAATTCAAAGGTCGATCCCCGCTGGGGGCCAGCCCCCAGACCCCCGTATGCGAAGCGGCAAATCGTCGAGCAAAGTAGCAATCATGGTGCGACAGAGATCTTCATCTGCATGGAGAATTTTGACCATAATAACAGGGATTTTATTTATCTTGTTTATATTGGTTATGTTGCATACTTGCTTGATTGTTTATCCTTTTGTTCTTATGTCTATAACTAGGAGAACATGGTTAATTGGATAATCACTTGCTGTTTGTGTTTATAAGATAATCAAACACAAGTTTAATAACCCTCAAAATATTGTTTAAATAACTAAGTGGGAGAGGGAATTAATCACATTTAAATCCCATGGTCCCATCACTTGTTTATTGGTGAGGTAGTTAATTTCACGCGTTAGCATTAGTGCTTTCCTCCCCATAGGATGAAGTTGATTGCCAGCTCACCAAGAATAATCCCTGGTAGTTGTTAATGTTGGATTACCTCTCCATCTGAGGGATCCACCATGGGACAATGGATCTAGCATTGAGTGATGGTATACACTTAGGTATAAATATTGGTATCCTCCCCATCGGAGTCACTACAAATATTTATATGACCAAAGTTAGCCAGCTAATTAATTTTACTTGGTATGTTACCTTTTACCTAGATAGTAAAATTAATAGGTTTTATCTGTCTAGATAAATGATGAGTAGTAGACGTCCTCCCATCGAGGCATACTATTCAAAATGTACTAGGCTGCTGGCGAATTCTATTATTATGTAGTGGTTGAGGGGCCCTACTTATAATTTTGAATTTAAAGTTTATTGCTCATTTGATGTATGAATGATTCTCAGGATTAAAATGTCTTCTTTCAATCCACTTGCTGTGATACTCAAAGAAAACAAATTGATCGGTCCTAATTACATTGATTGGAAAAGAAACCTGGATATAGTGTTAACTGCAGAAGGGTACAAGTATGTGCTCACTCAGGTCTGTCCCGCAGAGCCCGGTGAAGGGGCTTCAGATCAGGAGTCCCAAGCTTACCGTAAGTGGGTTAAGGCTGATGAGATGGCGCGGTGTTACATATTGGCATCTATGTCAAATGTTCTGCAACATCAGCATCAATCTATGCCCTCTGCCTATGACATGATGTTCAACCTCAAAGAAATGTTTGGGGATCAGAGTCGTGCAGCTAGGCAGACTGCGATGAAAGAACTGATGAACACTAATATGGCTGAAGGAACTCCTGTCAGGGATCATGTTCTAAAGATGATTAGCCTTCTGAACGAACTGGAGATCCTTGGAGCGGAGATGGATGGGGAAACCCAAGTTGATATCATTCTCCAGTCCCTACCTGATTCCTTTAAGCAGTTCTGCCTAAATTACACTATGAACAAAATGAATTTTTCATTGGCAGAGCTACTTAAAGAACTTCAGGTAGCAGAGAGTTTCATAATGAAGCCTGCAGTTGCTATGGTTACTGAAAAAGGTTCTTCTTCGAAGTCTCATGCTAAGAAGAAGAAAAAGGTTCAGAAAAAGAAACAGCATCATGCCCCACAGCCCAATGGGGAAATAAAAAAGAAGGGAAAGTGCTTCGTCTGCAAGCAGCCAGGTCACTGGAAGCAGCAATGTCCAGTTTGGCTTGCCAGGAAACAGGCTAGAGGTATATCTCATTCACTTGTAGTTGAAACTTGTTTAGTGCTGTTATCTACCAGTGGCTGGTGTGTAGATACGGGAGCCACTAATCATGTTTGCAATTCTTTGCAGGGGTTCCAGCAGACCCGGCAGCTAAGTGATGGAGAGATTTACATATTTCTGGGAGATGGCACGAGAGTGTCAGTAGTTGCAGTGGGAGATTTTAGCTTTTCTTTTAGTAGAAATAGGATTTTAATATTAAAAGACTGTTTATTTGTACCTTCAATTAGAAGGAATTTAATTTCAGTTTCTAAGTTGGTTGATGATGGATATTCAGTTTATTTTAATGACTCCGTTGTTATTAAGAAAAATAAACATTTTATCTGTTCTGGTACATTGGTGGATGGTCTTTATATTATTAATCCTGTTTCTCCTACTGTGCAACTAAATGAAGTGAATAACAATAATAGACCATGTAAGAGAAAACATCCTTCTGAAATGAATCAAACTTATCTTTGGCACTTGCGCCTAGGTCATATAAATCTAAGACGGATTTCTAGACTGGTTCAAGATGGACCATTAGGTTCATTGGAAGTAGAGGCACTACCGGTCTGTGAATCTTGCTTAGAAGGAAAAATGACCAAGCGGCCATTCTCGGCCAAAGGCAATAGAGCTAAGGAGATATTAGAATTGGTTCACTCTGATTTGTGTGGCCCAATGAACATCCAAGCTAGAGGTGGTTTTGAGTACTTTGTCACTTTATTGATGATTACTCAAGATATGGGTATATTTATCTGATGCGCCGTAAGTCTGAATGCTTTGAAAAATTTAAAATTTTTAAGGCAGAAACGGAGAACCGTCATGGTAAAAATATCAAGACACTACGATCCGATCGTGGTGGCGAGTACCTCTTAGGGGAGTTCACAGATTACTTATTAGATGCTGGGATTGAATCCCAGTTGTCTGCACCTAGAACGCCACAGCAGAATGGTGTAGCTGAAAGAAGGAATAGGACTCTTATGGATATGGTTAGATCTATGATGAGTTATTCAGACTTACCTATTTCGTTTTGGGGATATGCATTAGAGACCGCTGCATATATTCTTAACTTGGTACCATCTAAGTCAGTACCTAAGACACCCACAGAACTGTGGACTGGGCGCAAGCCTAGTCTAAGACATGTTCGGGTTTGGGGTTGTCCAGCACATGTACTAAAAGGTAAACCAGATAAGTTGGAATCAAGGACAGATGTATGCTTCTTTGTTGGATATCCTAAAGGAACAAAAGGTGGTTTATTTTATTGTCCTAAGGATCAGAAGGTCATTGTTAGCACCAATGCCCGATTCTTGGAGGAGGACTATATTATAGACCACAAACCCAGAAGTAAAATTGCTCTAGAAGAGTTGAGAGGCGATAAAACTAGACAGGCTCCTTTAATACCAATAGTACAAGCAGAAACACCACAAGAAAGTAGGTTCCCAAACTTCCCAATAACTATTCGTAGTGGGAGAAGTATAGTAACACGAACTGACCCTGAACTGATACAAAAGGATACCATTAATGCACCAGTTTCAGAACCAGTGCAGGTTGATGGAGCACAAGGATCAGAGTCAGATCGTATTACTACAAGCACATACAATCAGGTTGTGCCTCGTCGTAGTGGGAGGGTTGTAAATACACCTAAACGGTATACGTTCCTTGGAGAGTCATATGACAGAATCTCTGATGAACTGGATACTGAACCCAGTAGCTACAATGAAGCATTACAGGATAAAGATGCAACTCTTTGGCAAAATGCTATGAAATCAGAGATAGAGTCTATGCACTTTAATCAGGTCTGGGATCTTGTAGAACCACCCGAGGGAGTAAAACCCATCGGATGCAAGTGGATCTATAAGAAGAAGAGAGGAGCAGACGGGAAGGTGGAAACCTTCAAGGCTAGGCTAGTTGCAAAAGGTTTTACTCAGAAAGAAGGGATCGACTATGAGGAAACCTTTTCACCAGTAGCTATGCTTAAGTCTATCCGGATTCTCTTATCCATTGCAGCTCATTTCGATTACGAAGTTTGGCAAATGGATGTCAAGACAGCTTTCCTTAATGGAAATCTTGACGAATGCATTTACATGATGCAACCAGACGGTTTTATAGTAAAAGGCCAGGAGCACTTGGTGTGCAAGCTTAAGAGGTCCATTTATGGACTTAAGCAGGCATCTAGATCTTGGAATACTCGTTTTGATCAAGCTATTAAATCTTATGGTTTTGATCAAAGTCCTGACGAGTCATGTGTGTACAAGAAGCGTGATGGAAAAACTTTGGTGTTTCTGGTGCTATATGTGGATGACATCTTACTTATTGGAAACGATATGGGAGTGTTATCTTCGGTCAAGGTATGGTTATCTGGACAATTTGATATGAAGGACTTGGGAGAAGCAAGTCACATCCTAGGGATCAAGCTTTTGCGAGATCGCAAGCAAAGGATGATATGCTTATCTCAAGCCACTTATATCGATAAAATTCTCACCCGTTTTGGTATGCATAATTCCAAGAAAGGATTTCTTCCTTTCAGGCATGGAATTTCTCTATCTAAGGATCAGTGTCCTAAGACACCTGAAGAGATAGAAAGTATGAAGGCAGTTCCTTATGCTTCTGCAGTAGGAAGCCTAATGTATGCTATGCTATGTACTAGACCTGATATCTGTTTTGCCGTAGGCATGGTTAGCAGATTTCAGTCTAACCCTGGGCGAGAACATTGGACTGCAGTAAAACATATAATTAAGTACCTGAAAAGGACTAAAGATTATATGTTAGTTTACCAAGCAGATAGTCTTGTGCCTATAGGATATACAGATTCGGACTTCCAATCAGATAATGAATCTAGGAAATCAACCTCGGGATATGTGTTCACTTTGGGTGGTGGAGCAATTAGCTGGAGGAGTGTGAAGCAGACTTGTGTTGCTGACTCTACCATGGAAGCTGAGTATGTGGCTGCATCTGAAGCTGCAAAAGAGGCTGTTTGGCTAAGAAACTTTCTTTTGGATCTTAGTGTGATACCTTCAGTGCAATTACCTATTACACTTTATTGTGATAATAGTGGGGCAGTTGCTAATTCGAAGGAACCCAGGACCCATAAGAAATCTAAACACATTGAGCGTAAGTATCACCTGATACGTGACATCGTGCAAAGAGGTGACGTGCTGGTGACCAAGGTTACATCTGAGGACAACCTGGCAGATCCTTTTACAAAGAGTTTAACTTCAAAAGTTTTTGATAGACATGTAGAGGGCATGGGAGTTAGATGTGTACAAGCATTGCTTTGAGTCTAAGTGGGAGATTGATAGAGATATAGACTAAAAGATATGCTTTATGT